>JADLZK010009071.1:0-68901 GCA_015847255.1 Hyparrhenia diplandra
TAATGTTGACATTTCTTAGCGCAATCAAAGGAAACAGTATAAAAACCCATCCCCAATAACAAACTGTAAATGCGCCTCACGACATTCCTAAACCACCATGCCTGATCCGAAGGGATTGTCAACGGGATAGATCTGCCATCTAGATATTTCATCCGCAAGCACACGGATCTATCATTGTAGCATTTACCCGAAGTATTCAGGTATCAAGTATTTATATTTTCCCAAAGGAAGGCATGTGATTACTGTTAGCACTCATGTCCGCAGTGTCGAATACCCGCACCATGCCCGCATATCAGCAATTGGCCTGTCCCGGGATCCCCACTCATCGAATGGACGGACTAGAACAAGAGCAAAACCCGGCGAATGAACGAACCGATATCCCACCCTCTAATCAAGTTAGCATATGATGATCGAAGAAGAACCGAGATGAACATGTCAAGATTATGATATGTAAACTATATGCTAGTTCATATACCAAACAGAACATGAACAAGACTATACTCTAGTTCATAAGTTAGGCCGAACATAGATATAAGACTTTGCAAATAGAAGAATGCTCCATTGAGAAGGTATATTACCAAGGCACTTTCTCTAGGAGACAGTCTCCTTGTAGCCTTCTTTCTACCCAAGTGCTAACCAAGAACTAAGAAGAAGAAGAAAGTAGAAGAAGAAAGAAGAAGTAGAAGAAGAGAGAGGTAGAGGTGGTAGAGAGAGAGAGAGATTGCTGGTTTGCTGGACTCCAAGTGGTGTGTGTTGAGAGAGGGAGAGAGGGGGCCTACTTATACACTTTGGAGGAGGGGCCCAAGTGCTAAATTACACCAAAACCGACCGGTAAACCTTCCTATTCTCAGCAAACCGACCATCCAACCCGGCTGGGAATCCCCATTTGGCGTGTGCACGAACCGCCTCCGAGGCTGGGCCGAAACCGCCCGTGAGGTGCGCGGCCGCACCAGGTGCGCTGCCACCCCCGGCCCTACCGCAGGGCCTGGCGGGGTGTCTTCCCTTGTCTTGAAAAGTTGTGGGTCGGGCTTGCCTCGTGCCCAGTTTTGATGTTTTGGGTCGATTTGCTCTCCGGCTTGTGTTTTGCAATAATCGCCTCTGATGGCGTACTTTGGTCGATTTTTTCCACTTGCTTTTATTATAAATCAAGAAATAAAATAATAGACACTACAAGTGGAATTTTATTAGTGATAAATGCATATGAGTATATAAAAGGTATAGTTTTACTCCCTTTATGGTAGTGTTGATTCGAAAATATATGGGTGGTGACCGTCAACAAGTAACAAGAAACCAACCGCTCACAACGATCCCCAAGTGCCTCTAGATGCTAGAACTCGATGCAAATGCACTTGGATCACTTCTTCTCTCAAGAATGAAGCTCAAATCAAGAATGAGAGAGGAGGAGTGTTTGCTTGCTCGACTCAAGGGGGTTAGGAATGATTCAAATGACCAAGAGAGAGAGCAAGAGGCAGCCATAAAAGTGTCGACACCATCAAATGGCCGTTGGGGGAAACCCACGGTTTCGCAGGCTGACAGCCGCGACCGACCGACTCACTGAGTCCGGCCGGTGGGTCCGGCCACACAACCGACAACCCCAACCGAACCGCACCCCCCGCCGACCGAACCGGCCGCAAGGCCCGGCCGGTGCTTTCCGTCAAGACCGGAAGCATCCGGTCGATGCGTCCGTCGGCCCCCACGAGAACTCCAAAACATGCCTCGCCGGACGCGAGCACCGGCAAGGCCCGGCCGAGCCTCGTGCTTCCGGCCGTGGAGTCCGGCTGCCATCCGCCGCGAATTCGCTGCTGTGCTGCTCTGCTTTCTTCGCCTTTGCTCCAAACCGACTTTCGTCACTTGTTTCTTGTTGCCGACACGTCAAGAACACTACGACACCATGTGTTAGCATTTCAAAATCATTTTCGACAAGGACGGAGTTAGCACTTTAGGTTAGAATGCATGCATATGAATTTTGAACCTAAAGGCACCGGAGGACCGATATGTACGATAAGTTGTCACGCCCGGTTTTCCAAAGAAGACCAGGACTCACCATATGTGTGCCCGGGAAGTCCACACATACAAAGACGGAATATAAAAATATCGCAAAAACAATGCTTTATATCATAAACATAACTAAACAAACACTCACATTTTATCGTGAGTAACGCTGAACGGTCGCTAAACTTCTTAGGCTCCATTCCCTTCGGGACGGTTGATTTGGGGGCCCGTATGCCAAGAACTAGTATCTTCATCCATTCTCCATGAGGCTTTTGCCAACAGAGGCAGGTGGGGAAATTGCAAGAGTGAGTCCATGTTGAACTCAAAGAAATATAGTAAGGCAATGTCTTATCCATATACCATGATCATTATAACATAATAATGAATAGCATAAAAACGATAACTATGAACAAGTTAGCAAATAGAAGTCATCATCGTTGATGCAAAGAGTTCCAAGGCCGCCCGTGTCCTTGGGCAAGGCTAGTATACCGGTTTGATAAACTCTGCTTGAGAGGTGTACACTTTCACTATGAGTCATGGTTCCCAAATGCAAGGGCGGATCAAAACCCAAACATCAAGAACCACTATGAAGACCTCAAAGGTTCTTCTAACAAGCTAGGGCGCTAATTCGTCAGACATAGGACCCACCCTTCCTATGTGGCACATAACTTCGCAGCCTATACTCACATATTACGGGATAGGGGGCATACTATATCCAGTGCGCACTTGCCAACTTGCTAGAGGAATGATCTCTAAGGAACTAAAGTCGAGCCATATAACCCTCATAGGTGTCTTGTAAATCCCCGAGCCTCTAATACGGACAAATCATCACATTGCCAATTATTCATTTTTAACGTTCATTGCATAAACATTAAGTAAGCTATAAGATCATGGTTTAAAAGATAACATATCCCAAAACTAAACTTGCCTCAAATAGTGCTCAGACTTGTCCATCTTTCCTTCTAGATCATCCTTGTAGAGCCTCTTCTAACGATCGCAACAATCATCACAACCATCATAGACAAACCTAGAAGCAATACACCATTCAGTACATATATAAAAAGAAGACATAAAGTTTAAAACACGTAGGGCTTGCAGCTACGATCGTTGAGCGCATAAACAACTAAACAAAGATATAATCTAGAAGTCATGGAAGTTCAAAGAGGTGTAATATGGAAGGTATGATAAATGATAGGAATAGAATATTCATGATTGATATGGGATAACTTGGAAGACTTATAGAGCTCATGAATGTATAGATGAATTATTGTTGATGACTATAGAGTTGTGTAGAGGACACTTGAAACATGTTTTGACAAGTTATTGCAGCAAGGTGAATGCTACATCAATGAGAAGCATGATGATGATGATTTGCACACAAGTTGAGTAGAACCAGGTAGCGGACAACGATAGTTATGATGACAAAGAGCATGATCATATCAGAACCAAATGGTGATACATTTTTGTGGAGTTGATAAGTACTGTATGGATTATGTTGTGGCAAAAGTACATGGTATTTTGATGATTGGTTAGCTGGGAAAACACGATTGGAAAAACATGGTAGCTGCTGTTTGGACAGCAGGGATAGCAGTTACTATGACCTCGATATCTCGACCATTGTTTATTGCATATACGAATCAATTTGTGGAATCATGTGCAGGTATATAGTGAACATGTTCATTCAAGGGCTTGGTGATTTGAGCATCGGATCAGTGGAGAACGACAACGCAATGCAGAGTGGTACAACAGCCAAGGCAGCAGAGCAGTGAACACATAAATGAGGATATCTCTAGCATCTCACATTCTATGGCCATGATATTTTACAGAGGCATGTGCAAGGATGGTATACACAATGTGGTAAAGGGTTTGATGATAGCAGCTCAAGATGACTGGGAACGCAACTGCCAACCGGCAAGAACTCTGCTGCAGGGCAGCAGGAACAGCAAGCACAAGAAAACATCATAACTCTTTCAGATTAGACTCTATAGCCATGGAATTCCACAGAGGTGTGTACAAACATATGATAAATGTGTGGATCAAAGGGATTGACAAAGGGAGTCATGGATTGTGAGGAACATGCATGCCAACCGGCAACAGTGCAGCTGTGAGGCAGCAGGGACAGCGATCACAAAATGGGCTTATATTTCTTTTGATCTTGGATCCTATAGACACGAGATTTCTCATAGGCGTGTGCAGATATATAATTTGTGTTCTTGCCAAAGGATTAGACCCGGAATTCAAAGGATCAACAGGGAACGCTGTTGCCCTCAACAGCAGCATGGCTGGACGCAGGGACAGCAGAGCATATTGCTTGCAAACCTCGCCAAAACTCGATTTAACTTGATTGATAATTCATGATTTACAACAGGGGACATGTATACAAGATGTATAAAGGGAAAAGGGCCTCACATCATGGTTACTAGCAGCTGGAGATGAAGGTGATGCCAGCCAACATCGACGATGGTGACACGATCCGGCCTGTTATCAACGGGGCAGCGCCAAGATGTACGGCGATCGACGGGGCTGCTACGATTCTCCTCGGAGATTATCTGTGATGTGTGAAGGAAATGAAGAGGTGCACGAGATGGGCATGGACTGAAGAATTAGATAAGAGAGGGGAAGGGACGACCTCACCATGGCTGTACAGAAATGACGGCGAAGACGAAGAGCAAGGTGTTGCTGCGGGTTCGGAGAGACAACAAGATACATCGGGATGACCTCCATGAAGTGCTGCAGCACCATGGTGTTGCCTTGGGACATCACAACAGAGAGGGGACATGGTGAGCATGATTTTCATGAAACAACAGAGAATACCATAAGCCTTACCGCAACATGATGCGATGGATTCCGGGATTCTGTGACAGGATAGACGTGCAGCGGCTACACGAATTTGTTGCAGCGAGTGCACTGGATTTTGATGGAGAGGATGGAGAGGGAAGAGGAGGGGGCGTCCATGGTGGAGGAAGGGGAAGAGATGGGGCGTCCATGGCAGTGAGGAAGAAGTGGAAGAGATGAGAAGACTGCTGTTGTATGTGTCGAGTAACAGAAGAGGAAAGGGAGAGTAGGAATCACGGTTGTTTCCTCAACATCAAAGCTATAATGTGTGGTTGATGGAGAGATTAAGGGAGAGATAAAGAGGGGCATGCAAAGGAGACGAGACACGGAATTATGGAAGGAGAATTACCACTGCCTTGCATGGAGGAAGAGTAGGGGGCGCCATTAGAGAGGATGTCGACCTGCAGGGGAGGTGCTGTTCACCTGGTGGTGCGTGAGGGAGGGAAGGAGAGGTGATGGATGCATCACTTCTGCATGTATGCATGCATAAACATAAGAGGGAGAGGATCAAGAACGCCTCCCCTTTATTGATACACTTTAGGGAGAAGATTAAGAAGGAAAAATAAGCATTGAGGGCTGTTACTTTTCCATGAGAGAGTGTGCTGATCAAATGAAATAGAGGGAGGAGCATGTTTATTTTCTTCATGCAACTGAAGATGAGACAAGTGGAGCTAAGTGATTAGAAGGAGTATTTTGTGTTGCTGCTATTTGCTTGAGAGAAAGAGGGAGCAAGTCATGCTAGATTTTTGTAGGATGTTGGCAAAAGACTTGATTAGAGTTTTTGAGAAATTTTGATCATGTCTTGATTCAGATTTATAGTGTTAGAGAGTGGTGATGTTTTGAAAGATGATGTTGGGATCAAACACTAAACACATCTTGAAAAGATTTAAATTCATTTTCCATATATAAACACTATGCAAAAGGCATGAATGCAACAAACCATTAAATTAAATTGCAAAAATTTTAGAAACTCACATTTTCGACTATCTAGAATATCAGCATCTTAACTAAAAGTTTATAAATTTTAGGAAATAATAAATCATTTGTTGTTATTTAGTTTTTTTTTTCTAAGTCGCATCCCAAGATAGAAATTTTTGGGGTGTGACATAAGTTTCCCCTCTTTATAGTACGGCTTATCGATCCTATAACCACTTACACCCTCTATGGTGTCTTGAGTGTGAAATCAAAAGCGCTATGGTTATACCTTTGCCTTGGGGACAATTGATCTCCAAACCTCTGGTGTTGCATGTTTGATCATCTTTTGGATCACCTCGATCCATCCTCCATGATCACCATGCACCAACCCCGCACGACCAATCTCCAATCTAGTCAAACACTTAGCATCGAGAGATTAGTCCTTAGGTGTCACTAATTATCCAAAACCAAACTAGAGATCTTCACCAGCCCGGTCGCGCCGAGGCCAGATGCAGGTCCGGCGACGACGAGGGAAGAAGCCTGGCAGCGCTAGTCACGCGACTATTTGCGACGGAGGATGCGATGGGAGATCAATCGAAGGAAAAGAAAGGGGAGGAAACGAACCGGTAAGTTGTGTAATGGATGGCAAAGGTGGGTAATTTCTACCCAACTCCACGACTTGTTACAAAAAACCAGTGTTTGTAGAGCACTCCGAGCACAGCCGTGTGCAATGTGCTTTAATACAACAGATTTAGTGCGTGCGCAACGGGCTTTAATACGCACGTGATTTAGTGCGTCTCAAACTTTTCGTCTGTAGTAAACCCTTGTTACACACGCGCCGTGGAACGTCTGTGTCCTAACATTTTGCTCGACTGTGGTGTAGACATTATTGTCTAAGATGTGACTGTACCTCTGGAAACGTCACAGACCCGCGGCATCAGTAATCGACTGTACCGCGTCCAAAAGTAGTGACGCCCGCAGCGTGATACGATCGTAGAAGCTTCGATTACCGCAGCACCCATTTTACAAAAACTGCGCTCGCCAACAATGACGCCGCATGTCGACGCGGCGGCGTGTACCACGTCAGAATCGGTATAATCGCACGTGACGCCCGCCAGATGAACCATCCGTAAAACCATTAGTAATATACAGACTGTCGGCGGGCGATTGCCGATACACACGAGGCGGTTACGAACATATGCGCCATACCCGTGTCTATGGTTTCTGCTGCATTTACAGACGCGTGTGTAGATTACCCGTCTATCGTTCCTTATCCCTTTTTACAGGACGCTCATTTTGTCCGCACGCCCGTAGTTTTGCTTAGTTTACGAGACGTGATTTTTCCGATGAATCCCATTCCGCATCTTCGGACGCAAGCGGATGCTCGACCATATCTACCAGGAAATTATAGATGCGTGTCCCTTCCGCGTGTCTGCGCCGAGGTTTCTATTTTAGACACATTTTCCGGCACCGAGACTACAGACGGTTCCGCGCACGCATCTAAAACATCTGTAGTTAATTATTTAGAGATTATAGACGGATTCACGCGATTTAAATTATTCGAAAACCCACGGTATTTGGTTAGCCGCGGTGGTCCGTACTTATTCCGTTATAACAGACATGTTAAGATGGGTCCAGACATATCAAACTAGAGACGCCTCTAGAAAACCGAGACATCAGTATTAATGATGACGTCGCAGACGCGCCTACAACTTAGAACCGTCGGCAGACCAAAGCATTGGTATTATTAATACATATATAATACATATATACGTGTCCGATCACAAACAAATGGCGACGCCAGCTGATGAAAAAGCATGGAAAATTCATGTGTATCTCAAAAAATGTTCTTCACACGAGACATACCCAAGTTGTTCGGGGAGGGCACGCCACACGCATTGTTCACAACACAAATAACACAGTTCACATGCATGTATCCACCTGATCATCATGCAGCAAGGGAAACAGATGGAACTCACGGTTCACAAAACGAATACTCGCCTTCAGAGCTGATGATCTCTTCCATAACAAACTTGGCGATCTCCTCTCTAATATCCTCCAAATTAATTGAATTTCGAGACAAATCGAAATCCTAATACAAAGAAAGGTAGGCATAAGTGTTCGTTGTACACATGGTCTTTATTGCCAAACAAAGGTAGGCACATGATGGAGCCGCACTTCGAGGTTACCTCGTGACGGTCCGAGATGAACTTGTTTCATCGCGGCCCGGGGAAGTGGTGGGCGTGTAGAACCCACATGTCTTTTCATCGGTTGCGACCGGGCACCGCAAACATATGAAACACGGTGGTTATTCAGCGAATGGAAACACGTATGAGTGCGAGAACTCCAAGTGAAGCACTACTTACTGTACATTCTTGTTTGGACCTCCATGCTTCTTGCACGAAACATGCTTGTTTGGACCTTGCCGTCCCGCTGTTGAGCCACGCCCGATTCTCGCCAGTTGCACTCGAGAGGCACTCGGACATTCTTGTCATGCGAGCCACTCCCGCATTCTTAGACCCCGCAGCTGCGAGGCACTCCGGTCATCCTTGCCTTGAGAGCCGGTTTCCACATCATTAGCCGATGCACTGCGCAAGGCACTCGACCGTCATTGGCATGCGAGCTAGTCGCGCATTCCCATCCATTGCGGCGAGAGGGACTCTGATCATTGCTATCATTCCCATTTAAGCTGCGTGTCATACAGTCCTTTAGATTGACTTTCATTGAGGCGGCAGAAGTAGGCACAGGAGGTTTTGGTGTGGTAGAAGAAGAGAGCTTTAGGAATGCTACAAAAAGACGGGCTATGCTCCACTGGATCATCTTACACATAGCCTGTCCAAGAGCCTTAATCTCACCTGTCGGCGGATCCAGTAGTGTAGCCTCAAAACCAGGAGTTACATGATCAATAGAAACAATAGAATGTCCTTCCAGTATTGGTTGACCTTTAAGATGTAGTTGATTCGGGTATACCATTCCCCTTGCTACCTCAACCAGATAACCTCGAGTCTTCACTGCAAGGGTACATGGTGCTGACGTGGAAAGTATCTCAACTGCAGCATCCGGTTCGGCATCCGGATCGGCTTCTCGCGCGCAGCTGCTCTTCACACCACCTCAGGGCCGTGCCCCATGGGTGTGCAACTTTGTCACGACGGTGCAGGGGCCTCCCAAATTCTAGGGCCTCAAAAAATAGAGTCGTCAGTGCGGCGGCATGGCGGAGTCCGGCTTCGTCTCCGCAAGTCCGCGGCCCTTGCTGCGACTTCGTGTGTGTGGAGACGGCGCGACGCTAGGTGTTCATCTTGTATCCGTCCGGCGCTCGTCTCTTCATCTAGCAAACAGATTAGTAGAAGCAGGCACCAACGACAAGGGAAGGCCCAAGGCGAAGGCCCCTTCAGGTGTGCAGGCATTGTTTTTTTAAATTTCCTCTACATATGGAATCCTAGAACTGCTTGTATAATCGAATTAAATAATATGAATTTGGCTCCCAAAACCATAAGAAGAAACGAAGAATTGAGTAATAAACAATGGACAAATCTTTTATAACAGAATCAAACGTGCTTTCCAGTAATGAGGAACTTGATCAAGGTCCTGCACTTGATATTAATATTGAAAAGGGTCTTAGAGATGGTCACACAGAGACACACAATAATATTGAAATAGATTTTCTACACTTTGATTCAGGCCTCACTTAGAGCTTCGAACAGGGCCTGTGAATCTGACGACACGGCCCTGACCACCTACACGGCTAGGGGTGTTGGCAGGCAGTGAACCATGTCCTCCTGATTCCAACGCTAGGGGTGAAAACGGATCGGATCGGAGCGGATAATAGCTCTCCCATATCCTAATCCTCTTTATGTAATCGGATTCGGAGCGGATCGGATATTGTACGGATTCGGATACAAATACGGATTTTTTAGGATGTTGGAAATGGTACGGGTTCGGACCGGTGTCGGAGCGAAAAAGACTTTTCGAAGTCGGATAATATATGCTTACGTCTTTGCTTTTTATAATGAAAAACAATTTTTTAACCAAAGTCATAAAGCGGCAATGCAACTCAAAACAATCACCATTAATACAAAATTAATACAAGTTTGAAATTTGAATTTAACACTATAAAAGAAGCATATAAAAGAAGTAAATATTCTTAATTTAGCAAAACTCCGCCTTTACTCTTTTGCGCGTGCATGAGTACGAGGATCTAGTCGATCAAGGCGTGCATGCGTATTAGGCTTAGGCAAATAGGAAAATAGTGCCATCTACGTTGCCTAATAATAGCACCTAAATTAAGCAAATATGCAATCACCGGAATACCATTCTATATATAGCAAAAATATATTTAAATTATTGTTGTCATTTGGATTGATTAAGATATTCGGATATCCTATTATAGGCATCGGATAATCCGCGTTTGATTATAAGTCGCTTTGACTTTTTTGGTTCGTCTATTTTGCTATGTATCCAGGCATATTATTGTATCTAGATACATAGCTAAATGGATGTACCAAAAAAGTCAAAGTGACTTACAAACTGAAATGGAGGAAGTAGTTAGGGGAATAGAGGAATATAAACAAACTGTAGTTTAGCGGCAATTCGTTTAATAGGAAAATTTTTGCAAGATTGCAAGATAGTAGTAGTACTCGACAGGAAGCGGTCGGTGTTCTCAAGCTTGTGTATTCATCTATGAATAAAATAAGCAACAAAATTATCACCTTTCCTCACTTCCTAGCGATCGAAAAATTCAGCGACACCCGGATGACGCGTTGATGCTGCCGTTGGATGGAAATCATGAAGTAGCTACGTCGCTCGAGCAGATTTGAAAAATTTCAGTCACCTAAAAATTAGCAAGGCCCTAATATTATCTGAGTTCAATTCTGTAATAGAAAGTCTATGAAGACTACACAATCCACAGAGGCGCAGATCACAGATAATTGCACTGTCTCCGTTCCAAATTGTTAAGTCGCTTTGACTTGTTTGGTTCGTCCATTTTTCTATTTGTCCAGGCATATTATTGTATCTAGATACATAGCTAAATGGATGTACCAAACAAGTCAAAAGCGACTTGCAAATTGAAACGGAGGAAGTAGTTCAGGAATAGAGGAATATAAACAAACTGTAGTTTAGCTTGCCAGTTCGTTTAGTAGGAAAATTTTTGCAAGATTGCAAGATAGTAGTAGTACTCGACAGAGCAGTCAGTGTTCTTGAGCTTGTGTATTCATCTATGAAGAAAGTAAGCGGCCAGAATTATCGCCTTTCCTCACTAGGTGGCGATCGAAAAATTCAGGCGACACAGGATGACGTGTTGATGCTGCTGTTGTTGGATGGAAATCACCGAAGTTTCCATGTGAGGCTAATATTATACAGTTCAATTCCGCAATAGGCGTCTATTAGGACTACAAGAACCACGGAGTCACGTAACACAAAATAAATGTAGTTCAAGAATGGAATAGTATATACAAAGCGTAGTTTAGTAACATTTCATTTGATAGGAGCGATCATTGTTCTTGAGCATGTATATTCATCTATAAAGAAAATAAGCAGTAGTAGTTGTAGTCTCCTAAAACAAAAACACAAAGGTAACAACATTAATGTAGTAGCCAGTGTCAAGTTCAAGTATGTACAACTCAATACTCCCTCCGTTCCACAATACTTGCAACTATGGGTTCCGTGCCACCAAAAGTGACCTATGTTTGACCAAATTTCTACCAAATACTATTTATATTTATGACTTCAAGTTAATTTATTAAAAAACTACATTTTGTAATGAATCTAATGAGATTTATTTGATAGCATAAATATTTATAGTTTTTATTTATAATTAATCAAACTTGGGATACTAAACCGTGACACGTGCTAGAATTGCAAGTATTTTGGAACGGAGGAGTACATCCATCCGAGGATACTGATTATACAGTTTTAATTCTGTAATAGGCAGTCTATGAGGAGTAGACGAGAGCCTGTTTGCTTGTTCTTGAAATCTTGCTTCATCTTGTTTCAGCTTATTCTCTCACAGGATACTATTAAATGTTTTTAACAAGGCTCTCGGGGACATGGATCATCAAAAAAGGGTAGTTTAGGAATAGTGGAGTATAAAGAAACTATAGTTTCATGGCGGTTCATTTAATATGCACATTTTTGTATGACAAGATACCCGTAGTATTCTGAGGGGGTAGTCGTGTTTACTTCGGAGCATGCATATTTATCTATAAAGAAAATAAGCAAAGAAGTGGATAACAACAACATTGTAGTTATATATAGTAGCAAAGTGAGGTGTCAAGTTCGGTATGTACAACTCAATATATACATATGAGGATAAAATTATAGTTCAATTCATGCGTAATAGGCGGTATGTGAGGATTAGTCGACTGTTTCGCTTGTGCTTGCTTCATCTTGTTTCAGCTTATTCTCTCTCACGTATAGAATACTATATATTAAACACAAGAGAACGGGGCTTCAGAGGCACGGATCACGAAAAACAAAAAAGTAGTTCGGGAATAATGGAATCTAACAAATTGCGATTCGAAGAATGCAGAGGGCACGCACAAGATTGATGGGCTAGATATCAAATCGTAGAATGGCGGCCGGCACGGTGGAGGAAGAAGCCGTCGGAGAAGGAGGTCATTTGGCGGAAGCGGCGTCGGCTCGAATGGGCAAATGCGTTGGCGGTGGCGGCGGGCGATGAGGCGGCCGGAAACCCTAGAGTCGCCTATGAGGAGTGTGGCTAGGAACCAAACACCCCGATCGAAATGAATCGCCTTCCCCGCGGATCGTGACCAGTGTTGACGGTCGTTAACTACCTATTTTATACCGTCAACATTAGTATAAATCTACCAAAACATAATAGCAATAGGGCTTTGAGCTAACCATTTCCACAAGTTTTGGTACTTCACTTGTTTTTGCGGGGCAATGTTGGAAACATATACATTTTGGGCCAAAAGCAAAGGAAAACATATAAAAGATAACAAGGCCCTAAATGGACATAAGCAAAGCAAGGAGAAGAGAGGAGAAAAGCCCATAAAATATCAATATCCAAAGACAAGCCCAAGAGGTCGAGGCCGAATCCAACATGAAATGATAAACGGGTTGCAGGACATGGGTTCAATGTTTTGGGCATAACTTTCTCATACGAAATCGGATTTCAGCGAACGAATACTCAAAATGAAGCTAACTCCGAGGCCCACGTGCTCATGCAAAGTTTAAGCCCAAACGAGAGATCATATTGGTGCGCGCGCACCTTAGGGTGCGCCCGCACCCTGAGGAGGCCAAAACGGCCCATCTTCGTCCTGGCGGCCCATCTCGACCTGAAAAGTGCTGGAGGCGGTGTTTGCTTGCCCGTAAGACGGTGCGGGATTAGTACCAAATGGCTTAGCCAAGATAGGATCCCATGGTGAAGGTCCTATAAATAGATGGGCACTCCCTCACTTGTAACACACACCAATTCCAAGGGCAAGAGTCTCTCCCTCTCCCTCTAAGAGAGCTCTCCCTCTACTCTTGAGCAACATTCCAATGGGCTTAGTCCCTAGCTAATGGTAGTAGAGTGATCGATTGGTGGAGGAGAGATGTGAAGGGGCGAGAGCGGGGAAGTGCCGGATTTGTCGGTGTCTCCCCAACCTTGTACCTCGGTGGATTGGGCTTAGCTCCTTCACGGGATCTTGGCTAAGTAAGCTTCCACGGTTCGATAATCTTTATTGTCTTTTGTTTATCCATGATTTATCTACTTGTTTTTGGATCGATAGTCGTACATTGCCTTGGTCGTAACTCTTGGAGAAGGAACTCTTTGACCGGGGAATCTTGATCGACCCAAGAGTTGTGGATGGTAGTGCAAACGTGGTGTTTGGGCTAGCGTTCACCTATCTTTTTTGAAACATCCCACGGTTGAGGGGGTAGGCGGCCGGGTCGTGACAAGCCTTGACCGTCCCTCGAAATCCCCCACGTTTGGCCGTGGACGTAGAGCTAATTGCCGGAAGCCGCCCGGTTGGGCGTTGGCCGGTGCCGAAGTGAACAAGTAGCTCGAGACCTGGCTAACCATAGACCCTAAAGGTGTAGGGACCCTTCTCGATAATCCTCCCCATCTTTGGCCTTGTGTGTCCTTGGGCGAACTAGTTAGGAGAGAGTACCTCCGTTCCTCGTGGAAAATACGATACCCTGAATATTTCCGGGTGAAAACTACAACGACAATTCTCATGACGCTTGCGGATTCTTCTACGACGTTAAGAAACGTCAACAACGAGGCCGGTAAAATTTTTTGAGTTTTGTAAAGGCTCGGTGCGTAAAAATCATAGCGAAAAATTGGGCAGGCACAAGTAAAACATATAGTAATAAGTCGTTTCGGCTGATTTTGGCTCATCGAATAGTATTTACGTGAAAGAGAATAAGCCCGACCACTTCACCGCATGGTGGCGCATGGTGGGGCCGTCCTGTCGTGGTCATAGTGCAAACCCGTCCCTATGTACTCCCTCTGTCCCAAAGTAAAAGACCTTTCGCTTCGAGAAGTCAACGTTTTCAAAACATCAGCAATTGTATATTAAAATATATAAGTATTTATGTTAAATAATTAGTATCATTGGAAAGATCTTTAAGTCTAGTTTTTTATCAAATTTATTTGAAGATTTAAATGTTGCACGTATTTTCTACAAACTTAGTCAAAGTTGAAAAGGTTTGACCGGCACACTTCCCATAGCGTCATTTATTTTGGGACGGAGGGAGTATGTATAATATTTATCTACTACCTCGTTTGCTCTCCCTCGTATGCATACGCCTCTCGCGATTCATTCCATCTCTCGCTCTCTTCCGTCCCTTCTCCCAGCTGAGCTCGAGACGCGATGTCTCGGTCTCCTTTGGCGGAGTCGCCCGGAGGTGGACGGGCGAGGAATAGGCTTCAATGGGACCCAGTTGGTGAGCTCAGCGGGTTCCCGCTCATCAGTTGTCCGGACTACGGTCTTGCTCGGGTGGTGGAGGCACGGACCAAGAAGGATGGTGATAACCGCGGCCGACTCTACTTCAAGTGTGCTAGGAATGGGGTGAGTATTTCGTTCTGTAGTGTTGACGTGTTGTCCCGGGCCTCCTGGCCCCTAGTTTTGCACTAATTTGTGTGCCTGTTTTTTAGTACCCTAATAAGCAGCAGTGTCGTTACTACCGATTTGAAAAGGAATACTTCGAGGTCTTGAAGGATCTTGGCATCATAGTTGTTCGCCCTTCGAATTGGAAAAGAGGAACTGGTGCTGGATGAAGAAGAAGCTTCTGTGGGCGGTCCAAGTGGTGACACCAAGAAGAAAAACTTGGAGCCTATGCTGGAGGACTTGATGTGGAAGACGGACGTGTTTATTATTCTGTCTCTTGTCTGTGTTGTCATTGGATGTGTTCTGATGTATGTTGTAAACATATAATGCCCGATGCAATGTTATTATTGTGGTAATTTGTGAATATCACAACGCGTCACTGCAATGCGTGGCGTCAAGATTTTGCACCTGTGAAAAGTCAACTGAGTGGAGTGGATCCACCTGTGATTAATAGGGATGCCATCAGTTGACCCGCGTTGTGTAAAGGCGTGAGTAATACTCCCTCCGTCCAACGAAAAAAAACGTAATTTTTTGACCTTTTCAAAATCTAATTTGACCATCCGTCTTATTCAACATATTTGTGTAAATTCCAAAATAAATTAGCTATTATTATAATATCTTTAATGATCTAATAAGTCATAACAAAATTGATAATATTTATATACATTATTCAAATAAAATGAATGGTCAAATTAGATTTTGAAAGGTCAAAGAATTGCGTTTTTTTTTTTTTGGTTGACCGCAGGAGTACTCCACGCTTGCCGACCGCGTGGGTTCACAACTACGAGACACGCCGATACTAAAAAGCGCGTGAGTAATAAAGCGACGCCGTCGGCCGAGTCTACTCTATGATGTCGTCCGCCACCTCTATGCACCGCGCGCAATTAGAGAGCGAACTCACTTCCGCGCCCCGGCTACATCTATCTCATCGTCGCCGTCGCCGCTATAAGCTTAGCTTCACGCATCGCCTTCCACGTACCGCCGCCGCCGCCGCTGCGTCGTCCTCACCGCGCACCATGCAGTGGCTTCCATCGGAGATGCTAGCATTGGTTGCCATCCGCGTCGCCAAGGAGGCGAGGATCCCATGGACAACCTCACCATTCTCGCGCCGCTTTGTAAGTAGATGGCGGAGGTGTGCGGCGACGCCATGGTGGGGACGGAGCATCCCACTCGAGCGGGTTTTCCAACGTAACGAGGAATGGTGTACCCTCATCACCAATCTCGCCATCGTTGGCAACCCGAAGGCGTGCTTCAGAGCGGCCTGTCTGCCCTATTTGTCGATGGCCGCGACACCGTCGTGCCCCTTTCGACATGCTGCGCTACGCCGCGGATCGCGGGGCATGAACTCGCCGTGCGTACCACGCCCTTGCTCTCTACAGGATGAACACCGACGCCAATGACGACGACACTGCACGAAAGGTGTTGCGGGAGATCGAAGGCGACGCGGTGACGGCAGCGACGTGGGGCACCAGTAACTGTGCATGCCTCCGCGCACAAGCAATAGCGGTGTTGAGCGACGAAGCTGATGGTGGCGCCGTATCCGGCGAGGTTTTCGGTTTCTCCGTCGTCTCCCTGGTCTCGCCCAACCGCTGGTGCCTCGCCAACATGGGCATCTTGGATGCAGCATGCGGGGCTGTGGAGACATTGCCAGATGGTCGGAGTCGGAGCGTGGAAGTCAACCGTGGGGAGTGTGTCGCAATGGCAGCAAAGGCGAGGATCAGCGACGAGTCTACTTTGTTCTTCGTTGATGGCTTGTGGGCATGAGTGTACTTCGTTCTTCCAATGCAGGGGAGTTGCTCACAGTTGCAGGTGACGCCTAGCTAGTTATATTGGATCTATCTAGATCGAACAACTTTTGGTAGCTTTTGGAAGTGTGCACGCGTCGTAGGTGATGCATATATGGTGTGCATATGTTCGATCCTTACCTAGCAGTGATGTTCAAGAAACGTATATATTAGCTAGTCTAGATGCATGAGATCTGGATGGAACAAAGACCGAGATGTTTTAATTAGTTGTAATATAATCCGTGTGTTATAATGCTCACTTCTGTTTCAGTGTCCACCATTAATTCTCGCCGTGCGCGGCCACGCAACTGTTGATATTTCTTACACGATCCAAATTAGGAAGGCGAAAGAAATATATGAGGTATCTATCTAATCATGTTAGCTTGGATGTGGAATTAATCTCACAACCCAACAAAGGTGGAATTAGGCGGTGTTAGTTGTGGGGTGTAATCTTAGCATCATTACCCATAGTGGAGTTAATCTCACTAAGGATATGTACTCAAGGTATACCACTCATTTCTAGGCATTACCTACACACTAGTCTATCGCCCTAGCAATAACGCTCTAAGAAATGCGGGTATGGTATTCTTGATAGGCCTTGATAAAAGAATGAGCATGATATCTGCAAGCGCATAGATAGAAATACCATCGTAGCACTTCACCGGGAGTAATCCAGGTATCGTATTTATATTTTACCACAGGGAAGGGGAGTCTATGGAAAGTAGAGAGAAGGATACCTAATGATTTAGATTGTGATTTACTTATGAGATCCACTTGCAGTTGTATAATGCAGAGTAGCCATATGCATCTAACATTACACAACAGGATAAGTCACAAGATAAAGATAATTAAATAATTGATAACTACCCAAGTCTAAAATCATCATATGCCACTAGTATCATACGAGCTATTAGCATGTTATAGAAAGAATATTCCTAAGTTACTCCTAATCATATGCCAATGAATAATACAATTAGTGCAATACATCTAGCTATCATGGCAAGGTTGCAATACATCTACACATGGTAAGCAATTACCAATGACAATCAAGGACGAAACTTGATCATTGTTGGCGGTCGTTATCGACCATTTTATACCACCAACTTATGTCTTTTTCCAAGGAATCTTGCGCACCAACGGCACATATACCTTTACTTCTAACCTAGTTCCACTTGTATTCCGAGAAATATATTTTGCAAGACAAACACAGGGAATCAAGTGAGAATGTGCCAAACTTCATGGAAAGCGCACTTTGGAGAACACATTTATCAAACAAGTGCAATACAAGAGGGCCAAGCCTGGAACAAGATGGACCGAAGCACCCCTAAACTACGGATCCAGGCCATCCCAGAAGCCCACAGACGAAAGGCGGTCGCGAGACGGGCCACCCCCGGTCCGGCCGGACCCACGGTGCCGCCTCTCGAGCCGACCTTGCACAGGCGGTTGCATGCCGTCATGCATAGGCGGTATTGCTAGGTGCTTCCATTTTTACCTGCACAAACCGACCACAAATTAGTATAAATAAAGGGTAGAGCCTCACCTCTATGTAGAACATCACACCAAGAGCTACTACCTCCCTCACTTGTTCATTCTTAGTCCTAGTAGTTAGATTGTGAGCAAGGCTAAGCTTCAAGGAGGGCTTGTCTCCTTGGAAGGATCTTCTTGGTAATATACTATGGAGTGTTCTTTCATATTCAAGTCTTTTTATTCATATCACATTGCATATGAACTAGAGTATAGTTATCTTCATGTTATATTCGTAGGATATGAACTAGACTATAGTTGATATGCTATGGAATGACATGAACTAACTATAGGTTAATTGTTCATATGTTGTTCTAGCTTGGAGGGTTGTAGTATTATGCTAGGGTGATGGTTCGGTGTACTCTCGGGTTTGCCTTTATCCTTACTTGTCGATCCGTAGGGTCGGAGTCCCGGGGGGATATTGGTAGTTTCCTATATGCATAGGCGTGGTGCCTAGGTCTATAGGGGCCATCGAAGATGTCGGCATCCCACGGTAGTGAGGTAGGCGGCGGTGGTGGTGACCACTGTCCCGTCCTTTGCACTCCTCCATGTTCGGGTGTTGAGTTGGAGTTCCGAAAGTGTCTATCGGGCAAGCGAGACCAGCCTGCGGGCATCTCCTCATCATCTAAACATAGTGTTACGATTGTCCATTAACTTTGTATGACTACTAATGTTCTTTGTATATGTAATATTAGAATTGCCTGTTCACAGTAGAT
Organism: Hyparrhenia diplandra; assembly: GCA_015847255.1. Taxonomy (NCBI): domain Eukaryota; kingdom Viridiplantae; phylum Streptophyta; class Magnoliopsida; order Poales; family Poaceae; genus Hyparrhenia; species Hyparrhenia diplandra. The sequence continues at coordinate 18,820 of JADLZK010009071.1, forward strand.
ATTCTTTTATCCTTATTTTCCTTTATCCTTATAGTAGCTCGAAGTGTGTTCTCCCTATCCTGGATTATCATGTTTACCCCTATACTAGACTAATGGCTATTCATACTTACATTGTGGAGCCATAATCATCGCTATGCTAGTCTTTACATAAACCTGCCTTCCTTTGGGAAAATATAAATAACGATACCCGAATACTCACGGGTGAAATGCTACAATGATAGATCCGCGGCGCTTGCGGATTGAACTCTGTATCCTATGAATCTATCCGAGTATTTCTAGAGTAATCATCCTGGGTAGATCAAAAGTCTACTCTCGGTGGTTGCGCTAAGAAATACCAACAATCATCACCGTAATTATGGCTCAACTTGGCCTATCATTCGGAGGGTGGACTCCAAAGGACTCAACAGGACTGTCACTCCCACGATCTACCACACGTCCCGGAATGTAGGGTGCAATTGTAGATAAACGTTGTATAAACACCACGTTTACACATTGCTTATCACCCACATAGTGATCATCTACATGGATGCTATACAATTCCATGCATAAGATATAAGACAAACTCACTAAACTAAACATATAACTATAGTATGCATGGATACATATCAATAAGAATATAATCATTATATAGATCAAAGTCATATCCATTGTATTTCGATAATAATACTTACAGATCGAATACGAGAGAGAAGCCACGAGAATCGCTGCTCCCGCTACTTCTTGATTTCCTCTAGAACTAGCTAGATAGCTAACTACTTCTAATATGATGAACTAGGGCTGTAGAACTAGACTTGGTTGGACTTGAGTTGAGATGAACTCAGTTGATAATGAGTTGGTACAAATTGATAATGAATTAGGGTTTAACCCTGGGGTCAGGGGGTCTTCTTATATAGCACTTGGCGATGAACAGGGACCCTTGGATCAAACCGACCTCCAATAACGGTGTAGATACAACCTCAAGGTCGGTGGTAAACCGACATAAAAATCTGAGACTGATCAGAGGGACCCACCTGGCGGCCGGCCTAAATTTCTCTAGCGGCCACCAGGGTAGGTGATCCTCTCGGGATCTCCTTCCTCCTGGTGTCTTCTGGTATCTTCTAGAGTGTTTTAGTCCACATTTTGGATTGAGTTGCTTCACGGTTAAGTCTTGTCATGGTATGGGATGTAAACTCTTTGGATTTTCACCGTTCTTCTCTGCTTTTCTCTGTTAGTCCCTGCAAAGTCATAGAATACCAAAACTCGTGGAATTACATTAGTTAGACCCCTAGACTTATATTGATATTCGTCTTAAGCCCTTATTTTATGTTTAATTGATTAATAATATTATACTATAACAGGTGTCAACAGCAGCCATGGCCGCCGCGAGCACCCCGGCCGGCATGGCTATAGTTAGCGGCGCCTCTCGGTCTGAACTCTCTCCCTTCTTTCTTACCTTGGCACCTCGAGGCTCGTCGGCTTGAAGGCGCGCTATTCCTGTGCCATTGAGGTCACCTTGGAATGTTGCCGTGTCCGCCAGTTCACACGCCGCCGGCCGGCCAAGGCGTTCGGCGTTCACCATGACGGCAACAACCCCTCTACGACCCGTCCCCACCTCGACCGAGTTTTGAAAACCGTTTACGCTGCATTCCTGATGCCTCCATCCCGTCCATGTAACCTCGGCCTGTCCTCAATTGCCGGAGAGTGTCGCTCCCTGCTCCGCGCGCCCTGCTCGCCAACGTCGGCGTCGAGCTCGCGGTAGGCGGAGCCCATTCAAACCCGCTCATCCGATAGCATATAGATAGGAACGCTAAGTTCTGGGGATCACAGTGTTGGTCCTCCCGTCGCTAGAGACATCATCTCCCGTGTGCCGCGCCATGTCGGAGACCTACAGGGCTCAAGAACTCTAATTTTCCTTTTTAGTCTCTGGTCAAAACTTGTAACTAGTCTTTCTCCCTCATAGTAACTCCAAAATTGATGGTTTTTCTTTCTAATTTTTTTTTTAAAATCATGCTCTATTGAGCGATTGTATTATTATTATTTCTATTACTATTTGTCATGTTTCATCGATAACATTTGAAATTTGAATTTCAAAATTACAACTTGAAACAACATTTTTTGGAGCATTGTTGACACTTGTTATAGCATAAAATTACTAGTCAACTAACATGAAATAAGGGCTTAAAATGAATATCAATATAAGTCTAGGGGTTTAACTAACATAATTCCACGAGCTTTGGTGATTTATACATTTTCGGGGACTTAATGAGAAAAAAATGCAGAGAAGAATGGAGAAACTTAGGAAAATACATCTCATACAATGACAAGACTTGACCGTGAAGTAACTCAACCCAAAAAGTGGACTAAAACATTCTAGAAGATACCGGAGGACACCGGAAGAGACGAGAGGTGAGAAGAGGCAATTACCGGCGCCGCCAAGGCAATTTTGTGCCGGCCGCCGGCAATTATGCCCAATCAGGTTCATCTTTTATGTCGGTTTGTAACCGACTTTGAGGTTGTATCTACACCGTTGCTAAGGTCGGTTTGATCCAAGGGTTCACGTTCATCGCCAAGGCCTATATAAGAAGACCCCCTGACCCCAGGGTGAAACCCTAATTCATTATCAATTCATTCTATCTCATTATCTCTCGGTTGTAGAGGGGTCCCATGTAAGGATCATCTCTCTCTAAGGGATTATAGTGAATTAGAATGTAATTAGAAGCATATTAGAACTACAATTAGAAGAGTTAGTATAAGAGGATTAGAACTCATTAGTTCTAATCTTTAGAACAAGAGAGATAGAGAGAGGAAAGGAATTGGAGGAAGTGCTGGCCTGTCGGTGCTATCTTCACACTTGTACCTTGGTGGAAGTTAATCTACATTTGGAATTACTCCGGTAATCTACTTCTTCTTTTAGTAAGTTATATTGTTTATATTTATTCTTATTGGTCTAATGAGTCTCTTTGGAGTACTTTAATCTGGCGCCTAGATTAGAGTAATATTCGAAGTGCAAACGTGGTGTTTGGACTCGGGTATCTCGTTAGATGCACCCTACCTTCCGGATGTGGTAGTTCATGGTAGTGACAGTACCATTGATTCCTTTGGATTCCACATCCCGTTGGATAGGACACGTGGGACCTAGTTACTGGGGGAATAGTGAGTTTCGGCCTTGCTTTCCTTTGAGTACGTCCCCATAAGAATACTATCAACATCACTTACCAAACTAAGATTTAGCTATCTTAGTAAACCTCTCTATACCCTCAACCTTCTTAAGTCTTGTGCTACTCCGGGTTAAGATTAGATCGTAGTCTCCCTCACCCGTTTTTCCTGTGGATTCGATATTTAAACCCTCTCCGGGTGAAGTGCTCACCGGTATCCGTGCGTGTGACAGAGCCGACCAATTTATAAGAAATCAAGTATAATTCGCAATTACCGAAAGCAATCGCAGATCTACACTTGAGTCCATATAAACCCGGTATTCGAAATCTCGAGTGATTTCAAACTCATCAACAATACAACCAAGATCGTTGAGCTCAAGTAGTCCCAATCCTGGGTATCTCAAACCAAATTCAGTATATATTAATCGAGTGCGGTGTACACATTTGATTCCAAAATAATCAGAGTGCGGAAGCAAAGTAGCTTTGAAAACAAAATAGTTGTACAAATGGAAATAAAATGAGATAGTGCCAATATAAAAGTCACCCCCGTAATAGCAAGAGACAGGGGAACTATGGAAACCGCCATGCCCTAGGCATTATTCTTCAATCACAAAGACATCACAAATCGGATTGCATCATGCTAGACGGAGTCACCGCAACATTGGGAATTAACCCGTGAGTACTCAATTGTACTCCCGCAAGACTTACCCGTCTTAAACCAGAAAATAAGGAAAAGACTCCAAGGATTATGCTCGGCTTTATCGAGTCGGGTCGACACACATTTATTTTTAAATAAAGTGGATTAGTGCGCCTACACATACTACTTAGGTTCTTCCAAATTAAAAGGTTATTATTTATATACATAACCATAAGTCCTATATAGTCAAGATTAAAGACATATGCTCAAACGATATATAAATAATAAAGTATAATTAACTGGATCAACATTTTAACATCAGCCAAGCATGAATATGAGTAACCATTATTGTGATATTAGACTACGATGTCGTGGACGCAACCCGGGTTCTCACTGACCAGGAGAGATGGCGATTCGAATCGATTTGCAAACCAGCTGGCAAATACCCTGTCATAAACCCAGGACTTCCCCCGTCGAGGAGTCCCGGATCACTCCCAAGGCGTTAGGGGACGTAAAGTCTCCGGACCTGTCGGCAACCCCTCCCTCTCGAGCCACCAAGTGAGCGGGCAACGAGTACGACCCCTCGTGCGCATCTTCTTGTGCCCAATTAACCTCACCAACCACGCCTAGGAGGGACGTTAAGCGTACAGGTACCGGCCCCTAGCATTCTCACGAGCCGTGTGGCTCACGACCGGCGGAGCCTACTATATGAACAGGTACGTTCAACTTCCGACCACATTCCGACAAAGGGTAGAGTCCTTAGCTAATCAGATGGAAGACCACAATATCCATCCGATCTCACATGTTTTATTAACCAAGTTCTCAAGAAGAACCGCTAATCCACCAACGTGATTAACCCAACAACAATCCTCACAAGTGACCGGAAATCACCGTCTCTTCGCAATCATCATAAGCGAGCATTTATTTAACCTAGACCTCTAAGTAGGATAGGCAACAACTTCAGCAAGGATATCTCATTGCATCAACGGTTTCAACCACTTCCTATACTTAATGCAACATTCATAAAAAAGGACTCAACAAGTTAATTTGAGAAAGCATAGGTAAGTTCAAAGATGCAGGGGCTTGCCTCGTAAAGTAGTAGGAAGAAGTTAGAGTCTTCTGGAAGCTAGAGTCAGGGTCCTCCTTCTCCTGTGGGTTCTTTTGGCTGCACTCCGAGATGATGAAGGTTGACCTCCTGCTCCTTGATCTCCTCCCGAACTAACTTCTCCGATCCTGATATGATGCATGCATATGCAAGAGTTAATATCGTGAATGCATAGAAACATGCTTGTACATAAAGAAGGTAGAATGATGGATGAATGAATCATGATGAATGATACTAGTAAGTGGATATCTCTTCTGTAGACATACCATTATAACCACACAAGAAACCCTAATAATCTACATCAAGCAAACACTCCATTTCACTAAACCCCGAAAATGGCATCTAAACTTGCTGTTACTCAAACAGTCACACAGAAAGTTCTATAACTCCAAATGCAGCAAACGAACACTCGTTGGAAAGCTAACGAAATTATCTACAAATCATTCCGTATCAACCTGACCTAATTCTGACATTAACAGCCTCGAAAAACAGCAAAAACAGAGGCCCTGTTTTCACCTAACAAGCAACATGCAACACCTATAACTTGCAAACTAAACATGCAACTCTTCTCAAACTTGAACAGCAAGTAAATAAGGTGAAAATCTACCTAACAAACCTACTGGTCAAGGCAAAGGATAAACTAAAGCACATGAAATGACATTCCCTAAAATCACCATTACATAAGCACACTTTAAATATAAAAGCTAGAATTAAACTAGTTTACCAAAAACACAATACTAGTAAACCAACCATACCAACAGGTCCTATTCATGCTAGGAACAACTAATAAAATTACCAACACACATTACGCTAATATAAACATACATTTCTAAGCTATTTTCCATGCAACAAAAAATATGATAAATATGCAAACACCTTAGAAAATTCTACAAAAATTACCAGAGCATCCTACTGGTCTATTATGCCTACCATAAAAATCTCATGGCAAAAAACATGCATATACTGTCCTACACAAAAATGACATGGTAGCACTAAAACTAGGCATGAAAATACTTTGTACTATGAAAAATATGAAACTGCCTAACCATGAACATGAAAAGCTTCATCACAAGTAACAAATGCATGTACAAGAATCATCATGGCAAAAACCCTAGTATTTATTTTTCTATGAATTTCCTAAGAAAGCATGGTAAATAGCACATAAATCAAAAATCACATTTCTACAACAGAACACATCATGCATGTTATTTTTTCCTGCACTCTACATCAAAAAACATGAACATTTCATAAAAGCACCACTATTTTATCATGCACCACGAATTAGATATGCATTTCTCTATTTACTTGCAATTTAAAGCCATAAATCTAAATAAATATATAAACTACCAGGAAGTGCAAACTCATATTTTTCTATCATAGATCATAGCATAACAATCACAACAAAATTTGGTTCACTCAATTCCGAGCTAAAATGAGGTCTACACGAATTAAACAAGACATGCATGTAAATACGGAAAAAGAAAAGATAAAGGATATTGTTTCTCGACAAATGGGGCCCGCTGTCATTGGCACGAAACGGGGGACTCCACTGCCGGCGGTGGATCTCATCATCAGCGAGGTTTCCGGTGAAGCTAAGGGTATGGGCGGCTTCCTCTCCTCGAGGCGCATCCGGTGGTGCTCTTGGTTTGCGCGGGACGCACCGACGAGCACTCGCCGGCGGCGGCGGCGGCGCCTGGCATGGATGCATGGCCGCGGCTCACCGTTTCTAGTGACGGCGGGGTCGGGCGAGGTGCGCACGAGCATCTACGGGCCTAGGATGAACTTCGACGAGGGCTGGGTCGGCGGTTTGCACGGCGGGGAGCTCTAGCGGCGTCTTGTATTGGCATGACCGCGACATGGCGTCGGGGCGTCATGTCCCGGCGAACCGGCGGCTTCGGCTCGATTCGTCCCGCACAGGGGTTCATCAGGGTGAGACGAGCGTGGAACGCTAGAAACGGCCACGAACAACGAAACAAAAACGCGGCGGCGAGCTTTGACGCGGCGGCGGCCATGGATGCCGATTTTTCCGGCGACGGCGAAAACGGCCGATTGGCCCTCACCTTCGGTTGGAACGGGGCGCCGGCCGGCTCGGGGAGAGGCAGGGCAAGTTGGCGAGGCTACTGGCTAACTTGGATGGGTGTTGGAGCTTTGGTTCGCTAGATCGACGATGGGGATGTCGGCAATGGCCGTGGCGGCGCTCTCGCTGCCCTGCTACTGCGGCTGCTCGGCTTGTGAAGCAAGGGAGAGTGAGGGGAGGGCGAGTGTGTACAAGGGGACGCGGTTTCCCTCTTCTCCAAGGCACGGGCATGGCGCAGGACGGCAGAAGGGGCGCGACACGCGGCGTGCGTGGTGTCAGGGTGGCCGGCCACGGTCCCTTCCCTTCCTCTCTTTTTTTTAAACTAAAACCCTAAGCCAAGCTGTTTTGCTCGATGCCTCATGATTCGTGCGAGAATCAGCCAAAGCTCTAATTGAACGAAATGATCCTTATGAAATTTCGAGCAAAACGCCTATACAAACTTTTTCTCGGTTCGGTTTGGTTTAGGAACTACGATCGATCAAAGCTAAATTACGCCCGGCGGTCAAACAAACCCTAATTCAAACTGTTTTCAACTTTTTGGCCAAGCTCCACTCAAAAACATGAAACAAGCATGTGATGACTTTTGTTCTACATGAAATTAGCTACACAATTCATGAAGAGTTCACACACATGCAAAGACTCTAGCTAGGACTTTTAAACAAAATAAGATAAATTACTTTCAAAAAACAAACAAGGTCAAACCAAGTCAAACTATCATTATAAAAGCCAATTAGCAAACATGACCAACATCAATTATGCTCTAACACCTTCTCTAAACATCACTAAGAATAAATAAAGATTAAACATCTAATTATGCAAACATTTCATACATGAAATGACGAGGCAAAGCATAATAAGCAAATTAAATACATTCAAACAAGCAAATGGACTCTATCATTTCATGTGCATAAATGCATGTGATCAAATGATGATTATGCTCATGAAATGCAGATGCTAATGACATGCTTAAAATCAGGGTGTTACAAATCTACCCCCGTTAAGAAAATCTCGCCCCGAGATTTGGTGGTACTAAGGACTTGTCTAAACTTAGGGGATACATTACGGAAATACATTTCTATTCTCACATAGGGCGTCTTCTCACTACGGTTACTCTAGAAACTTGGTACCTTTGGACAATCTAATTCTGAAGTTGCTCTTCCTTTGTGATCCAAGACTCTAGTTGGCTCTTCCAAAATAGAGTCGAAGCAATTTCAATCCCCATATCTCTAGCTTGAACAGGTCCTCCATGTCCTCTCAACATTTCTTCAGTTGTGGTGCATGAAAGAAACCTGAAGCTTGTCTTCTTTAATCTAGGTAACTACCCGTACTAAACTATTCCCTAGATAAGGACCTACAATTCTTGGTAACTCCAAAGCATTGGACTTCTCCCCATGGATGACACTTGAAATATCTTAATCATCGACCTAGACTTCCAAGGGCCATTGGTGCTTGTAAGCGTAACTTGTTCGAGACGTGCTTGAGTTGCGTCTAGCTTTATTTTCAAGGCTTGTAAACATTCCCAAAAATCCATTGGTCCATTGAGATCCTTGGTCAGACACTATGGTTTTGGGTACTCCATGCAGACGGACTTATCTGAGAAATGCAGATCTCTACATACTGGTGAGGTTCATATCCATGGTTCACAGGAATGAAAAGTGCTACTTTGGTTGGGGTGATCCATAATTATGTGACCTCAAACCTCGGTACAGTTTGTTGAACTTGAACGACTTGCAACTAGTATCTGATGGCAATAGATAACACTGATCCTTGTTTGTCCGGCCAACCATGTAGCCATGAGGGTCGTATGCTCATTTTGATCTAATTAGGTTGACACATCTACCCAATCCAAGACAACACTACCCATTGAGGGGGTAGCAAAGTCACCTGTCTACTTCTTCTTGTAGTCTGTTAATGTTGATGTCAGTGACCTGTTCTTCCAAAAATCATCTCATTTTCCACTCCAAGGCAAAGCTCAAAGATAAAGATGGTATAAAGATCTTGAAATGTTTTTCTCATTACTCCTTTGAGTTTCTATTTGACGGAAGCAACACTTTTGTCCATTTCGCTATCCCTCGATTATCCAACTTTCAAGGGAATGTTCAACAAGTGATTATGTAAAACTGTACGATGCATCGAACGGAGTCTTTCTCCCAACCACAGTTAGTTAATAGTTCAAGGTACCTTCTGACTCAAGGTGTCTATATTGTGACAACATTCGTTTCCCTTAGGTGTAAGGTACTTCCAAACTATAATCCTTTCTCGAACCTATTCACATTCTGGTCCTGTTTAAGCTCATCTTGAGTGACAGTCTAATCAAGGCTCTTGTGTCTAGCATAAAGGTGACACACCTCTAATTAGGTTGATGGTGCCAAATCTTCATAGTATGCATTACAACTACAATTTCTAAATCCTTTGTTGGGTAATTCACCTCATGTTTCCTCAATTGCCATGAGGCATAAATAATTACCGTCCTTCTTGCATAAATGCACACCAAAACTCGCACCGTAGACGCCACAAAACACATCAAAAGGTTCCTCCATGTTCATGACGTACAAACACTAGAGTGATCGTTAACAACCCTCGCAAAGTACGAAAGTCGTCTCACACTTCAGTGTTTACACGAATTTTTCATTCTTGTTACAACAACGTCGTCATGGGTTCGGGAATCTTAGGTCAGTTATAATTTGATAACCGCCCAATTAAGAAAACTCCAAATCATAGTGACAATGTTATTGTCTTCAAATCCATAGTCACTTTCGACTACATTTGAATCCATAACAATATCATCCTCATAAGGGTCATGTCTAAGGAACTACTTTCTTTAACCAAATTTCCTACTTCTTTGGGACTTAGCATAGCTCGTGGTGTTCTCAGGAGTCGGTCAACGTTATTCTTCGGGGGTTCTACATGGTCTTCACCATTTCGAATATACCATAATATTATCGATAAACATGACCATGAGGTTATCCAACTTAGGCGCGAATCTCGAATTCATGAGGCACATAAAATGAGCCGGAGCATCATCGAGGTCAAAGGACATGACGAAAAGACTCACATAGCCCGTTTTTGTAGAGAAGCGATCTTCAGGACATTTTGTGGTCAAGTCTTGATTTGTTGGTAACCCGATAGAACATTTATCCTTGAGAAAGGTTTAACATCCGACCATTGATCAAAAGAATATCAATGTCGGGTAAAGGATATTTATTCCTATTCATTACAAAGCATTGAGTGGACGGTAATTCAACATATTCTCGAGGATGGGACTTCCTTCTTCACAATTGGGCAAGATATCTTTATGGTAGAGAACTTGGTCCAATTCCAATAATTCTTTGCAACTGCACTGTTGACTCGACGAACTTATTTGGACGGCATCCTATAGGGTTTTCCAAGAGACAAGAGTTGTTTTGGTACTAATTCTATTCTAAATTCCACATTCTGTCCATTCTTAATCTCACGGGGAAAACATCCAAAAATCCACACACCGAGAAAAAAATTCGGTATGGTGGGAACTTGCAAAGTATTTGGGATACAATTCTTCGTTAGGTACTTAGGGAATGACTATCCACTTGTTCTTTTCCATCTTAGGGATCTCTCAAAATAATTACTCCATTTAGAGTGTCCAAAATTATTCCCTATTGTTTCATCCAACTCATTCCTGTATTGACATCCAAACTCAAACGGGTAACACTATCAGAGGAATTAGGATCTCTAAACCTCGTTGATCAGTCTCGAGCGAACTATATGGTTATCAAAGTAGTTGTGAAGATTCGGATATCCTTTCTATAATGCTCTTGTATATACGTTTGACTCAAATGAATGCGAAGATTCGAGTCCAAACAAGACAACCAAAGCATTAAAAGTTACTAACTTGGCGTGCATTGAAAGTTGCGAGGCTCTTCTTCTAGGATCTCTTCGATGATCGGGGTGCGAGTTTGTCCAAAATTCTTGCTTGTCGAGTTGATTCTCTTTTGGACAAAGGTAAACCTTAATTTAGTGTCCAAGCCTCTCATAGTTCTAGCACTAGTTTCCATTAGGAAGTTTCTACCTAGCGTTCTGAGTTGTCATCCTGTTCTACACTGGAGTGACATAGGGTCTCTTGTACCAAGGGTTTCCATACTTTTCACTTCTTCTGCGGTGATGCATATTGCAACTTGTAACAAGCAGATGCTAGCCTCGATGGTGAGCAGGGAAAAAGGATGATTAGAGTTAAGCTTGCTTCCAAAGGGTCTCTTCTTGTTCTTCTCGGTGTAGCCAATGCTATTGTTGTCCTTTTGCACATGGCAATCATTCGGGAAGGTGGAGAATGTCTCCCCTGTATGAGGTTCCAATAGCCGATTGCATCTTGGCATCAAGTCCCTTTTGAACTAGTCACATTCTCGAGCTTAAGGTCCATACATCTTGGCATGGCAAGATAAATTGTTGGAGGGTCATAGGTACTGAGTTACTGTTTAGGTGACCTAGGTTAGTTCCATAACTGTGCAACTCTCGGGGTGATTACTCCGAACGGAACAGAGGTCTCCCGAAAAGATTTTCGTGAACTTAACCTAGGTAATAGAAGTATTAACTAGGTAAGTAGCACAATGTCAAAACCACCACAATCCTACTGTTTCCTCCAGCAGGTGAGTGGCATCTTATTCTTCTGATCTTCAGTTAAACAAAATAGATGGAGCGAGTCTTCCATAGCAAATTAGCTTCCAAAGGCCCCTTATTTCGCTGGCATTGGCAGTTTGGCTTCTATGAAATCTCGAAGGTGTTGTACTGACTGTCCGAATATTCACAACGTCTTCCACCACGCGGAGCTGTGTTGCAAGATGTTGCGCAACTCTCCCAAGAGCTGATTAAAGAACCGCTCCTGGTTAATGAGTGGTGGGAATTGTTGGCTTCCTCTTGCATCTGAATGGTTTCGAGGCATCACCATATGCCATCAGTTATGATTAATTGTCGATGTCTCCAATAGTGAATACGAGTTTTAAACTATAGTCACACTAAATTTATTGAAAAGTCAACAAACAAAGGTAGCCATAATTTAATCGTCACATCACCACATCACCATTAACCCAAAATACACATAGTGTATACATAAACTTCCGTCAATAACTTCTTCATGGTTTTCAATCACGTATGACAAGGTCTCGATTCTCAATCCATGACCTCAATTCCAAAAAGATCCATTTCTCGGTCATCACTCTTAGTTGGGACGTGAAGATAGTGTGCATAGAATACCAATAATACTCCTTTCTTTGTAGGTACATTGTATCAAATTAGTCCTTTGCACACCTCCTAATTCCGCTATCTCCACTGATGATCCTTCCGACATTTTATTTCTGAAGTCACGGGTCAGAAAGGAAAAAGACATCGTTCCTGCTCTTCACTCGCACTCTTAGCACTACTAGGTTGATCTCCCTATAGGTCGTACTAGCTAACCTTGGCTTTAGGCCCAACACTTCCTAAGGCTGCATCTTTGTTAGTTGTCATCCTCAATTTTGAGCTTCATCTCCGACTTCTGCAAAGTGAGGTTGTATGCCTTCATCTTCTCAGGACACGGACTGTAGCATTGTTGATAGCTTCTTCAGGTAATGGCTCGTATTTGGTGACAATCCAACTTTTCTAACCGAGCTATAAGGTAGGTAAAGGGCAACTCTAGTGATGATCCGATTTGTCTAGGGTGCGGTCATCTATGGTTTGTGGCCTCTATACGGTCCTGCTTAACCATACGCGAAGATACCGGGGGCAGGCGGAACAACTTGTCACTTAATGGTACTATTGCTATCCTAGGGTTGAAAGAGCCAATTGTAACAAGATTTGGAAGATTGTGTGAGATTGAAAACGGGATAGGTCAATCCTAACAAACGGGACAAGTACTCCATAAGGGGGAGAGACAGGAGTAAAGATAAGAAAAGAAATACTTTTATTTTATTTTATTGATGCGGATGCATGAATGACATGATGCATGAGCGTATCTTACGCCCCTCACAGAATAGGAAAGATAAGATACTACTCGCATAAATGGTGGCACATCTACGTTCTCTCACAAGAAATAATCGCAACCGGTCGATCTACATGTTTCGCGCATTGTTAGTGTACCGCACAGGTTTCATTTCAGCCCACAATATATTTATGCAATGCATGAATTTAAATTGCATATACCGCCGTCCAGTCCACCCGACGGCAACATCGCATACCTTGCGGAAAAACACGTTTTACACCCAACAGACTGTGTACCCATACACAAGTCTACGAGGGGCACTACCCGACCACGGAGCTCTCAAAACAATTTTATTTTTACCCCTAGACCGGCGGTTGTCCGATCATGCTCTCACAACTCACATCTTACCTTGGGCGAGAGGCATTGAACATCATTTACCCGGGGCGTAGAGGTATTTCGATCCATTCATGACTACTCAAGTGAGTAGCCCCGTACTACCGGCCGCACGGCAACCAAGCACAAACAACAAAATATGATGCATAACCCATCCCAAGTTAGTAAAGCCACCGACCGTCCTTAATTGGGCATAAGGGTATGACCATGGCACTATTAATTTTCGCAAACTTTTACTCACACCATCGAAAAAGATTTTGTTTCGCAAAATTTTCGCAAAAGATTAGTGGTTCATTTTAATTTTAATACCAGATCGGATTGTTAAGTCTTGAACTAAGCTCGATGCGGCTGTGTGATGAGCGTAACCAATTTATAAGAAATCAAGTATAATTCGCAATTACCAAGCAATCGCAGATCTACACTTGAGTCCATATAAACCCGTGTATTAGGAAATCTCGAGTGATTTTGCTTCTCGGCTTGATTCGCCCCGCGCGAGGGGTTCATCGGGGTGAGACGAGCGTGGAACGTAAAACGCCAAGAACAACGAAACAAAAACACGGGCGGCGAAGCTTTTGGCGGCGGCCATGGATGCCGATTTTGCCCCGGCGACGGCGAGCGGCCGATTGGCCCTCACCTTCGGTTGGAACGGGCGCCGGGCTCGGGGAGAGGCAGGGCAAGTTGGCGAGGCTACTGGCTAACTTGGATGGGTGTTGGAGCTTTGGTTCGCGAGATCGACGATGGGGATGTCGGCAATGGCCGTGGCGGCGGCCGGCTGCCCCTCATCGGCCGCCGGCTTGTGAAGCAAGGGAGAGTGAGGGGAGGGCGAGTGTGGACAAGGGGACGTGGTTTCCCTCTTCTCCAAGGCACGGGCGGGCGCAGGACGGCAGAAGGGGCGCGACACGCGGCGCTTGCGCGGTGTCGTGGTGGCCGCCACGGTCCCTTCCCTTCCTCCCTTTTTTTAAACTAAAACCCTAAGCCAAGCTGTTTTGCTCTATGCCTCGTGATTCGTGCGAGAATTAGCCAAAGCTCTAATTGAACGAAATTATCCTCACGAAATTCTGAGCAAAACGCCTATACAAACTTTTTCTCAGTTCGGTTTGGTTTAGGAACTACGATCGATCAAAGCTAAATTACGCGGCGGTCAAACAAACCCTAATTCAAACTGTTTTCAACTTTTGGCCAAGCTCCACTCAAAAACATGAAACAAGCATGTGATGACTTTTGTTCTACATGAAATTAGCTACACAATTCATGAAGAGTTCACACACATGCAAAGACTCTAGCTAGGACTTTTAAACAAAATAAGATAAATTACTTTCAAAAAACAAACAAGGTCAAACCAAGTCAAACTATCATTATAAAAGCCAATTAGCAAACATGACCAACATCAATTATGCTCTAACACCTTCTCTAAACATCATTAAGAATAAATAAAGATTCAACATCTAATTATGCAAACATTTCATACATGAAATGACGAGGCAAAGCATAATAAGCAAATTAAATACATTCAAACAAGCAAATGGACTCTATCATTTCATGTGCATAAATGCATGTGATCAAATGATGATTATGCTCATGAAATGCAGATGCTAATGACATGCTTAAAATCAGGGTGTTACAAAGTGCGCTTTGCGGATTATACAAATTATAAATATTTACGTGGGCTTAACAAATACCAACAAGCATTTTTCGGCGCCATTCTTGGGGAAACGGATTGTCGAGTTGACTTTGAATCTACCTTATCCTTGTATCATATTCTTTTCTTTTTATTTCCTTTAGCTTTTAACTCATCTATTCTTTTCTTTTCCCTTTTCATTATGAATTCCACGCCTATCTAGAAATATCTTATACCCTCAAGTTTAAAAGCTTTAGGCAACCGTAATCTTGAGCCTATCCTAGCAAAGTCCTATGAGCTACGCTTGGGTTATATAAGAATGGTTCAGGAACTAGCCTTCTCGAGAGAAGGTGAGGCCAACCCACACACACACCTACGAAAGTTTGAGGAAATTATGGGATGCTTTCGTATGGAAGGCATATCCGATAATACCTTACGCTGGAAGTTCTTTCCGTACTCTTTGACGGGAAAAGCTAAACAGTGGTATTACTTGAACGTAGAGAGAGTGAAAGGAGATTGGGAAACATTAATGTCCAATTTTTGTACCTATTTCTTTCCCACCTCCAGAGTGGCCCGTCTTCGTATAGAACTTTTAACTTTTAAACAAAATGAAGAAGAGTCTCTTAAAGCATCATGGGATCGTTTAAATGACCTTATCAACACTGGCCCAAACCTTGGTATTCCAGACCCAATCCTTCTTCAACATTTTTATCTGGGTCTTACTAAGAAAGATGCAAGGGACCTTAATGCAGCTTCAGGAGGTGCATTCCTTTCTCTGTCTGCTATAGAAGTAAGAGATCTCATTGACAGATGTTGTGGATATGCCACCCCCACTAGAATTTTTCCCGAGAAAAATGAAGAATTACCCTCCGATCAAGGAGAAGAAACTATGATAGCTAATTCACAACAATTCCAATCCCAAGACTTAGCTATCCATCCTGAACCACCAACATCCCAAAATCCCCCAAAGGAAGAAGAAATTCCACCTTTGGAAGATCCTTATGAATCTACCTTTAGAGATTTTGGGAGAGTAATAAATTCTTATCCAGACAAGAGACCTCTAAGTGACCACAACTCAGATTTTTCTGAGATGTCTCTTATTGAAAGTGTTTATAAGAGATTTTCAAGTAATTATAATTCGGATTCTTTTAAGGAGAAGTCTCTATTTGAATATGCTTATTCTTTCAAAAGACATTGGGAAGAACCCAAGGATGACATTTCTAATCATGCCATAGAAGGAGAGCAAAGCTATCTAGAAGACAATCTTATCTTCTTCCCTTCTATGCCTAAACAAGATGATTTTGAACCCATCTCTAAACCCATCCTTGTCCCCAATGAATCCATATATGCTTCCTTCTTTGAAACTCATGATGAGCCTAGAAATTCACCACAACAACCTAAGCATAGGAATCATCAAGACGACCAAGAAGAACCACAACAATGGCTTGAGAGTGTTAATGACCCATGTACCACAGCCATTGATTGTAGAGATGACATCTTAGACACTATCAGCCTGAGAGACACAAACCCAAGAGATCCTTTAGACAGCCATGATGAATTAACCTTGGAGTTTGAGAAAGAGGACAACATCAGTGAGTATGAGAGCTATTTCAAAGACACTTCATCTAGCCTATGTTCACATGATAACCTTCTTGAATTACCTAGTCTCTCTATCACTGTCCCACATGAAATCTTCAACCCCCTCACTTTCTCTCCTCCTATAGATTTTGAAAGGGAGGTTGTAGATGCATACGTCTATAATAAATATTCTAGATCTCGTTGGCATAAAATCTTGAGGTAGATTGATGTTGGAAGGGAAACCACTTCATCATCATGAATCACGATTCAATAGGTTTCCCAAGGACGAGCTTGCTGTCCTTAAACAAGCACTTCTTGAGAAATAACATGAATGTTTATCTTATTGTTATAGTACCCTTGTGAAATAAGCATAGAGACATAAATGAGAAAATATTCCTTCGGGTATTCTTGTCGCTAACTATTTCAGGTCTAGAGCAAGAAGAGCTGAGGATGACAATGTAAGGTCTGTTCAACCAATCATTGAGCAACATGAAATCACATGTAGAAATATTTCCTTATCATGTTGCTACACTATCTTGGTTACCTCTACTTTTGAGAAATGTTAAATCTACTAAAAATATTATCATGCTCTTAATCTCTCTGTTTGAGTCAATCTCTATAATGCCTTCATACTATCCTTTATCTACCATAGTATGCTTTGGTTTGGGAACACTATTACACTGCAGTTAGTGTGTTTTCAAAGGCTTTTAATTTAAGTGTGGTGCTTAGGTTAGAACGCCTTCCTTAATTGAATTAGACATGGAGTCTAGTTTGGTTATTGAACTAAGAATTACTTGTGTAGACATTGGTATATTTTGTTGGACTAACCCCTATAGAAAAAGAAGAAACTCTCAAATAAGCTTGGGGGAGGTCCTGAGATAAACTCATACTAGAGATGAAGTAAGGGAAATAAGAGGAGTGCCACAAACAAAATCTACAAACAAAAGCACTTGCTCAAGGATCAACTTAAGGATGAATGGCACATGGAAAAGGAAGACCAACTCCACCAAAGATAATCCAATCATGCTCTTCCTCCTCACATGCTCCCATCACACCCCACACGTTGCAAGAAATAAAAGCATGAGAAGAAGCAAGACTCAACAAAATTTTTCACAAGGAGGACACGCTCGTACATAAAAGAACCTTATGGAACAAAGAGGAAGAAGACAAGTTAGGAAAAACTACATAAGAGGCCAAATCAAGAAAGCTTCAAGCAAAAAGAAAAGCAACACCACAAGTTGCTACAGTGCCATCATGCTCCAATAATAAGGTAACATCTTGAGGTGAGTTGTTAAATAAGCTTTCTCTTAATTATGGCATGTTCATAAATAAAGAATCAAACATGTTAGAGTAACACCTTTGCTTGATCTGACTTTATTAGCTCAACATGTTTTTGTTTCTTTTGTTGTTCCTAATACCACCTTCTTGATCTCATAGTCCTAATCATATTAACAAATGTGTTGCAACATTCATGTTCCATCTTCTAATCTTATCACCCTTGTTATAGAAAAGGAAACATATAAACATTAACTTTATCTTGTTTGATGTGCCTAAGGTTTTAGAGAAGAATGAACTTTTGGTTCTGTTGGTGTTTTCCCACCAACAGGGCCCATGCACTTGATCTCTGCCTTGTCTTTGCATGCAGGACACACTTCGAGCAAAATGTGGAGGAGTCTTTACTCTCCCCAAAATTCTACAAGAGAATGTCCTGAACTCACAAAGCATACACACAAAACAAGAAGCTGCCAACCCCCACTATCAAAGTTTCACTTCAAAATGTTGGACCAGCAAAAGAACATGGGTGACAAAATTTACAGAATCACCATCTTAGGAGATACAGCTATCAAGATCAGATGACACATTCAAGAAGTAACTAAGGTAAGTAGTCTTGTTCAAAGGACTTAAAACATTGAACCCTCGCCGAAAGGTAACTCGGTAGTTATCCATATTTAATTCTTAGCATTGCATATTTAATTACATATCATATTTACCTTTCTGCATCTTGCATCAGCATATTTACTTCTTTGCATAATCATTTTCCTTTAGCATATTTAATTTCTGCATTAGCATTGCATTGAAAAACAGTAAAGCCCCATGTGAATAATCTTGTGGTGTGTAATAACCCATAAGGAGATTCACCGTGGTGGCATAAAAATAATTATTCATTCATTTAGTTGCATTTGCATCATAATTCTTTGCATGCATATAAATTTATAAAACTCCAAAAATATTTTCCTGCTGAAGTTATACATAGAATAATCATGATCCATATCTAGACACATGAAGCTAATGTGGCTAACCCCTAATGCTTAATCAAGTTCCACTAGCTTTGTTGTCTATTTGAGTTCAGCAGATTCAAAGGAAAAGAGACATGATAGGTCGATATCATCATCGCCATCTACCTCAACTTCCTCATCATCAATGACTCTACACTTCAATCCAGCTTGGGGAGAGCACCCCTAGTTATCCCGATAAGTATCTCTACTATAGTATTATTATTATTAGCTAAATATTTAGTTTGCTTGGTTTGTTAGGAGTCTAGTTTTATAAATGTCTAGTTGTTTAAAGAGTCTTTGCTAGAGTTTAGGAATAAATAAATAGGAGTGTACCAGAGGTTTTCTTTTTCACCTATATAAAATGATCCCTTAAACTAGATCTCATGCATGGAAATGATGAATAGTTGCTCCGTCGTAATTCCTTTTCAGTGCCTAGCTTTCAAGCTTAATTTCTCTTGAGCCTTAAATGCAAAACTGCTTTGACTTGAGATTTACTTTGAACCTGAAACCTGTGGGTTGCAAATTGCTTGCT
Organism: Hyparrhenia diplandra; assembly: GCA_015847255.1. NCBI lineage: Eukaryota > Viridiplantae > Streptophyta > Magnoliopsida > Poales > Poaceae > Hyparrhenia > Hyparrhenia diplandra. The sequence goes on from JADLZK010009071.1 coordinate 38,096, forward strand.
CTAAAGTCTAGGTAATTGACAGATATGATATATGAGAGTCTGAGCTGCTATTGAACTTACTCCTAGTGATGCTAGATTTCTGGAGATTTATTTTGAACTTTAAAAGTGCACATGATAAGTTCCTATGTGACAAAGTGTTGAACCTCCTACCACAGCCATATATACATGCTCCCTAGATTAGGAAAACATTTTTTGATATATATATATAGGCTGCTTGCTTTGCATTGAGTTTGTTCAATCTTTGTCGACCCTTAGAAACTTGTCATGCTGATCATGTACACTCCACTCATTCCACTCCACTCGACTCCATTCACATATGCTATTTCCATCTTGGAAGTACGCATCCACTATATATACACCACTATCCATTTTCACTCTAGCCAGCAAAAATGTTCTACTCCTATCCTAGGAGAGAGAAACCAAAAATATTTCCTATACCCATCCACTCATTGCTAGCCAATATCTTACAAAAGCTCCATTACATTTGTTTATCTCTCAAAAGTTATTGCAAAAAGAGGCTTGGGTTGTATTCATTAAAAAAAGAAAAAGGGAGATGAAAAATGGACAAAAAAAGTAGAGGGAGGGGATGAAAAATGGACAAAAAGTCCTACGGGCGAGTAGAGCCTACCTCCCTAAGAAAAAGAAAATAATAAAGATGAAAAATGGACAAGTGTCCGAGGGTGAGTAGAACCCACATCTTTAAAGAGAGGAAATAAAAGACAAAAGTCTAGGGTGAGTAGAGCCCACCTCTCTAAATAAAAGAAAAATAAAGAAAGAAAAAGATACAACCCAGGTTCTCTATAAAGTTTCCAAATTCAAAAGAGAGAAGATTCCTCAAGGAGCAAAAGTAAGATTTCCCCTCATTCATTCCACCTTACCATATCCCTACCATCACCTACCACCATATTCATTCCACCATACACATGCACTACTTGATCAGTGTGACTTGTAACTTTGGATCCATTGCTTGAATTTACAATATATGCTTAGTAAGTAGATATAGTTTCCTCCCACCTATGAGCTCCAAATATAAACCTTAGATGTAGGGTGAGAGAGAAGAAGGCATAGTGTGCTACTGCCTTAGTCCAAAAATACCACATATCATGAGAGAAAGGTAAAACAACTTTGTTGCCTTAGTGAGGATCCACAAATACCACAAATGAGAGACCTGAGAGAGTCATACTAGGAACTTTGAGTTTTATTTTGAAAACTTGCAAAAACTCCAGAAGGACAGTTGAACAAAGAGTTTGAGATATGGTGCTTGACTTGATTGTTCTATCTTTCAATTACCCAAGATCAAAGAAAAGGCTATAAGCTCCATGGTTAAAGGTAATATGGGTAAGTTGAAAAATAAACAAATTATTATCTGGAGGAGAAATTTTGTTTGAAAGCATGTGTACTTTGAGAGGTGTAAAAGCGTTGTAGCAACTCCTGATCTATTGCTAAAGTTTGGCTTTGCTAGGGACTAGCAAAGGGTAAGCTTGGGGGAGCTTGTTGACACCTGTTATAGCATAAAATTACTAGTCAACTAACATGAAATAAGGGCTTAAAATGAATATCAATATAAGTCTAGGGGTTTAACTAACATAATTCCACGAGCTTTGATGATTTATACATTTTCGTGGACTTAACAGAAAAATGCAGAGAAGAATGGAGAAACTTCCGGAATATACATCTCATACAATGACAAGACTTGACCGTGAAGTAACTCAACCCGAAAAGTGGACTAAAACATTCTAGAAGATACCAGAGGACACCAGAAGAGACGAGAGGCTGAGAGGAGGCAATTACCTGGCGGCCGCCAGGCAATTTTGTGCCGGCCGCCAGGCAATTATGCCCAATCAGGTTCATCTTTTTATGTCGGTTTGTAACCGACTTTGAGGTTGTATCTACACCGTTGCCAAGGTCGGTTTGATCCAAGGGTTCACGTTCATCGCCAAGACCTATATAAGAAGACCCCGACGACCCCGTGGTGAAACCCTAATTCATTATCAATTCATTCTATCTCATTATCTCTCGGTTGTAGAGGGGTCCCATATAAGGATCATCTCTCTCTAAGGGATTAGTGAATTAGAATGTAATTAGAAGCATATTAGAACTACAATTAGAAGAGTTAGTATAAGAGGATTAGAACTCATTAGTTCTAATCTTTAGAATAAGAGAGATAGAGAGTGGGAAGGAATTGGAGGAAGTCTTTGGCTTTGTCGGTGCTATCTCCACACTTGTACCTTGGTGGAAGTTAATCTACATTTGGAATTACTCTGGTAATCTACTTCTTCTTTTAGTAAGTTATATTGTTTATATTTATTCTTATTGGTCTAACGAGTCTCTTCGGAGTACTTTAATCTGGCGTCTAGATTAGAGTAATATTCGAAGTGCAAACGTGATGTTTGGACTCGGGTATCTCGTTAGATGCACCCTACCTTCCGGATGTGGTAGTTTGTGGTAGTGACAGTACCATTGATTCCTTTGGATTCCACATCCCGTTGGATAGGACACGTAGGACCTAGTTATTGGGGGAATAGTGAGTTTCGGCCTTGCTTTCCTTTGAGTACGTCCCCATAAGAATACTATCAACATCACTTACCAAACTAAGATTTAGCTATCTTAGTAAACCTCTCTATACCCTCAACCTTCTTAAGTCTTGTGCTACTCCGGGTTAAGATTAGATCGTAGTCTCCCTCACCCGTTTCCCCCGTGGATTCGATATTTTAAACCCTCTCCCGGGTGAAGTGCTTACCGGTATCCGTGGGCGCTTTGGCGGATTATACAAATTATAAATATTTTCGTGGGCTTAACAAATACCAACAAGCATCTAATGATTTTAGCAGAAGAAGTCATGAACATATAAAAGTTGTACAAATTCTTATGATGTACACCTTTTACATTGGTCATTTCTTCACCCGACGTTGTCACGGTAACATTGTTCACAAGATTTACACATCCACATAGAGTTTATATGAAACTACGAGAGACGTCTCTAAGATTTGTGAACAATGTCTAACACTATGTCGGATGGGGAAACAACCAATTAAAATAAGAATTGTAGATTTTGATAAGTTATAAAACTCTCTAGTTTAAAACTTTTTGATATGACATTATCTTGTACTAAGGAAAACTAGGTCTTAGTTTCAAAAGAAAATGAAATTTGAAATTTAAATGTTTTAAGCGTGACCTCGGATATATACCAATATAACGATTGTAGTTCTCAAATATCCATGATAATTTGTAGTTTGCAATTTTTTGAGTTGAGATCATCTTGTCATGGAAAAACATAGAGTACCAGTTTGAAATCATTTATCTTAGAGACACGCATTGGGATATAGTTAGTCGAAGGGAAAAGGCATCTACCCATTTCCTTTGACGCTGTTCCAGCGAGTCATGTCCCGCCCGCTCATAAAATCCCATGTCCCTGCTCTGGGCTACGCACCGCGTTATTGATGCTCACCAACACCAGCTGCCCATGAAAAAAATCGCGGGCTATAGAATTTAGCGGGAGGTTGGCCAAAACACAATAGCGGCGCTATTAGCGCGCTATTTGGCGCTATAGTGCGCTATTTGGCATCGCGGCAGTTGCTTCTAGCCGCTATTAGCTCACTATTTTTTCAGTGCCAGCTGCTCATAAAAAGCCCTCGTCGAGCCGCCGCCTGGCGCCATGGAATTCCAGGCGGACATGTTCTACAGCGAGGAGTGTATAGGATCCGCAAGCGGGGTGAGAGTTTATCCGTCGTGAATAAAGTGTGGGTTTAATTTGGTCGATAATATGCATGATGTGTATAGCTCTGTTGATGTATAACTCTGTTGATGATCTCGATTGAACAAGCTTTAATTTGATGGATCAAGTGCATGGATGATGTTGAAAAGATCCTGTGTATGCATGAAAAATGTTTTATTAATTGTAACCATGCATTGTGTCATATTTTTCCAATTTTTTGCTGTCTGGATGTTTGATTGCAGTTGAAATGATTAGTGAACAGAGTGCTGAAAAAAAAACTGCACCCGTCTTTGGGAACAAGGAGTCGTAGTAGTAGTGGGCATCCGTCCTTGGTTCTCGCCGGTCCGGTCGGTGCCTCTACCGGCCGGGTGCTGATTTGTTTGTGAGAAAATTACTGGCGGGCCGGGCCGGCTTTTATGAGAGAAAAGCACTCTTGGTCGGTGGCTAAACCAACCGGACCCGAACGATCGGTGCGGGTGCACTACAGATGACACCGCGCAAGGCCCCGCAAAGCAAGGATGGACGGAACGACGGTGGCAGACGTGGGCCCCATTCTACAGTGAGGTGTGTAGGATACGCAAAAGATTCACATGCAAAGGGTGTGTATAGACGCGCTTTGTGTAGATGAGTCTGTAGGAAAAGGCGCCGCCCTAATTTTTCACTGCAACGCGTCATGTCGCCACTGCGCCGGAGTGCACCGGCCGGCCGGGCGTGTTCCTGTGGCATCCCAGCCTGGCTCGCATGGCTCAGCCTGGCCAGGTTTGGCCATGCTAGATGCATGCAACAGGCCCCTCTGTTTGGTTGCCTGCATGAACCCAACCAGGCTAGCTAGAGCTGTTGTTTGGTACCCTGCATTTGCATGAGATTCAAATTTGGTGCATGCATGGTTGTTGTTTGGTTGCCCGCATACATGCTAGTTGCATCACATTCAAATTGTCACAAGCTACAAGCTGATCACAATAAAAGTAACTACTCCCTACGTCCCCAAAATAAAAGACCTTCTCGCTTCGGGAAGTCAACATTTTCAAAATGCCAGCAATTATATATTAAAATATATAAATATTTATGTTAAGTAATTAGTATCATCGAAAAGATCTTTAAGTCTAATTTTTTAACAAATTTATTTGAATATTTAAATGTTGCACGTATTTTCTACAAACTTAGTCAAAGTTGATAAAGTTTGACCAAGCACGCTTCCCATAACGTCATTTATTTTGGGATAGAGGGAGTAGTCTTTACCATAGCTTCCAAACTAAAAACCCTATGACTACAACAATAATTAGGACTACTACGAGCACTAGTAAATGTTGGCACAAAATCTGACTCCTGCGCCGCACACACCGACAAGCGGAATAGCCGGGCTTTACTCGACCGCCCGAAAGTGTCTTGAATCGAAGGCGTGCGACCAATTTGACTCGTTAATTGACAAGGAGGTAAACGTGAGATCCGGAACATGCCCGGTATGACCAAGACAGGTCCGCATGTATGGCTCTAAGGCTAGATGTAATGACATATAGCTATGAGAGCTATCTGTCAGCATATAATGAATGCATTCGGTAAGCATGTACAAAGATGTAACGTGATAACAGTTGTCGAATGATCATAGAAGACATGTTTGAACAAGTAAAGTCGATCATCATGATATGACATCGTAAAGCTCTATTGCGTGGATCGAATTAATTGACAACATGGAACAATAAGCAGGTAACTCATAAATATAAACCTAATCTAGAAGACACATGCATAGGTTTCATCCAACTAGTCCGCCCAAGACGCCTAGCCTTCCTAAACCCGTCGAGCTTAAACCCTTACAAGCTAATCCACCGCATGATACCACTTGCTACAGATCTAAACCACTCAACACAACTAGATCAATCCACCGCATGATACAATCTAACCATGATAAGCTAAAAGCACGCATACATCTAAATAGATCTATAAATACTCATTACTCGTTGACGCGTGTATGCATAGACAAGTAAAGTACATATGAAAACCTAATCTAAAGTAAAGCCGTAGATCTATCTCGATCGCCCTAATAGCAATCCACCGCATGATATACACCGCAACAAGCTAATCCACCGCGATGATACCACTTGCCGACTTAACCGTTCTAAACCCTCTTCGTCCTAACAGCTATCCACCGCATGATACACTGCAACAAGCTAATCCACCGCATGATACGGCTTGCCAAACTAGACTCTAACGATAGGTAGACTCACACACGCAAGATACAAGTAGATGCATAAGCGTATTCGCAAGCTTGCCGAATCGAGGTCCATGAAGAAAGAACTCACACGTAAAACCTTAGCCTCGCCGCATGACTCATGACTAAACGTGTACGAACCGCAACATGTAACAACTTAGATTGATCTAAGCCCGGCTATGATAAACGAGATAGATCTAATGACAAACTAACGATAAACATTGCAAGTATTGATGACATCTAGATCTAACAAAAGATAAAGCCGAACCACATCAATCTAAATTGGGCAAAAGTGTGTGCAATCATCATAAAGATAATAAATAAGCGAAAGCATGCACCACTTGGTAACTTAATGAATTCACCGAATTGCCAAATCCGATGAAGCCGATAACTAGCTCCAAGCTAGACCTTAGCGCCGCATGACTCATGATCTAACAAAGAACCCTCTTGCTCCATAGCCTAAATCCGCCGCAGACGATACTAAGCATGGTAACAAGACTACTTGCAACATAATCTAAATCCACCGCACGATACTAGACATGGTACAAGGTTGCCGGTACTTACGGAGGTCGACGGGTCGATGTATCCCCTCGCAGTAGATCGACGACACGACTGGACTCGAAGGGTGGCACGGAGCCGGGTTTGTTGTATTTGATTTGGTAGATGTCTTACAGTTGCCGGGGGTCTCATATTTATACCCTGGGCGTCTGACGAGTCCTAACTAATTACGAATAAACATAAAAAATATCTAGCTAAGATACATTGTCCTCCAAGTCTTCTCGGAGTCTTGAAGACGTACATGACACGAGCACTTCTCCTGGATATCCTCCTTCGCAGTTTTCACGCTTGCCGAACCGTCTCGCCTTCAATCTTCCTCCGGTCTTGGGCCCCTTTAGCCCAATAATAGTGGCTTCCCGATCGCTACAGTACTATTGGCACCATATCGCTAGCCAAATGACTTCCTTACCGAATCATTATATGTCGGCCCACTCGTCATTCAGGCTTTACCAAATTTTGGTGTTAACATATGCCCCCTCAATTTTGGAGTAAAAGATGCCTTTTGCTCCGAAATTGACCACGATCTGCTAAAACTCGGGCCAAGCTTTTTACTGGGCTAAAACTAACAAGGCCCATCTGAACCGTGGCTTCTGGAAGTTTCCTGTAGGCACTGTTCAACCCTTTAGCTGCTTCTTGGGACTTGCGCCATCGAAACCTCCACCTGCGTGAATCGGCAAGCTAGTCGCTTCCGCTTCTCAAGATAAGCACCGAATAGATCTTTTTGCTTCACAGCCATCTCAAATTTACCTCTCTGCCTCCTTTTTTGTATAAATACAAGTGAACCCCCTCAGCTAATAACATCCATCCAGATCTCACTCATATTTCCGGCTTTCTTTCCCCCTTTCTTCAAGATCTGAAGCATTCGGTTAACCCTAGCTCTCGGCAATGGAGTAAGCCTTCTCCTTTCACCTGCAATTTACTCATCCTTTTCGTGCCAAATCTGATTCTTTCTCCCTTCTTAATAAAGTCCTCGTGACGCCGAGATCGCGGAACTCCGCCGCCAGCTCGCAGCAGCGCAGGAAGCGCTCAGGGTGGAATGGGAAGCACATGAGCAAGCCATCGAAGATATGGAGGACATTGAAGAAGATTTGGACCTGTTTGCAAGAAACCAGAACTTTTACGAGTGGAATTTCAATCGTAAGCCTCAGATTCTTAAAGCATTCTGCTTCCTGTAGTAACCTCCATTTACCATTCTTCCTTTTCTTTTTAAAGGTCTGCTGAGGAGGTTTGCAGTTCTGATTGGCGTATCCCACCGGATGATCGAGGCGGTAGAAACGCCAGCCCCAGATCGTGCAATGAGGATGCAGACCGCATTCAGGCGTCTGAAGGATGTCTACAATAGCCTCTTTGATTAGGAAAATGATATGTAATCTTGTATGCAGCAGTCGTGCCCCTCCTTTTGTTAATAAAAATCAGTTTTTAGTTCCAGTTTCTTCGACTTGTCTCCATGAATGAATCTTTATGCATCCCAATCCGACTGTTTCGGTACTGAACTAAATCTTGCCGAATCAGTTTTCTTGCCGAATGATAGGAGAAACCTAAATGGCCTTTGGAAACCGTTTTGGCCCATTTACCATTCGGTCCAGTATATTCTTAAAGCCCATATAACGGCTTTCCAAGGCTATGCAGTCCGACTTATAAAGATACCCCTTTCATGATTATCTCCAAAACCAAAACCGCCCTTGCTTTCTAATCTGTCCATCTCCTCTCCCACCGAACAAAGAAAACCCTCAATCTCGACGAGCATCCATGGCGGGTGGCGGTGACAACCGCGGTAAACGTCCCATCTGGGACGAAGCAGGCGGAAGCCGAGCCTCTCGACGGCAACGCCTTGAGTAAGAAAACCCTTTCACCTCTTAGACGACTTCAGACATTTACTGCTCATCTTCCTGCTCTTCAATCTGACTAACCTTCTTCTCAAACCAATTATTTTCCTTGGTCAGGCCGATTCTCACTCCTGCCTCCCCACTGCCTACTCCAAACTCTCCTTCTTTTCAATCAGAGCCTCCCTCCCCAGGGCTAGAATACCTCTCTGATTCTGAGGAAGACCTGTGGTACCAGCAGGAGAGGAAAAAGAAGGACGAGATCATAAAGGAATTTGGCGAGTACTCCATGAAGGCTTGCGTCAAGAACATCGATCAAGAGGATTCCATCAAACAACTCTGCAACGTCAATACTGGTCAGTTCCAGATCTCAATTCCATTTTACTGCATCGCACCCTCCTCTATCTGACATTCTGTTTACTTATCACAGCCTTGTTTGAGGAAAACCAGCACCTTCTGGTAGAAATCGCTCGGCTGCAAGCCGAGAACGCGCGCCTGACGGCAGCCGCCATCCGTGCTGCTGACAAGGTGAAGGCTCGAGGCGAGACAGTAGCAGAACGCCTCGAAGATGTGGCAGACAATCGCATCAATGACGTCGCCATCGAGGGGATGCATCTGGGAGCGGCCATGAGTTTGACGGCTTTGTCAACTCAGACTGGTGAAGACTACTCCATCTACCCAGTCGGCTTTCGTGAAGCCCCAGAGGACACCGACAATATTGAAGAGTCCATGGATGCATATGAAGATCATGCTATTGCTGTAGCTCTATCCAATGATCCTCAGGCTGTTCTTAATCTTCTGGAAGATTAGTTTGTACTTAGGGCAGACAATCAAAATAAAATTTCTTTCCGCTCATATTGACTATTCTGAATTCTTCTATTTTCTGTTGAACATCTTTCTTTACCGAACAGAGCGACCAAATAAATTGTGCCGAGTGGCTGACGTCATTGTAGCCGAATCCTTTAAATAATATTAAAACTCAGCTTCCAGAAACTTTGTGATCACTGTTCACTGTGCCATTGAATGCGTTCCTGCTTTCTCTTTCCCCAATAAACCAACCAAGGGTAAAAATGTCAGTCCGAGGGAAGGTGAAACGGGCAACATTGGCTCCTTCAATAAGCAATCCTCAAAAAATATATATATTCTAGTTTGGCCAATTAATCTGCCCTCCACAGTATACCTGGCCTCTTCTCAACGCTTGGTCTGATTTTCCAATATTGGTGTCATAGTACTGCCTCCAGGCTTCCCCTTTTTTTTTTGCCTGATTGGCTTTCATGAAAACTCCAATGATAAACAAAGGTGAAGGTCCATATGGTGGCAAGTTTAAATCTTGATCCTTGTCCCTTTGTCATTTCTTTTAGTGAACTGATCATCACAGCATTATCAAATCTTTTTTGATGTATTCGGCAATGCTTTTGTAACAAACTCCAGAAATTCCTGAATAAAGATTCCTCTGTTCCATATTGATGTTTTTTATATTTTTGCACTAAAGGCGACATAACAAATTTATGCCGGCTATCCTCCAATTCTTTATGGAATATTTTTCTGCTAAAGGCGATGACTTACACATCGGCTATCTTTATAAATAGAACAAATTCCTTTGCTCAAAATTCATCGAATCATACGTGTCGGCCAATCACATTTTGCAATAATTGATCCTTTTTAAAGTCGACACGAAATTTCTCCATTATCCTTAGAAATTACTATGAGAGCCGACGATCTCGACGTTTGTTGGTCTTGTAACGAGTAACGACAGGACCTTCTTCCCATTTCTACCCGAGAAGCTTTCCACGCCTTCATATTCCCCGTAACGATGGTTCGGTAGCGGCAATGCTTATTGAATCATCAACTTGCACTATCTCGACATCATCACCGTTCCATTGGATGAGGACTTGATGCATGGTGGATGGAACGCAACAGTTAGCGTGGATCCAATCCCTTCCAAGAAGTAAGCTGTAGGACCCCTTACTATCGACCACAAAGAAAGTAGTGATCAAAGTTTTTGAGCCGATCATCAACTCAACGTGAACGGCTCCATGGGTATCTGAAGGATTGCCAGCAAAGTCCCTGAGCACAATGTCTGTCATAAGCAAATCCTCCTTGGTCATCCCCAGCTTTCTGAAAGTCGTATATGGCATGATATTGATGGCAGCTCCACCGTCGACGAACATATGGGTCAGAGGTTTTCCATTAACAAATCCCTTCAAGTAAAGAGGCTTTAGATGGTTGTGCTTCCTGGGCCTGTCGAATACAGCTTGTCTTGAAAGAGCCAACTGTCCTAGGAGATCAATCATCTCTTTGTTATCAAAATCAGAGTAAGCCTCCTCATCTGAATAAGCATCTTCTTCCTCTGGATCCACAGCAGCTTGTTCCGTAGGAGCTGCAAACTCTATCGGGATGTAGACACTATGTAAAAAAGGCTAATAACCGCCAGTGAGCCCAGAGACGTCGCTAATAACGAGCGTCTGTGTTGTGACATTACCGATCGCGCTGGCCGGGCGGCGTCATTAGGCATCGGATGGTCCCACGGGACCAATACGCGTGTCGATAATAGGAGGTCATTACAGACGGCGTGTTCATGTAACACGCGTCTGTTTTCTTAATCCGACGCGTTTTTCGTTGGCTAGATTACGACGCGCGGCTACGGCAGCGCTTTTTGAAACCGGTGTCCGCAGAATTCAACGTATCTCGGACACGCGTTTCATCACAGCGCATTTTTCGGTGACCAATCGACTGTGGATGCAACCCCTAATTCAGACGCGTTTTTGCTTATAGACACCTTTTCGGCGCCGCCCGTCTGTACCGTTACGAGTATTACAGACGCGCGTGGATTCACAGACTCGCGTGGTCGATAACCGTCCGTGTTGCTTGACACACGGTACGCACGCGTGCGCAATCATCGACGCTTGGAACATACAAAGGGTGCAGAACGCCACGTAAATTAAAGTCACGCGTTTATTTTCGGGACGAGTTGTGTTAGGAGGTGTGCGTACATGTCGCAACCACTACCGACGCAGCGTTTATTTTCGGGCGAGTTGTGTTACCAGGTGTCCGTACATGTCACAGCCACTAGCGACACGCAGCGTATTGTTTCGGAGGACGAGATATGGTAGCGGTGTACGTACATGTCGCAACCGCTACCGACGCGCAGTCATTTACAGACGTGTGTTGTCGCCCGGTATGCTTTGTTTTGCTGGTGTATTGCGGACACGTATCGAGAAACAGACGCTTCCACGGGTGCGCGTGGCGTGAATCGTCGCATGTTCGCAGTCATGCGCGTTGCTGCCGTGAAGTCCACGGTAATGCGTGGTGTCCGCAAGCGTTGCGGACACATGTCAATGAGCGGGCGCCGCGGCGGTACGCGCGCTGTATTTGTGCGGAGTCTTCAGTCGCCCCGTTGACACGCGGGCGTCGTACCAGAATGAATTTACCGGGCCTCGCATCCGGTTTTGAACGGCCTCCGCCGCTCCGGCAGAAGCCGGCCTTCCTTTGGGCCCCGAATTTGGACTCGCATGTTAGGCCCGTTCTCTTGTGGTACAACAAATTTTGGGCCGTTCACGCATAGGTTATAACTTATAACATTGCGGACACATTATTATTTATATTATATATATATATAATGCATTGCCACACACTTCAACACCGTCTCTCTCTCGGTGGTGGCGGCACACCGCGGGGGGTGGGGGCGGGGGGCGGAGGAGCGCGACGACGGGACGGCTACTATATACCGTTGATGATTGATTTGCTACGCCGCCGCTATATAGTACATCGTATTTGGATCGCCTCCTTGGTGTCCGTGTCTTTGTCGGAACCTACGGCCAGACGCAACGAGGCTCCAAGTTGGAAGTTGTTCCTCTGTTGGATGCAAATATTTGGAGGATCTTCGCCGCCGAGTAAGTCCTCCGGCAAGTACCGCAACAGAAGCACATCGCCACGGCATCCGGAGGCGGCATAGTTTCGTTGAATGGAGGCTAGGGTTTTTCCTTACCCCATACATGCTTCCCAAGCAATCTCAACCGTTGAATCCAACCGAGATCAACGGTGCACAAGCACCGGGCTTGTCGTTGGTTTTAGCTGCTTTGTTGGGCTCCAAATTCATCCTCCATCTAGAAGGATAGCCCAACAAAATCTGTTCCTCATCATCCACAAACTCACAAAGACGAGGCTTTCTTCCTTGCTTCATTTCATTGTAATCCAATCCATAAGCATCCGCAATTCAGCATAGGTAGCCTCCAGTTTTGAAGTGCTTGTCCTCGAAAGTGTGGGGAAACAAAAAAAACTCGAATGACCCTTCCATTCCGGTCTTGATTCATTGCCATGATAAAGCTCAATCCGGACATGCGGGAATGCATCGATAACATTAGCCTTCACACAACCAAAGTAATCACTACGGATGTGTACACAAAGAAATCGGTTCCACACCACAAGCAAGTCATCTTGAAAGCAAAGTTTCAATAAACCATAAAAGTGCACTATCAACCGCGGCGCGCGAGTGCCACAATAAACAAAAACAAGTTACGTCATTAGTCTTATGAAGTTCCATCTCAATTTTTAAAATATGACAAAGGAAAAAGATGACTAGGTAGACGTTCACACAATCAAATTTGACACATGAGTAGAAGTTCCATCCATTGTTTTAGACCAAAGGTATTCACCCGGCTTTATTGAAAGCTTAACGAACACCCATGGCCTTGCCTGGGGTTACCGGTTACAAGACAAAAGCACTCGTAGTCTTTGCACTGCATCGAACTCAACTTCTACCATAACTCTACTTCATAATACCACTAAACAGAGTTCAAATGATAACTCGACCAACATTTTGCGCACGACACGCACGCAGCCTCAAAAGTTTAACCTCCTATGCGGCTCAAGGCACGCAACACAAAGACAAGTTTTCTTATTTTGCGGCACGAAGGCACGCAAAGACAGCCCAACCAGTACTCATCACACCTCCTATGCTTACGTGACATATTCAGCGAATGCCAAAAGAACCGATCACGGAGCGCTTGAGGACAAAAGCCGAATCATCTCTTTCGCCACCGGCTTCATCTTGGTCTTCAAGAGTGGCTTCCGTGTCTTGATCGCAAAGATCGCCTTGTAGATAATCCCTTTAGGAGAGGACACCAACTTCTTGTTGATGGCCATGTTGTTGCGTGTCTTCCATATGGTCCACATCGCCCCTTGCATCATGCTTGCGAGACTTCTTTGCTTTAGCTTTGTCTTCCACCCACGACCTCGGTATCCTTAACTCTATTAGTGTGTCTTGTTGTGCGCGACCGGCTTCAACACCTTACGTATCTCCAGTTGGTCTTCTACATCTTTATTGGTTGAAGTCATATTGTCTACCTCTTTGCTAACCGCTTCGCCAGTAACTCATTTGCCAATGTCTTTGTCTCGCTGTAATTCCTCTTCAAGTGTCCACAAACCCTAGGATAGCAAGGTCTGAATCCTTGGTGGGTATCGGGGGTTGTGGACCTTCGTAATCGTACCCATACATTCACAAGATTCGCATCTTCTCCCACCTTACTTGGTATTGCTTCCCGATTCCCACTATTTTCAATTTCATATCCCAATATCTCTAAAAAGTCATTGTTACTTTCTTTCCATGATTAGATGTTCTAGGAGCCCGACCGATTCTTTTGGAGGTGATTGGTTGGAAGCAAAATTGAATTCCCGGGATTCAGGATCATCTTCATCTCCGTTACCTCATCATCTTCTAGATCAAACTCATCATCATCAGGTTGGTTGGGAGGTACTTGTGGCGCTTTTATCGCAGTAAAACCAAAGTGAATTTTCCTCTCTTTGGTATTTATGAACACTTCGAGGCACCTTTTGATCTCATAGGGATTCTTGCAAGAGATTTGTATCCACACCGATTTCCATTTTAGTGATGGTTTGTGCACTTTTTCTCGAGCCAACACCAATTTTGCTAGTTCAAGTACAGACAAACTCGTTCTTGCAATATCGTATACCATAGGCTTTAATCCAAACTGTTTTCAAGGTTTGAAAAGACTCGATCTCCATCATACTCCTCTACCACAGCAACAACATCCGAGGTAATGAATTTGATCTGCTTTCATCTTAACAAGCAGATTTAGGACAGCTTTAGAAGGCATATTCACCACAAATTCACTATTGGATAGCCTTCTAACATCCCAATTCCACTCGAGTCGCCTCTATATCTCAATTGGGCCAGAACTCTAGTTCCATCCATTGTAAAAACTCGACAATGTACAATATATGACACAAAGAGTTTACAAGCAATGTTGGTCATAATGCTCGGTCACACACAACGCATGCTCATAAAGATCAAGAATACTCCTATCATGCATATCCTCGATGTGCACAAGGTCAAGGTGGAGACCCGCACAAGGGCTTAAATGCTACTTTTATGTCCTTAGAAGCACTAAACATTAGTTTCGGTTTCGCTCATTGTCGTTGCCAATATTCATAATCGCATTTCTCACGCCCGGCCCAAAATACTTTTTCTCCGTAACTTTGGCGTTTTGAATAAAGAAGTTGACAAATTCCACATCTCTCTTTGCTGCCCTTGTAATCTAACAAGACTAGTTTCTTAAGGTGGCTTTGAAGACAATCAAGATGATCAAGGGCATAATGGTGCTTCACCCTTTTTGACTGGCCTTCAAAAGAGACCCCGCAAATGAAACAAACAAAAAATGTCCGAGTTGAACACCGCAAAAACGTAGTGACAACGATTGCACAATTTGACTAAATGAACATTTATTCAGACATAATTCGAATTACACATAAACAATTCAATTCATAAATATCATGAAATATCAGCTACATTTGAGCGTGTAAAAAAAAAATCTCATCAAGCAATATAAGCTAGAAACTAAATGTGGAATGTAAGGTACATATAAATTTTTGATCCAAATGTTAGTTACCTTCACATAGAGCTTTTTTGGGGGAAACAATTGAGAAGACTAACAAAGATCATTAATGTCGAGATGGCATGGACACAACCAAAACTTTAATAGCTCCCATCGAGATATGGGAATGCCGAGAGGTATAGACATCCGCAAAGCAAAACTTTGGTTATAATGTATTGACATAATGTATAAATAATAAAGTAAATCAAGTAATGGCATGGTGAACTTACACACTACACACCTTACAAATACCAAACTCAAATGTCGAGGGGTCGACGCCGAGGGCCCCCAAGAACTGAAGCTTTGGAGCCATTTGGATGCTAACGTGTAGCCGAGACTGGGGCTCAATGTAAGTCGGGGGTAGAGTAATGGTGGCGTTCAATGAATAAAAGTGGAGCATCCTCAATCACCACTTCTTTCAGAATTTGCTCAGATTGTTGGCATTTCTTAGCGCAATCAAAGGAAACAGGTATAAAACCCATCCCCAATAAAAGCGCCCGGAAATGCGCCACGACATTCCCAAGTAAACCACCATGTCGGTGATCCGAAATGGGATTGTCAATGTGATAGATCTTGCCATCTTAGATATTTCATCCGCAAGCGCACGGATCTATCATTGTAGCATTTCACCGGAAGTATTCAGAGGTATCGTTATTTATATTTTCCCAAAGGAAGGCATGTGTTTAATAAACCAAAGCATGGCATCCCGAATAGAGGAACATGTGTTTACTTAGACCAAATTGTTCATAAATGGGTAAGCAATAATAGTTCATACATAGTGTGACACACACTTAAGAATCCACCAAAGAAAAGGATAAAGAAAAAATAGATAAAGAATGAATGAATAACCTAATGGAGTAATTCTAATGTATCTAGTCATGGCCATACAAATGAATAGTTAGGATCATATGCAAACCGATTTAATCGTGGTTAGGTCTAGGATAACAGGGGAGACTCTCGGGTGCCATACGCCCAATGGAAGCATTTACGAACTCCTACAAAGACACACAAACGTGGGGGATTTCAAGGGACGGTCAAGGCTTGTCACGACCAAGCCGCCTACCCCCTCAACCGTGGCGTGCACTCATATCCGCAGGTGTCGTGAATACCCGGGCACCATGCCCGCATATTAGAGCACTACTCTTGTCCCCCAGGGATCCCCACTCGTCGAATGGACGGACTAGAACAAGAGCAAACCCGAAGGAACAACGAACCGTTATCCCACCTCTAATCAAGTTAGGCATATGATGATCGATGATGAACTGAGATGAACATGTCAAGATTATGATATGTAAACTATATGCTAGTTCATATACCAACACAAGAACATGAACAAGACTATGCTCTAGTTCATAAGTTAGGCCAAGAACATAGATATAAGACTTGCAAATAGAAGAATGCTCCATTGAGAAGATATATTACCAAAGCACTTTCTTCTAGGAGACAAGCCCTCCTTGTAGCTCTTCTACTCCAAGTGCTAACCAAGAACTAAGAAGAAGAAGAAAGTAGAAGAAGAAAGAAGAAGTAGAAGAAGAGAGAGAGGTAGAGGTGGTAGAGAGAGAGAGATTGCTGGTTTGCTGGACTCCAAGTGGTGTGTGTTGAGAGAGGGAGAGAGGGGGTCTACTTATACACTTG
The DNA here is from genome assembly GCA_015847255.1 of Hyparrhenia diplandra. NCBI lineage: Eukaryota > Viridiplantae > Streptophyta > Magnoliopsida > Poales > Poaceae > Hyparrhenia > Hyparrhenia diplandra. The sequence continues at coordinate 54,926 of JADLZK010009071.1, forward strand.
GAGGAGGGGCCTAAGTGCTAATTTACACCAAAAACCGACTGGTAAACCTTCCTATTCTCGAGCAAACCGACCATCCAACGGCGGGAATCCTTATTTGGCAGGTGCACGAACGCCGCCTCGAGGTCGGGCCGAAACCGCCTCGGCCCGCCCGGGGTCTCGGTGGGGTGTCTTCCCTCGCCTTGAAAAGTTGTGGGCCGGGCTTGGCTCGGCCCGGTTTTTTGATGTTTTGGGTCGATTTGCTCCCGGGCTTGAGTTTTACAATAATGCGCTTTTCCTGATGGCGTACTTTGGTCGATTTTCCACTTGCTTTTTATTATAAATCTGCAAAATAAAATAATAGACACTACAAGTGGAATTTTATTAGTGATAAATGTATATGAGTATAGAAAGGTATAGTTTTACTCCCTTTTTGGTAGTAAGTTGACGGGAAAAAAATATGTCGTTGGTTACCGGTCAACAAACTCCCCAAGCTTACCCTTTTTTGCGCGCCCTCGAGCAAAAAGAGATAAGTACTTGGTTGTTGATCGGGGAGTTGCTACTATGCCGATTACGTTTTACAAGTGCTAGGGTTATAATAAGATTTTCTACTAGAGTTTGAATAAAATGGCACATCTTTTTCCCACCCTTTATTACCTTTCATCGTAGCGGGGCTTTCTAGCTTTTCTCAAAGTCTTGGGCGGTTGCCGATAGAAACGATTTATAATGTAAATACTTATCATTCATCCTTTTGATCAACTTTTTATTCAGTGGTTTATTTATTTAGATAATATTTATTTTTCGAGAAAGTATGGGCTTTATTGCTATATATATATATATATATATATATATATATATATATATATATATATATATATATATATATATATAGGGTCGCTAAGTAGTACCACTGGGTAGTGATTATTAATCACTACCCCGAGCCCTCGCGCTTTGACCGCGCGAGGACCGATCCCCTCGCGCCCGTTCGAGCCCCTTCCTACGTCCGCATTGTGCACCACAAATCCCTTCCACCGTCCTTATCCACCTCCTTTGACTATCATTTTTTTTCATCCCCGATTTTCTTTTCCTTTTTTTCGGACTACGATGTGGCTGTTATATCTACCCGTTTTTCCTTTTACGTTTCCTTTTTTTTTTTGCAAGCCAATATTAGGAACTTAGATATCCTATTATCGTATGAAAATAAAATTTAATTTCCTGAAGAAACAGGAAAAAAATGAATAATTGTTCAAAAGTGTTCAAGCATAAAAATTTTTTGAACAATTGATTCGTATTGAGAAGTTACTATAGTTATCGAGGTTCAAGAAAGATATATTTAGTTGTTTGTATACATTCTTTGTAGGGATATGGCGTTATTCTATCATTCCAAGAAGGATTATCGAGGTTCAAGAAAGATTTGTTAAATTATTGTGTCGCTCGAGAAAGGGCAATAAAAAAAAATATTTTTTTGCCGGCAATAATTGAAAGATCAAAGACAGATCATTATACGTGAACATACCCACCAAGTGGTAGGTAAAAAAAAATCATGCCCGGTGAATGAACATGCGCCCAAGCCTATTTTGCATTTACTATAAACAAGCGAGCCTATTCCCATAAGCATCGTGGTCCAATTGATAGTGCATCCGCCGGAGAGAGTTCCACAATGCAAAGTTCAAGGATTTTCTCGAGTCCATCTTCACCACCGTTTAAGACACAAGGTAAATGAGCTGTTTGCGGTATATTGATATGACTAATTAACCTATCACAAGTAGTGTCACAAACAATCATGGAATGTAGCTGGAGGATAGTGCTTGAACGCCTGGGATTTGCCCACAGAACCTAAGAAAGGACAAAAAAGAATAGATGTTAGGAGCTGACACAGGGGTAAATTTGTATGGTTCAGAAAAAATAGATGTTATAGTTAGGAGGTACGCTTAATTTGTTGGTGGAATGTTCCTAATATTTGGGGTTTCACAAATGAATCAATAGTTATGGTTAACTAGCAAGGTATGCATGCGTTGAATAAAATGGATCTTATGCATGTGTTGAACAAAACATGGTGCCGGGCTTCCCGCGGGTGTGGCGTAGAAAACGTGTGGCACATTCATAACTCATAAACAGATTTCATTTCAATGAAAATTAGATCACACATTAGGCTCTAATAATTACCAAAGACACTCAGAGCAAAGTAGCTAACATCTCTATCATTTAATATTTGTTAAAAGGTGAAAAAAATATTGGGAAACTACATTACAGTTTGTATACAAAGATTCGACAAAACACAAGCAAAACTTCCATTATTCATGTGTGGGTTCATCGAGAAAGTATCAATGTTCGATAAGTTTGTTGCTTCTTTACAAAGAAAAACAAAGTGACAAGCAACAATTCCATTATTATCCTTAGAAATATATAATAAGCAAATACTATTTAAAAAGTACCATCACAATTGATGGTCCTCCCGCAAACGCTATCACAAAGACACCGATCATGATAAAAATCGCAGAGGGCAACCCTTTTCACAACAAATCACCGAGTGAACATAATAACAACATTTATGACTAATAATTGTCATAGTCAACTACTCAAGACAGTCAAAAAAAAATATAACCGACAACAAGAGAAGGGTTAGCTTACTAGGAACAACATAAACCTAGAAGCTACACAATTCAGCGCTTCTCGCATGCCGATCTGTACTTTGCTGCATGCCGATCTGTACTAACCTTGGCTGGTAGAAACAAGATAAACCTTGATCAAGTTCATAGCTGAAAGTGAAGATTCCTATTTTTCTATTGTTTATTCACAAAATCAAAGCATCCAAGCTAAACCATTTGTGCCTAGGATAGCTAGCGACATTCAGTGTATCATAGTTATTTATAGAAAATCATGTAAAGTACTTATGGTGTGTCATGAGAAACACATAAATATATATTTGTGACAAGATCAAACATAGGAAAAAAAACAAAAGCATGATTTTTGTGATGATTTTTGAAGCATTGTAACATGGTATTTTAGTCCTTTAGCTTACACAAGAGTGCCAGCCTCTCCCCGGGCTCCATATGGTATTTGCCACCCAAAATCAAGACTAATTTGGAAACTTTCAAAAATGACATAACTAGGATAAACCAATACCACATAATTTAAAATAATATAAGAAGCCAAACTGGAAACAATTGGAATTACTAGTACAGCAAGATGCCCACCTTTGAGGCCTTCTCTTTGAAGTTGTGTTCTCAAATGAAACACAAAGCGATGATAGGAAAAGCATCGGTTGTGTTCCCTTGCAATGGCTTCCAAAGAAACAAATACCCTTCATGCGCACTGAAGTACACAAATATATTGAGTACTAATGAACCACTAAAAGTGGAAAAGCTAAGTGGAAATGCTTTGATTAACTTGCCTGCAGATAACCTATCTTCATGCAACTTTACTAGAATGAAGGAATCTATATGCATGAAACGGATTAATAAAAGGTTCGTGATGAAAACTATCGGCCCTATACTCATCATATGCATGAAAACTAACTAGAGTGACAAAAAGTGCACAAGAATCTATCTCGCACACCAAACTGTAATGTCTCCTTTTCAATTGTGATCTCTCGGTGTGTTATTTTTTTTATTAGCTAAATAAGTAAATAGATTAGAGTTCATAAAATGCTTAGTTGACCTCAAAAAAAAAAAAAAGAAAAACTACCTATGCATTAAAATAATGGAAAGTGGGTGTCAAACATAACCACGGCATGTTGTGGTTATCGGGTTTCATTTGGACAAACAGAGGTTCTAACATGCAAAGGTACGTTAGTCTCGTGAAAAGGTGATATCTATAGATTTCATGACAAGTTGATACCAAATGAACACACAAAGAACAAATTTTCAAGGAAATGTAAAGTGGTAAAAGAGGATGCCGAGGAGCAGAGAGGGCATACACAGTCTTGGAAGCTCCTCGCCTTGGAATGAAAATGTGCCGCACCAAGGAAAGAGAATCGATAAAAGAAGTTATAAACCTTGACCTTAATTGTACATATTAGTTTCAAGCAAGGAATTTAGAAGTATCACAAGTTCTCTGGCTGGGTCTGCTACACTACACTAGTGCAGAAATACCTACCAAATGCTTAAAAATATCTCACACCAAAGCGACACCACACACAAGCATTAATGATAATCAAACCATTTACGTAATAAAAATATGATCAGCATACTAACGGTGAGGACAAGTATGGGTGTGAACACCGATTTAAGTCATCTTGATTGCAGTTCATGTTTTTTAAGGCAAAACTATGTGGGAGATCCCCTTGATTGCAGTTCATGTTAGGTAGCAATTTCCACATTACAAGACAAAGTGGTGGTAAATAGCAAACCCAAAAACAGGGCCGGTTGAGTTAAATCCGCTCCCAAAGGGATTTTCTATGTAGCCAAACTTTTTCATACACACAAATAAAACAATTACATCATATGACATAGTTGAGGGAAATCAAGTGCCGAGGGAAAAATAAACTCACAACAAAGGCACCAACTCTATTTCTTCCAAAATGATTTAGCAAAGTGCTACAAAAGTCGAAAAAATGCAGAGATTTAAAATGGATAGATTAAATGAATAAGTATAGGTTGAAAAAAGATGATTGTAGTGACAAGGGGATGAAAGTCCAAGAAATAAAACACAAAGAAACTCTCAAAGTTCTGAGATGCGCCCCAAAAAAGAACAAAAAGACTAACCGAACCATCTACAACAATGAATTCATGCCAAATGTGCTAATGCCTAGCACAAGCCAAACCTGGTTTGCTTCCTCTCTAGCTAATTGTGAATGGGAAGCACATCAGCGTAACCCATTAAAAACATAGCCTTTTCAATGTTTCCAAATTCATGCCCCAAGGATGTTTAACAAGTTGAGACCCCTCGGCCTCCTCAATGGCATGGTGATCATACCATTGATCTTGATCCACTAATTACCAAACACTACTAACATTACTATCATACTATGTCTGTTTTGAGGGGATTTAAATTTAAAAGATGGTATTCCCAAGATATGCCTAATTTGTCAAGCAAAATTTAAAATACATGAATGTTAAATTGCTCTCGAATTCTCGTGTCAAGGCATGAGATCATATATACATATAACTTTCCAAAAAGAACCATAATAAGATTAGATTAGTTGTTAATGAATGTCTATAATTTTTTCTAGTGATTTTGCAAATACTAATTCCAGATTGCAAGAGATTAACATTATAGTACATCCATTCCCCTTTATAACATTCCCTATTCTTACACAAGCAGACTCATAATTTTAGAAGCCCCGATTTAAGAATGATTCCATGACTCGAGATGTTTACTTATTTTAGAAAGATTACTAGATTAGTGAACTGGATTACCGATTAAAGAGCACATAACTAGTGTACCTACGTTTCTTAAGCATGAGAAAACAAAATGAGGATAGGAAGGAGGTAACAACAATATGAATAACACTAGGAACCCGTTAGATCAAAAAACAACCAAAAGAAGATTAGAAAACGGGACAGGTGAGCAGGTCTCACAAATTTTGACTAAAAATTTTAAAAAAAAAAACATGTAAGAATCTTTGAACTCGGTAAGGAACTATCGGGCAAAAAGGTCCCTTTGCAAGTAAATGATAGACACGAATAAACTATATCTAGTAAGCTAAACAACCGCCAAAGGCTCATTTCGTGCATGAATTGGCATTCTCAAGATGCAACTATTTGCCACCACATGCAAGGCATGATGTATGCAGTGCTTGCTTCAATTCAGATGAGGGTACTACTTTAGCATCAGGTTTCAAGCAATTAAATACCACAGAAGTTTTAGTAAAATAATGACTGGTAGTATTGTTTGTAGCTATTTATCTAAACATGACTCTTCTTTGGTCAAAAGACCACAAGAAATTAATTTCGTGCATGCACAAAACCTAGACATGGTTGCAGGATCGGATGAACTCATACATGACGTACACCGTATTTTATTCTAAGTAAAGAAATCATGTGTGATTACCGATTACATTCACAAATTGATGAATGATTGCATGGCAATAATGAGAGACAAATGTTAACTAACAATTAAATGTGATAAAAACAGGGGAGAAATATTCAAAAGAACTACTATTATTAAACCAAACTAATTGGCCATACCATGTTTTCTCGTACATTCAAGTATAGATAGACATCAGGCTAATATTAATCGATACATACCAGATTACCATACACAAATAAGGATGCAATCTAAGCTATGTTTCCAATCTCATTAATTTACTCGCTTTTTATCATAGAAGTCTAGCTTTTCTTTTTGATAAAGTTGCCCGATTAATCACCGCTTTAGAGTTGTGATTAAAATTAATTTGGCAGAAATTTCTATGTAACATATGCAATATTTCAAGAACATTAGCTCTTCCGCATCGAGGACATGGCCACAACTCTCTTGCTTTGCAATAATCGTATGTGCAGAGTTTAGCGGGGACACCACTTGCTTTGTTCCTCGCTTTTTCCGATTGTCAACAGTTCACATATCCGAAACTCGAAACAAAATTGTAAGCCGATACATGAAAACCTACATGTTAAGCGATCGATCCAGGCGGTGGTAATTACCCAAAAAAAATCATGAGGAAATTGGTGTGCCTCGCAATTAGCCAATTTGCTCGAGAATGCACAAAGCTGCGCAGCTTTGTCCCGCAATTACAGAAAGGAGCAAGCCTTTAGGGCCCGGGTTAATGAGGGGCTAAAGATTGAGGCAATTGCGCAATACCTTGGGCTCGATTAACGACTGCCTCGATGTTCCTCCCGAGAAACATGCCCGCGTGTCCACCTCTCAATCCAAACCGAGGCAGAGGAAATTGCATCCTTGACATTCTAGGCCAAGATCCAACCCATTCTCGATGTAGAGGAAAGTGGATGGGTCACCGCTACCGTGGTGCAGATAGAGATCCACACCAAAGGGCCAGTCCGGCGAAAGCCGCGAGGATGTGGGCGACGCCGCTGAAGTTCCGGCCACGCCACCACATATCAATGGCGGGTGGATTCGATGCTAGGGGGGCACGCCGCCGAAAAACGCCATGACGAGAGGCGCGATGCATCGCCCTCGCACCGCGCACCGCCTAGAGCCGGACATTGGGGCACGCCGACGGAGAAAAAGCCCGGAGCCGGACGTTGCCCGAAAAGGGCGGGCGTGGGCTGGCCAAGGGCCGGTGCGGCACAACGGGAGCGAAACAGCGGTGCCGGAGGGAGGGGAGGGAGACGGAGGAGACCGAGCGGACGGGTTTGGAAACCGCAAAAATCGTGGGTGGGGAGCTTTAGGTGACGCCGATCTCATGGGTGGGGAGTGCCCGTGGGTGACTAAGTCGGCGGGTGGAACGCCCGCGTGGTTGGCTCGGTGATTCGGGCTCGGGTAGTGATTATTAATCACTACCTGTGGTAATATATAGAATACCTATATATATATATATATATATATATATATATTTGGAGAGGTGGGCTCTACTCGCCCTAGACTTTTGTCTTTTATTTCCTCTCTTTTTCTTTTTTTTTAGAGATGTGGGCTCTACTCGCCCTCGGACACTTGTCCATTTTTTATCTCATTTTTTTTTTTTTTAGCGCATAGCCCATATCAATTCTCTTTTCTTTCAAAGTAGATTCCCTGGATGTCAAGTTTCTCTTTTTGGACGAAATCATAGCAAATCCATTTGTACCATATCATACTTGGCAACAACTTAGACTAGATAGAGCCTATGCAACCCACATGAATCAGGTTTTTTTCAGATGAGTTTTTAGACTTAGCCACTAAAACCCAAACTTTAGAGAAATTCGAATTATAAACTAAGCACGAGTGCAAAGCATAAGACAGAGCAACTATTCATCATTTCAACAAGGGACTAAGACTAAACATTTTTATAGCTCATATATATAAACATTAAGACACATAGAAGAGCTACTTATTCTATTTTTGGATTTTTTTTTAGTTTTTTTTTTTTTTTTTCGATGCAAGATTGCTGGAATTTAAACATGCTAAAATAAAATAAAAATTTGATGGAAGTAAATATGCAATGCAATGATACGTGGGGGTCCTCCCCCAAGCTATCCTGGAGGCCCGTGGGTATCCTTATTTATTTTTGTTCTTTTTGGGATAATCGCCGCTTTACCTTCGGGCGGAGGGTCCACTCTTTTGAGTCTGTAGACTAGACTTTCCCGCCTTTGTTGCTCGATGGTGCACCAGCTCCAGGAGATGAGGGGCTGCACTTCTTTTTAGCTTCCACACTTTTTGTGGAGGGGTGTATTTTGATTGTTTCTTTGGTTTTGGTTCTTTTTTTAGTGTGGAGCTACCTTCCGGGGTTTTGTCCTTTTGTAAAGATGGGGACCTTTTCCTTCTTTGGTTTAGGAGCGGTCTTTTTTCTTTTGTTCCCATCTTTTTATGTTTGCCGACTGCCTTGGAAGTCTTTCACGGGTCTTTGGGGGCTGGATTTCTATTTCTTTAATGCCTTGCTCCCCATATATTATCCGGATCATTTTGCACTCTTCCGAGACTCGAGGCCTGAATTCGAATTTTCTTCATTGCCATTGATATTGAAGCGGATTTCTCCGCCCCAACATCAACTGCGCCCCGGCAAAGGCTCAGGAATGGTCGCCCAAGGATGAGTGGTGTATCTTTAGTAAATTCCATGTCTAGTAGCACAAAGTCAATCGGGACAAAATACCCCGGATTCTCACAGGTATGTCTTCTCGCAATCCCTCTTTGGATACCTTATAGATGAGTCTGCCAGCTGTAGTGTCATAGATGTTGGCTCTAGATTTGTATGTTTGAGTTTGTCAAAGACGGACTTTGGCATGACACTCACACTGGCGCCCAAATCGCATAAGGCGTGGTTGAATGTTTGTGTTCCAATTGAGCAGGGAATTGTAGGGCATCCTGGATCTTTCTTCTTTTCAGGCAGACGATTCAGGATAGCGGCACTGCATTCTTCAGTTAACTTCACAACTTCCGTTGTTGGTAGTGGCCGCTTGTTCTGAATGATATCCTTTATGTACTTGGCATATGATGGTACATGGAGCATGTCTAGGAGTGGCACACTTACATGTACCTTTTGGATCATCTCTATGAACCGAGTGAACTGTTCATCCGGTGTCTGCTTCCTCGTTCTTGTGGCGAAGGGTAGGTACGTTGTGTCTGTATATTCCAATGGTACCTCCTCCACTTCTGGTTCTTCTGCTACCTGTGGGGTTACCTCTTCAGGCAGCTTCTCTTTCTGTTTCCTCATCGTAGTATTGGGATTTGGTGGGTCACGAGCGGATCTCCCCTCTTGTTGTTACCGCATTTATGCTCTCCCCGGGGGCTTTAGATTGCTTGAAGCTTTTTCTCCCAGATTCTATGGGAGACGAGCAGCCTAGCCGGGTTATTTGTGCTTCAATCTTTTTTGTTGAAGTTCAACCGATTTGTTATAGCAGAATTAAGTCCGTCCCGGCTTTTGCTGCTGACTCCTTCTAAGATGTTATCAGTCTGGTTCATCTTTTTGGTGAGGTTTTCATTGATCTTGGCTTGGCCCAATACCAGGTCCTTCAATGATGGCTGACCAGGGTTGTAATTGGAGTTGTACCCCCGTTGCCTTGGAATGGTGGCTGGATCGTTGTTCCAAAACCCGCGCTGCGGTTGGCGATACCCGCCGTTGTTGATGAAGGCGCTTCTTTCACGGGGTCTGGCGCTTATCCCCCGAAAGTGGTTAACTTCACCACACGCCTCACAGGTCATGTGAGCGCCTCGCGGGCGTAAACGGGCGCCGCCGTGTAGTGGAATCTGTGCCGCGCTCCTCCGCTTCTTGCCAGAAGATCCATTTTTGCGGCAAGCATATCCGCCTCCTTCACGGTATGCATGCCTTTTTTGTGTTTTGGCTAGGGCTCTATCTTCGCCCTCGCTTCACGGTTTGTTACCATTTTATCAATCAGGTACATTTGCCCCGATCGATGGTGAGTGATAGAAATGCGCCACCGCCAGCCGCGCGCCGAGGTGCCCTTTGATATGGCCGTGAGACCATTGTAGAAGTTCGAGCACCAGCCTCTCCATCCCGTGGGTGCGGGCATGCTAGAATGTACCTCGCAGCCTTTCCCACACCTTCGAATGGGTTCCATTGAATTCGGGCCGAAATTGGCGATTCTCCCCTCGTGGCATTAGTTTTGCCCATGGGGGAAGAACTTAGCGAGGAACGCCGCTGAGCACTTGGCCCACGATCGACGACTTCCTTGTCCTTTGTAGAACCATCGCTTTCGCCTTCCCCACGAGGGGAGAAGGGAAACAAAGTGGAGCCCGATGACGCCCGTGCGACGGCCCTTGATGACGCATGGTGTCGCATAGCCCGTAAAGTGTTGGAGATGAGCGCTTATGCCCTCGCTAGGCAAATTACGTAATGGATCGCTCGCACCATGGTGATCAGCCCCATGCGCCTCAAAGTTTTTGTCCGCACACGCTCACCACCGCCCAAGGCACGCTTGGTGAAAGGGAGTAGAGAAATCGGGCAACGACTTGGCCATAGCTTGGGTTGCGGTTGGTGCAGGATGTCGGTCTCGACCGTCGGGGTTCCTGGGCCGAAGAAGAAGTGGCACGAGACCGTTCTTCCTTAGGAGTGCCTCTCGGATCGGAGGTGAAGTTTTTCCCGCGTAAGGAAACCCGACATACACTATCCCTGTTTTCATCCACAACAGAGAAAACATAAAAAGATTAGCCTCGTATGAGCAATCGGTAGCCACGCACACAGCTTCATCTTCATAGCCGCCTAGTATTATTATATATATATTTTTTTTTTCACAATGCCTTCCTCGGGCAACGGGCTTTAAATGCTTGTTGGCATTTCTTAGCGCAATCAAAGGAAACAGTATAAAACCCATCCCCAATAAAAGCGCTGAAAATGCGCCACGACATTCCCAAGTAAACCACCATGTCGGTGATCCGAAATGGGATTGTCAACGGATAGATCTTGCCATCTTAGATATTTCATCCGCAAGCGCACGGATCTATCATTGTAGCATTTCACCGAAGTATTCAGGGTATCGTTATTTATATTTTCCCAAAGGAAGGCATGTGTTTAATAAACCAAAGATGGCATCGAATAGAGGAACATGTGTTTGCTTAGACCAAATTGTTCATAATGTGGGTAAGCAATAATAGTTCATAGATAGTGTGACACACACTTAAGAATCCACCAAAGAAAAGGATAAAGAAAAATAGATAAAGAATGAATGAATAACCTAATGGAGTAATTCTAATGTATCTAGTCATGGCCATACAAATGAATAGTTAGGATCATATGCAAACCGATTTAATCGTGGTTAGGTCTAGGATAACAGGAGACTCCCGGTGCCATACGGCCCAATGGAAGCATTTATTTAACTCCTACAAAGACACACAAACGTGGGGGGATTTAAGGGACGGTCAAGGCTTGTCACGACCAAGCCGCTTACCCCCTCAACCGCGTGCACTCATATCCGCAGTGTCGTGAATACCCCGGGCACCATGCCCGCATATTAGAGCACTACTCTTGTCCCCCAGATCCCCACTCGTCGAATGGACGGACTAGAACAAGAGCAAACCCGAAGGAACAACGAACCGTTATCCCACCTCTAATCAAGTTAGGCATATGATGATCGATGATGAACCGAGATGAACATGTCAAGATTATGATATGTAAACTATATGCTAGTTCATATACCAACACAAGAACATGAACAAGACTATGCTCTAGTTCATAAGTTAGGCCAAGAACATAGATATAAGACTTGCAAATAGAAGAATGCTCCATTGAGAAGATATATTACCAAAGCACTTTCTTCTAGGAGACAAGCTCCTCCTTGTAGCTCTTCTACTCCAAGTGCTAACCAAGAACTAAGAAGAAGAAGAAAGTAGAAGAAGAAAGAAGAAGTAGAAGAAGAGAGAGAGGTAGAGGTGGTAGAGAGAGAGAGATTGCTGGTTTGCTGGACTCCAAGTGGTGTGTGTTGAGAGAGGGAGAGAGGGGGTCTACTTATACACTTGGAGGAGGGGCCTAATGCTAATTTACACCAAAACCGACACTGGTAAACCTTCCTATTCTCGAGCAAACCGACCATCCAACGGGCGGGAATCCTTATTTGGCGTGTGCACGAACCGCCCCGAGGCCGGGCCGAAATCGCTCGTGGAGGGTGCGGCCGCACTAGGTGGTGGCGCGACGCACCCTCGGCTCGGCCCGCCCGGCCCTCGTGGGGTGTCTTCCCTCGTCTTGAAAAGTTGTGGGCCGGGCTTGGCTCGCCCGCTTTGATGTTTTGGGTCGATTTGTTCTCGGGCTTGAGTTTTACAATAATGCGCTTTCCTGATGGCTTATTTTTGGTCGATTTTCCACTTGCTTTTATTATAAATCGCAAAATAAAATAATAGACACTACAAGTGGAATTTTATTAGTGATAAATGTATATGAGTATAGAAAGGTATAGTTTTACTCCCTTTTTGGTAGTAAGTTGACGGGAAAAATATGTCGTTGGTTACCACAACACGCACTCGTAATATTCTTCGCCGAAAAGACCAAACGACCTAAGTGTACAATTAGTTATGCGGATGCAAGAAAGTCCGACATTTCTCGACAGTACCAAACTCGAGTATAGGGCATTTGAGAGGAGCGTATGGAGCATTTTTGTCCCCGATAGCCATGCGCCGGATGGTAAGCTCTTTCATATTGGTGAAATGTAAACTATCTAAATCAAAGACCGGGAAACTTGGCGTACTCATGGTGTAGTCTAGGTGCAGGTCTATCATCCGCGATGGTGAGAGAGCAAAGGGAGGAGGATAATAGAAATTGGGCCGGGCGGCCCGACACCGTATATGTGAATGCGCTCCAATGCTCGAGATGCTCAAGGCTATCGATTTAGGGATTGAAGCCGCACTGTAGATCCTGATAGATGTCGCCTATGCTTTGACAACCAAAGCACAGCCAATGGAAATTACCCGAATGATTGAGATGATCCGAGATACGATCAAGACGACGCCAAATATAGGTCGGGCGCTTTTTTGGCGCTTTGCGCTTTTGCGCTTGATGAGCTTGATGTCGCCGTCGCAGAGGTTGAGCGGAGAGTTCCGCCATAGGGGGCGCCACCGGTGGATAATACTTTGCGCCCCGGCGCCGTCTTACCGGGTAGGAGGGAGATGATGGTGGTGAGAATGTCGTCCGGGAGGTTGCCGGGCAAGATCGGAGCTAGCGGGCGTGGTTTGAAGTCGGGTTTTGATGGATCCGGTCGGATGACTCGCCATTTCCCGCGAACCTAGGTTTCTTCATACCGATCTATCTATTTTTGAAATTGTTGCGCCGTTTCTTTCTTGACAGCTCTAGTAGTACAAGATTAGGTTTCTCAAGGTAGAAACCGGGCGGTGGCGGCGATATTTTTGCAACATCGAATCGCGGGTACGTCCCGACGGATCGGACCGCTAAGGTCATCCGATGAGCAAGCGCCAAGTAGCCTCAGGGCTAAGAATGCACGCCCCCAAGTTGGCCTGTGCACCTGAACTATTCACAACAGGCGCCGGTATTGATCGCCCACTCCCCACGTGAGAGCAGAGTGGAGTTGGGATGTAGACACTGCATAAGATGGTCCCACGGGCAACAAGTTCAATTCAATATAATAATATATACGTATTTTACAAATCAGATCCAAAGACGGGTCCGAAGCATATGTATGTGTGGTCAACAATTTGTACGTAATAAGCTACTAGCATCATATATTTTATCAAATTGAGCAAGCAAATCATCGAAGTTTGCATCGATCATCACACATACTTTTAATACTAGCTTAGCTAGATAGTACATCATCACCAAAAAGTGGTCAAGACAAAGATAAGATCGATCACATTAATTAGTGTGGTGTCGACATTGGACCTAATGGCACCCCGCACTCGTCCGGAGCACGGTACCTTCTCAGCCTTTTAATTCTTCATTCACGACGCATTTCAACAGCAGACTCAACGACAACCGAAGACTTGATCGAGCCTTTGCATCATGAGCCTCT
>JADLZK010009072.1:0-295692 GCA_015847255.1 Hyparrhenia diplandra
TGCATCTCACTCACGAGTTTTAGCCCTCTTTTTTGCTACTTACATGAGTTCACGATCACTTTACTCGGAAGTTTCAGCTTTTGACAAACTTTTTTTTTTTTTTCGAGATCGGATCGCTACCGTATTTCATTAAGAGGGAAGGAGTTCAAACAAGTTCAACAAGCGCAACCAAAGGCGAAGCCAACGGTAACCTAACTACTCGACAAACTGATGCTAGTCTACAAACTTTAGTCGTTTTGGGCCTGATTTTATATTGGACTTTTTGTCCTCCTATTATAGCTCTCTTGTACGCGTTAACACTCATGCTCAGGAGCACTCAAAGATCGACCTATCTAGTTAGATATTATCCAATAGGTCCATATACAGGCCATCACAGCTTACTGCTGAGTAAAACAAGATATAGCCATATAAATAGCTAGCCCCTTGACACAGAGGGTGCTACATATGTATCTATATAGGTCAATCAATATTGCCAAATTAATAATAGTTGTCGTATGAGGCCACAACACATGAGACCTATGATACTGGGGTGGGAAGCATTAGGGAATTGGATGCCAGCTGGTGACTATATACACGCAAGCATCAACTGCTTAGATCTATGCCTTCACCATTGCCTTCCGGATGCCAAAGAGGAAGTGACAGTTCGAGCACAGAATGTAGGGGATGTTCTGCCTGCTACTGCTGCAGAGTGTTTAGTTATCTTTCGGTTCTCACATTGTACTCACAATCGTCTGTTTGGCAGATGCGATTTGTAGAGTGGAACAAACACAAATCCTGAGCATGGATATCGCATTTCCCAAGTTGAATGCATCAAAAGTTTTTTCAGTATGTATATCCTGATGAGCACAGAACATTCCTCTCACTTTATGACGCCTTTATTAACTGTCCATTTTTTAGATAAAGTAAAATTGATCCATTACACTCTGCATTCACACATGAATGCAAATATCCAACAATACAGACAAGTAGCACCTAAATACATAACAGATAGAAAAACCGAAGAGCGATAGAGGGAATAAAGAAAGCTAAAAACTATAGGCTAAGCTCCAATAGTGACCCTAAACTTCTAACAAAAGTTATTAAAAGTCTCCATAATGGTGCTTTCTAATTTCAGGCAACCCCATCTTCAAAATATCTCTTACTTCCTACTTTAAAGGAGCACGGTGAGCAGTTTCTGATGCAATAACTCCTGAAAAATAACATACATGAATGAATTAGTTGTACCCTCTACTGACAACCATGTTATTTCTACTCATTCAAATTAAATAGGCCAACAAAGAGTAGTTGCACCAACTAATATCCATTAACCACTTAATCAGTCAATGGATGAAAATGATGTGAACTTTGTTCCTCCTCCACTTGATCAAATATCCATTAACTAACCACTTAAACTCAAAAAACAAATCTAACCACTTTTTGAATTTCCTAATTTTGCACGAAATTCAAACTCAGTGCCATTGCAGTCCAATTAAACACATGTAACAATAGTTTAGTAGAGTAGCTAAGACGTGTGTTTCTTAAGCTCTCGATGAAGTAGTATGTCACGCTCTCGCAACAATAGTAGGAGATTTTCGGTCTCTATACAGTCGCGCGCGGTGCCTAATGCACTTTGACATCACCAATTGCTGCAACTACATCGTAGTATTTCATTCATTCGTCTTCAACCATCAACCAAACAAGTGTACTATTGTGCACGATAGCATCGCTTGTTAATTATGACCACTGTCCTCCTTCCCAATATAATGCACATATTTCACAGGATGCCAACCAAACGGGAGGGACATAAATTTCAATACATACAAAGGCAAATGTTACATTTCTACATGAGTACAGACCACTATATATATAGGGATGCTTGTGTCCAGACCAATCAAGATTCATCAATAATCCTTTGATAAGTTTATTACCCATTGGAGTAGACTAGATGCCTCGTGGTGGAACCACAAAATGTTTGCGAGTGGGAGGCACTAGGAATGGGTGCTGTCGGCCCCTCTGATCCTCTCCTGTCCTGCCTCCCGTTCTCCCAATGAAGAACCCGCTAGAGCTTAGCTAGGGCTGCTTAGGTGCTGTCCAACGCTCCATGGTGGCGTGCTGCCACATCATCTTCAGTATCAAGTTTTCCATGTCACATGGTTCTATGGTCTTGAAAAAGGTGGTCGTAGTACCCCATGTCCTCAACAATGAAAGACAGTAGCAACCAACCACAAGCATGCTCTTTTGGCACTGTAAAAACAGATGGTTGGGACATGCAGATATCACGCATGCATAGATGGGTGGTAGTCTCATCTTTTTTAATTTCTTGCAAAAATATGGAGCTTCACTTTTAGTTTAGGGCTAATATAGGTATATGTCTAGCGATTGTGCATGCCCTTAGTCCGGTTGAGCAGTGGCCAAGCTAGCTAGTTCTTTTTTTTTCTTATTTTTCAATGTTAAGGTCGGCATGGGACAAGATTTGTGCATAGGTTACACACTTTTCGTAAAATTTGTTCTATATAAATGTTTAGTTACAAAAAATTAGGCTTAAAAATTATTATGTTAAATTTGTCGGCTTCTTTCTCTTTCAAGTTGTCCACTATAAGTAATAGTCTATTTGTGTATTGTACTTTTTCGATACACATATCTTTTTTTGTATTCTGAGAAAAAAAAAGAAATATCAATATTAAAGAATGTATACGTTTCAAGTCTTGAAGCATGAAATTGTCAAAACCAAGCAGTTGAGCCCCCTAAGGATGAGGAAAAGAACTGCATCATATACAGCTTGGTTCGTGAGCTAGAGTCTGCTATGGTGGCTTTTATTTTATTTTATTTTTATATATTATTATTATTATTATTATATTATTATTATTATATTATTATTATTATTATTATTATTATTATTATTATTATTATTATTATTATTATTCATGATTTTACTTTTTAGATCGACATACTTATGTTTTTAATCTTTTCTTTCAGTTGTGTGAAAGTGAGACCATTTTGAGTAGACTTTGTGATAGCTATATAATGGAGTCCTCTTTTGAGAGGATGAAAGCCAGATGATATTATTTTTTCTGTTATGTGAAAAAACAGTATTTATAAATTTGGATTTTTAATGGGCCGGAAAGAGCTCTTGCGTATTTCTTTCTTTTCAAAAAAAAAAAAAAAGAGTAACTTTCTACTGACATGGAAGGTGACACGTATATATACATACTAACGTGCCTATGCCGGATACAGGCGGAGAATAAAAAGCAGCATATGCCTTCCATTTTGATGTATATATACATACTAACCTCTATTTTGACCATCCCTGTCTGTCCGTGTTGAGTGGCCTCCATCTCACGTCTGAGAACCAGCAAGCCCTCTTGGCGCCACACACCTCGAGAATGGACTAGAGGCCAGGGAAGCATCATGGAATGGAAGCTCTTGAAAGGGAAGGGCAGCCCTGCCTCAACAATCATCTTCACGCAAGCTAGTCCAAATCATGGAGCGCTGTGGAGATTGTGACAACTGAACTAAGAATCGGATTGTGCTCTCCATAGTCCATATGATCTCCGAATCAGATTGTGACAACTGAACTAATAAGAATGAAATTCACCCAACTAAAACCAGCTGGGTCTATAGACGTATTTCTTTGAGGAACAGTTAGGAGAAAGATTCCTGATAACAACAGGTTGAAGCCGGGCTTCTCATATTTTACTTTAATTCAATGGATGAAAATGATATGAATTTTGTTCCTCCATGACTTTGATCAAATATTCATTAACCACTTGGACTCCAAAAACAAAACAAAACTGAGCACTGATATGTTACATTTCCCAAATTTTGCATCAAACCCAAACTCAGCACGACTGTAGCATTCCAATTAACCATGTATCAACTAGCTAGTGCTTAGGGACTAATATGTGTGTTTATTAAGATTCAAAATTCACGATGAAGTAGTATGTTGTGCTACAGGTGGTAGTATGAAAATTTCTTACCCTGTGTAATGCATATATTATTCAGATGACAAATGCATTTAGACATCATTAATCCCCCCCAACCTCACCTGTCGTACTATTTTTTCATTTACAACTTCAACCATCAATAAACAAACAAGTGTGCTATTGCTCAAGCTAGCATCGGTTGCTAATTAGCCCACCGTCCTCGTCCTCCCTAGTATAATGTACATTCACAGGATGCCAACCAAAGGGGGCATATAAATTTCAATCTATACAAAAGGCAAAATGTTCTATTTATCTTCATGCTGTGTGGTTGCCACTTGAATATAGACCAAATAAATAATGGGGGATACTTTGTGTCCAAACCAAACAAGATTCCTCCATTGATAGGTCCATTACCCATTGGAGTAGACTGACATGACTCGTGATGGAACCACAAAATGTTTTGGGAGTGGGAGGCAGTAGGGGAAATGCTATTTGGCTTTCTGAACAGAAACGTGTAAGCCTAGGGCTTTCAAGGTGACATTTTGGGCCACGGAAGGGGAGACAAAGGCTTTGGCATCACGGTCCCAATTGAAGGTGCTGTGAACATGCAGCATAGGGCGTTGACAATTGCTCTTGCGCACTTGATTCGGTGACTCCGTGCTGCCTCATCATCTACATGTTCATCAAGTTTCATGTCACATGGTTTGGTGATCTCCTAGAAGGACACCAACGTACCGGGAGAGAGAAGAACTAGAGCGTCCTTGACTAAAGAATAGCAGAGACCAACACTCAGGAACGTAGTGTGACAAAAAGCAGATAGCTAGATTGGACCCTCTGAGATATCATGCATGTATAAATGGGTGGTAGTTTCATCTTCTTTTTCTTGCAAAAACATGGAGCCTTGCTGGCCAGCTCTATTTTTATTTTTTCTTGTTTTTCATCCTTAATTATTCTCTTAATTAGAAAATAAAGGAGAAAACCTATCAATGGACAACAATCCTTGATTTTTGTCACTTCTGCCTAAAAAGGGGTTTTGTTTTTGTTGCTTCTAGGAAGCACCTAACCTCCCCACGCGCTTCGTGAGTCGACATCCATGTCATGTTTGTTACAATTGTACTGTCTCGAACTTCATTAAAATAATAGGACATAACAAATAAATAATTATATATATGGTATATTTACATAAAATTTTTTATCACAATCATTTTACAAATAAGTATAGTTATATTAAGATAGCATAGAGTTTAACGAGTTTCTTCAAGAAATATTGTTTAACAAAGTTCATAAAAATTGCAACTTAAATAATAAAATGTTATTTGAGTTTAGCCGATTTTGATATGACTAGTATTAACGGAATTGGCTGGCACTGACCAGTTATAAGATCGGTGCGGGATAAGAATGTTTTCATATCGATCTTGCCAGTTTTCTGCATAGGTTACCTTACATTATTCATTAATTTATTATATAAAAAAGTTAAGTTACAAAATTTGGGTTGGGAAATTGTTATAATAATTTTACCTTCATCTAGCTCTCTCTCTAAGTTGTCCACCATAAATAATAGTTTATTTTTGTAGTGTGTCATGTATTCTTCTTCTTATAATACAATGGTATACGCAATATATCCTCCTAAAATATAATGAGCTTTAAGAAGAATGAGAAGGGTGATGGACAATCAATGCTGAAACCAAACAACAATTTGAGCAGTGAGAAAGTGGTGGATCGGTTCATTAATAGCCAAAAACTGCTGTGTAACCCAATCGATCAAGAACAAGGACACAAAGATCTAAAAATGCATGTTCCTTAAGATTGTTATGTACCAATAAGAGTCATGTACTAGTGACCATAGTAAAAAAATATGTACCTCAACCATAGAATTAGTATATATCATATGTTCAACATCACTAATTTTTAATCAGTCATCAACCAAACGGCTATCGTTATGCATAAGCAATATTATTGCTTACTAAGAGCAAGTATTATAATACAACCCACTTATACAGTAGTTAGCGCTTTCTAATTAATGCATGGCTCACTTGTCTACCTCACATAGTTTCTTGATTCTTATGTCCAAACTGGGCGTAAGCTCACGGTCTGTTTCTCCTCTCTCTCCTCCCTCTTCTCTCCTCCACATCAGTATTTAGCCGACACAGCCTACTCCCTCCGTTCCAAATTGTAGTTCACTTTGGCTTTTCTAGATACATTGATTTTGCTATGCACCTAGTTATACACTATGTCTAGATACATAGCAAAAGAAATGAATCTAGAAAAGCCAAAGTGAACTACAATTTGAACGGAGGGAGTACTATATATAATACTTGCTCTAACTATTTCCACCATCCTCCTCATCAATATATATAATAATGTACTCTCAATGCTGAATGAATTGTGACAGTTGGCGAGAGGCCAGTCATGTGGGCCGTATGAGGCTGTAAATTTCATAATGTCTCACAGCTTGCTGCTGGGTAACAACAAGAGAGCCATATAAATAGCCCCTTGACATAGAGGGTGTGCTACCTATATATATATGTAGCGATAGGTCGATCAATATTGCCAAACAATAGTACTCGTATAACGGTATAAGGCCACATGAGACCTGTAAGATATTGGGGATGGGAAACATCAGGGAGCTGGATGTCAGCTGGTGAGCATTATATATATGCATGGATGTACAAACTCGTGAGATCTATCCTCCACCATTGGTCTGTTCTCCCAATCAAGAGGCGTCTGTTTGGTAGATTCGATGAGTGGAACGAGCACGAATCCTGAGCATGGATATCGCATTTCCTAAGTTGCTTCAACACAGTGCATCTGTGATCTAATCGTGTAACTAGTTCTACTGTTGACAAATAGCATAGATCTTGATCACCCGAAACCATCATTGCAGTGTGTATCCTGAGCATGGAACGTTCCCCACATGGAAGAAAATTGAGACTTTTCTATGTGTGTCATTATAAAAGTTTGTAATTCCATACAAACCACTAAAAAGTTGGACCGACACTTGTGCCACTGCTCCAAACTTATTTGCCCTAAACGCTATTTCGTCTACTTTTCCATCTAACGGTGTCAAACTGCGTTGGAAAAATTCTAAAACGCCCTCAGGTCTAGATGCCATCAAAAGTCCATTAAACAGTTCATTGTTCCTCTTGTGCCACTGACCCTCACGCCTCGTCGCAACAACAGGGCTCGGCACACTGCATTGACGAGTGTTTGACATATTTTTTTAGTCGTTTTATTTTAGGCGTCCATGTATATTGACATTTTGGCAAATTATTTATTATATAGAAAAAAATGGTGGTTTACTCCTCTAAAGGTACTTATTCTGTTCAGTCGTTATATGTCGTAGTGAACTATAGGGGAATTTTCCCCGTATTTGTTCATGTTGTTTGGAAACTGATGGTCCCTCCCAGGATCTAGTTCTTTCTGTGGTTGGTAGCTCAAAATAGATGTCTAACTAGGGACAATCTACAAAAAGAGGAGGGAAGTCAGTGACTTGTCTTATTTGTTCTGAAAGAGAAATTGTCATTCACTTATTCCTTGAGTGTTATGTGGCTGAGCACACTTGGAAAACTGTGTCCGGCCACATGAATATTGATATCGGCAGTAACTTTGAATTAGTGGCAAAACTGTGGCTCTCTAAATAAAAAGGCACCTAGTTGGTAATTAATGTAGTTTCTTCAGTTGTGCTATGGACCTTATGGCTTTTTACGAGATGAATTGTGTTTTCAGGGAATAGTGTGGATGGGGATGAACATGGTACTGGTGAGATTGGCAAGGATTCTCAGGGATGGTTATCGCTGTACAAGGAGAGGAAGCTGGGAGGCGGCTGGAATATAAATTTCCTACAGGTGGTAGTATGAAAATTTCCTACCCTGTGCAATGCATATATTATTCAGATGACAAATGCATTTAGACATCATTAATCCCTGCAACCTCACCTGTCGTACTATTTTTTCATTTACAACTTCAACCATCAATAAACAAACAAGTGTGCTATTGCTCAAGCTAGCATCGCTTGCTAATTATGGCTACCGTCCTCGTCCTCCCAAGTATAATGTACATTCACAGGATGCCAACCAAAGAGGGCATATAAATTTCAATCCATACAAAGGCAAAATGTTCTATTTATCTTCATGCTGTGTGGTTGCCACTTGAATATAGACTAGATAAATAATGGGGATACTTGTGTCCAAACCAAACAAGATTCATCCATTGATAGGTCCATTACCCATTGGAGTAGATTGACATGACTCGTGATGGAACCACAAAATGTTTGGGAGTGGGAGGCACTAGGGAAAATGCTATTCGGCTTTCTGAGCGAAGATGAGGATGCCTATTTGGCAGCCACTCCATGAGGAGCACGAGCTGTCAGTGCAGTTTCGAGGTGACATTTTGGGCCACGGAAGGGGAGACAAAGGCTTTGATATTACGGTCCCAATTGAAGGTGCTGTGAACATGCAGCATAGGGCGTTGACAGTTGCTCTTGCGCAGTTGATCTGCATCAAGTTCCATGTCATCATACGTGCTGCCCCATCATCTACATGTTCATCAAGTTCCATGTCACATGGTTTGGTGGACTCCAAGAAGGTCACCCGATGTACGACAATGCACAGAAGAACGAGGGAGAGAGAGGAGAAGAGTTCCCATATGCATGCTCCTTTTTCTTTGTGCGTGCAGATAGATTGGAACCTGAGATATGTATAAATGGGTGGTAGTCTCATCTTTTTTTTCCTTGCAAAAACATGGAGCCTTGCTGGCCAGCTCTCTACTTTTTCTTGTTTTTCATCCCTTATTCTCTTAATTAGAAAATAAAGGGAGAAACCTATCAGTGGTTGATTTTTTTCTCACTTCCGCCTAAAAAAGGGGTTTTGTTTTGTTACTTCCAGGAATCACCTAACCTCCCCACGCACTCCCTGAGTCGACATCCTGTCATGTTTGTTTCAACCTTCTTCATCTAATCACATTGCAAAGCTTTTTCCGCAAAAAAAAAAAAAAAAAAAAAACACACACACACACACACATTGCAAAGCTGTACTGTCTCTATAGGATAGGATAATAACTTGAGGAACCATAGGATAATAACTATTGTCAATAGTAGTTTGTACCATACAATAGGTACAAGACCCACTAGCTACCAGTTCAAAATAATGTTGAGGGGAAAATCCTTTGCATTGGTACGACTTGATCAGCTCAATAGTACAAAATCTAATATTCAATAGCTTAGGAGACTTACATATAAGTGTTGAGAGGGAGCTAGCTACTAAATATTCAGTATGAATATGAATTTGTAGGACACTTAATATTTGAGATGTGCTTTCCATTTGATCTCCCAATCAGACTGCAACAACTGATAATCTAAGAGTAGAATTCACAGAACTAAAACCAGCAGGGTGTATAGATGCCTTTCTTGTTGAGCAATTAGGAGAAGATTTCTGCGGGATAACAGCAATTTGAAGTCGGTTACCCATATCTTACTTTTTAGGTCAATGGATGAAAATAATGTTAATAACTTTGTTCCCCTGCCACTTGAGCAAACATTCATTAAACACTAAAACTCAAAAACAAATCTGAGGACTTTAGCATTTCCTGAATTTTGCACAAAGTTCAACCACGGTGAGGCTGCAGTCCAATTAAACATATAGCAATAGTTTAGTAGAGACTAGCTAAGACGTGTGTTTCCTAAGGTCTCGATCGATGTGCTGGTACTGATAGTAGGAAATTTTCAGTCTTTGTACAATGCGTATATTAATCAGGTGACTAATGGGGTTGTTGGCTAGTGGATAAGCCGGGCTGATAAGCTCAAGCAAACAGGGACATCACCAATTTCTGCAACCTCACCATAGAGTTTTTATTCATTCGCCTTCAATCATCATCAAAACAAATGTGCTATTGTGCTAACTAGCATCACTTGTTAATTATGACCACCGTCCTCCTCTTCCCTCCCAACTATAATTAATGTACATATTTCACAGGATGCCAACCACAGTACTTATAAATGTCAATGCATATAAAGGCAAAATGTTTCATTTCTTCATCGGGTGTGGCCACATCAATAGAGGCTAGATAATTGGGAAGCTTGTGTCCAGATCAATCAAGATTCATTCCATTGATAAGTTTCTTGTCCATTGGAAGTAGACTGGCATGCCTTATGTGGAGTCACAAAGTGCTTGGGAGTGGGAGGCACTAGGGGAAATGCAATTCGATATTTTGAAAAGGCATGAGGATCCTGTGAGATCACTTGCACGGAGGCGTCGCAGTTGCCAGCCGCTCCATGCACAGTGTGGTATGAAATGGGCTGATTTTACTGGCCCTACAAAAACTAGTTGGCACTAGAGACCTGGACTGCGAAGTCCATGGGCCAAGTCGTTCGTGCGCCTTTATCATGTATGATGCATCGCGCATGCTTCGCTACTGCTCCCTGCACACGAGCGCAGGCACTGACATGCTAGTGATCTCATCCATATGCACACTAACATGGATCATATTTGTATGTTCATGGAAAGCAATACGAACATGCCAAAACTTTCCAGTTATGCATGGCACCATGTATCATCACGAAATCATACCCAGGCCAATATACTAATTTTTCAATATAAATCATGTGCAGGTCCAAAAAAAATTCTTGGGGTGAACTTTTCACGCCCTATGGGCCGTGGGATGAGAAGAGAGGGGATTCGATACTTCCATCCCATTTGAAGGCGGAGAATGGGACTTGCAAGGAGGACGATAGTGCTCTCTCGGGGTGGGAAGGGATTCGACATTTACATCCCTTCTGAAGCAAGAGATGGGAACTTCCCACGTCCGCTCTTGACATGGTGCATATGACGGTTCACAGTTGCCCGGTCCACAGGGTACTGTTAGCAGCCAATTTGGGGCGGCCCCGATCCACATACCAATCAAAATCCCTGTTCAAAGAGACCAATGGCCTCCTGCTCATGGACCAAAGAATTTATGGATGTTGAGCCAGGTGCTTCCCTGCTCCACTCTTCTTTTTAGCAACCTCAATTTTAACATGTTGGTGCATGTATAGCATTGGAGAAAGCAAATTGCTTCCGTCATCATTTGAATGCGATTTAAAATGTTGTAGTAAATTTACAAACTAGTTTCCACGCTAAATTTAGATTGCACCGTTATGTTTCTTACAACATATCGTTAGAAGCGAGATGAGCCCACATCTTGGGAGAAATATAATTGTAAAAAAAAATGAACAAAAAATGAAATAAATAAGCACACAAAAATTAAAAAGAAAGGATAAACCAAAAACAGGACATCTTGGGAACATGTACATGATCCAAGCCCACAAAAGTTATCTCGTTGGCCCGTCGAGAAAAAAAAAAAGAGAGATGAGCCCACATGTGCAGAATCGTATGTAAAGACAACTTTTGAGTGCGAATTGGCTTGTAGTCCAATGGTAGGACGGTCGGTGGGACGCTACCCACCGGGGTTCAAATCCCGGTGCTCGCACCTTTTCTTGGGATTTTCCCAGGATTTCCGGCGTTATGCATTAAGTGGTAGCGGCGTTCCGTCGACGACGAGGCGCCAATGGTGACTTCGAGAATCTCCAGATCTGCGGGTGCTCAGGTCAGCCGGAGGTGCTCATAGGGGGTAGGGTTTTGCGTATGTGTGTTCATAGGGGTGAGTGTGCGTGCGTGTTGTGAGCGTCTGCGTTGTACTGTGTCAAAAAAAAAAAAAAAAAAAAAAAAAGACAACTTTTGAGTGGACTTGATCTGATTCCTCTTTTGAGAGGGTGAAGCCAGATGATGTGTGAAAAAATGTAAATTTAGTTTTTTTTGCAAAAGAAAAGAGTAACTTTCTACTGACATGGAAGGTGACACGTAAGTACTAACGTACCTACTGCTGGACACCGGCCGGAGAAAGAGCTGCATATATATATATATATATATATATATATATATATATATATATATATATATATATATATATATATATATACGCCTTCTTACTCAGTCCTCAGCCAATGTTCTGATCTTCCCTGTCTGTCCGTGTTGATGTGTGGCCTCCATCTCACGCCTGTGCACCCAACATGAAATAGATAGGACTGGGAAGCATCACGGAAAGGAAGCTCAATTTGAAGGGCAACCGTGCCTCGATCATTTGAAGGAACTGTTCCACATCAATGAGCGTTGTGGAAGGAACCGAAGATTCTTGAACAACATGTGTAAACTTTGTGATCTCCGAATCAGATTGTGACAACTGAACTAAGAGTGGGGTTCGCCAAACTCAAACCAGCAGGATCTATAGACGTCTGTCTTTGAGAAACAATTATGAGAAAGATTCCTGCAGAATAGCAATAGTTTGAAGCCGAGCTGCTCATGTTTTACTACTTTATGTCAATGTGTGAAAAAGACATGAACTTTGTTCCTCCATGACTTGATCAAATATTCATTAACCACTCAGACTCCAAATAAAACAATTATTAGCACTGATATTACATTTCCCTGCAATATTCCAATTCCAATTAACCATGTAGCAAATAGCTAGTTTAGGGACTGACGCATGTTTATTAAGATCCAAAATTCATGCTGAATTAGTATATTGTGCTAGAGATGGTAGTATGAAAATTTTGCACCTTGTACAAATGCATATATTAGGGGCTGTTAGTCTCAGGAACTTTTAAAACAAGTCCCTCGAATAGGTACTTTTTGGACTAACAGAGAAAAGTATCTTCGTATTTGGTTTCTAGGGACTTTTGTACTCCCAGAAACTAAAAAGTCCCTGAACCAAACAGGACCTTAATAATCAGATGACTAATGCACTCAGGCGCCGTTAATTTCTACTCCGACGGACCTTCGACCACGTACAGCGGACGACGTCCCAGGTCCTCTCCGACATCAAGGCGGAGGGCGAGGAATGGATGGCGGCAGGCTACTCCAAGCTGGCACCGCTGTTTGCATTCGTCCCGTAGTGTCGTAGCACCCTCAGTAGTCTCAAGATTAGTTTCATTTTTAGTTACAACTCCTAAGCTGCAACGTTCAGCCGGTGATCTATGTCGTGTGCTTACCTCTCGCGTGCTAAGGCAACTTCGCCTGAGTCCGCGTCTGGTCGTGTAACAAACTCCCTTTTTCCCTTAAAGCAATACACGCATACGTGTGATTTCGAAAAAAAAATTCTACAACCTCCACCTGCCATAGTATCATTTCATTCATTCATCTTCAACCATCAACCAAACAAGCGTACTATTGTGCAAACTAGCATTGCTTGCTAATTATGGCCACCGACCTCCTCCCCAATAAAATGTACCTATTTCACAGGATGCCAACCAAAGGGGGCATATAAATTTCAATCCATACAAAGGCAAAATGTTCTATTTCTTCCTGCTGTGTGGAGTAGATTGACATAACTCGTGATATGAAACCACAAAATGTTTAGGAGTGGGAGGCAGTAGGGGAAATGCTATTCAGCTTTGTGAGGAAATACGAGGATAGTACAAGCCTATTTGGCAGCCACTCCATGGAGAGCATGAGGTGTCAGTGCAACTTTTGGGGTGACATTTTGTGCCATGGGAAGGGAGACACTCAGACAGAGGATTCGATGTTACCATCCCATTTGAATGCGCTGTGAACGTGCAGCATATGGCGTTGATGGTTTCACTTGCGCTGTTGATTGCCATTCACCGCGGTGTGTCGTTCTGTTCCGTCATCTACATGTTCATCAAGTTCCATGTCACATAGTTTGGTGGTCTCCTAGAAGAACACTGTCATGACCCAAGAAATAGGGCCTGAGGAAGGACAGGCCCGCCTAGGGCCCGAGGGGCGCCGCCACGCCACCGGGCAGGGCGCGCCGCCGCCGCCGCATCCTCCTCCCTTTCGCGGATTCTTCGGCAATTAATTCAGCAATAAAGGAGAAAATTATCTAGGATTATCTTAGGCTTTTTGGTGTGCAAGGGGATATTCCATCTATAAGGAAGACCCTTATTAGGAAAATAAATAGGATATGCTTGTAAAAATATATTCCAATCTATAAGGAAACCTTTAGAGAGATTGCTTGCGATACAAGTCCCACAAGCCGGGCTATAAAAGTAAAGGGGTCTGTAATCTTTTAGGGCAACAAGAAAATAAACAAAATTTATCCCAATCTCCTCCTTTCCCCTCTCCGGGCGCTCAGGCGCCCCTCCTCCTCCCACCACCGTCGCCGCAAGTAGTGCCGCCACCACACACCGCCTCCCGAGCCGCCGCTCGCCTCGGTTCGGCGCCGGGCAGCGCCGCCGCTGTCGCCACCGCCTCCATGCCGCCGCCTCCCTCGTCCCGACGAAACAACGATCTCGCGGTCGGGTTCCAGCCCAATCTAGCTGGGTTCTCGACAGCTGGTATCCGGAGACCACCTCGATCCTCCCACCACCATGGACAACGACACGAAGAAGTTGCTCGAAGGATTTGGGGACCCATTCGTGAGCTTCACCAAGAGGCTCGACACGCCGCTATCTTGTCGAGCAACGATCCGAAGGAGGTCAAGCGTCAAGCACACCTACGGAAGCTGATCTTGCCATGACGCCGGCTGGAGGAACACAGCCCGCACCTTCATCAAGACAAGGATAGAAGGCAAGCGTAACACCGACGATCAGTGTCACAAAGAATCGATCGGAGAACATGATGAAGGGCTACAGGGGGGCGAGGAAGGCCGCACCGGGAGGGACGCCGCCACTAGGGCGCACCCGGGTGGACACTTTCCCAGGCCTCGCTCCTCGACGCACAAGTTGTCCTTCCCGACGTATGATGGCAAGGAAAATCCCCTCCCATGGATCAACCGCTGCGAGCAATTCTTCTCAGGGGGACAAGGTACGCCAGCTACTGAGCAAGTTTGATACCCTCATATCATCTCACCGGGAGGAGCACAACAAGTAGTACATGAGGTTGTCCCGGGGAGAAACCGTTGGCGCATTGGGCAAGCTAGCTTTGCCAAGATGCGTCAACGAACGCTTCGCCAACAGACGGGCGGAATCCGGCTGGCGAGCTGGCCTCGCTGAGGAAGATAGGCACCGTGGACAAGTACACGGAGCAGTTCCTGGCACACGTGGCACGCAGGACACCTCGACAACAAAGCGGTGAACATCTACACGGCCGGATTGGGCCGAGCCGCTCAAGACGGACGTCGAGATGCGAGGATCCCGGGGACATGGAGGCTGCCACGTCTCGCCCAGGGCGCACGAGCGACGCCTCACTGTTGGGGAGGGCAACCCTCGCCAGCCCGGGGGCAGCCCCGGTGGCCTCACTACGGAGGAGGCCAAGAACTAATCTCCTTCAAAAAATGTGAAGTCTTGCGGGGCTAGAAAAGCGGAGGGCCCCGCCGGTGCGGTGTGGTGGGGAGGCCCCGATCCCTCCGTCAAGGGCAACCTCCGAAGTCCGGGATCAAGGCCTGGGGCGAGGCAGCCCCCTACACCGCCTCGGGAGCGCCGGCGAGGGAGCTCACCGGGCGGCATGAAGGTCTCAACGGAGGGGGCCCCTCGGGGCCATCCACTCCGCAACTGCACGGCGCCGGCGGCCGGCGGTGGGAAACCCGCCCCCCCCGGCCCGCAGGAAGCTATAAGTGTATTTCCCATTACTAACCTGTATGAATAGTTACTAGCCTGCCCCTGCGGGGCCCCCATCCGAAGCGTATGGTCTCCCCACCTACCGGTGTACCAATTTGTAAATCAGCCCTCGACCCCTGGTATTCTTATAAATACCCGGTACGGGCTCAAGGAGAGGGATCGGTTGTTGGCCGTTTAAGTGCCATTTACTCGCATTTGTCATATCCACGTCACGCTTGTCCACGCTCTACGTTGCTCCACATGCGGAGGCCCGAGCACCCTCCGATCCCCACCCCTCGGCAACTCCAGCGAGGGAGGGCGAGCGGAGGGCCGCCCGCCCCCCGCCAGTGCTGTTTCTAGCTCACCCCGTGGGAAGCCCTCGCCCCCCCTTCCCGCTCCGGGAGCGAAGGCTAAGGGGGCAGGAGTGATCCCCACACTCACCATCCTCTACAACCCCGACAAGCCACTACAGCCAGGAAGGGCAAGGCGCCTGCGCCTCTTGCCCCGATGGCCGCCCTAGGGCGCCCACCCCGCCGCCAGCAGCAACATCGACTCGGCCGTTTAAACGGCCGACACGGAGGAGATGACGGAACAACGCAAAGGCCGGCCTCTGCTTCAACTATGATAAACCGTTTACGCGCGGTCACAAGTGCAAGCACCTCTTTGACATCACGATCTTCAGCGACTACAGCAACGAACATGAGGGTGTTCCATTGGCGGACGTCAGAGAGGAGCCCGCTGACCTCAGGGTCCTCTTCGGGGACCCCGACTCCCCGGTACGTGGTGCTCATTCTTTATACCTCGTCGGCATCATCTCAGGCACGGGCGTCAACATCGTCGTCGACTCGGGAGCAACGCACAACTACATCGACCCCGCGTGGTGACCACGGCAGGCCTCCGGACTCAGCCAGTGCGTGTGCTGATCACCACTGGCACCGGCGCCACTTCGACATGCCGGGCTGCCACCTTCGACGTACCACTACGCGTCGATGCCAGCACCTTCGACATCGACGCCTATGTCATGCATGTGGGCAACGACGTCGACGTCATCCTTGGCATGCCTTGGCTGGCAAGCTTGGGACGGGTGACATGGGACTTCGCGACTCACGAGCTGCAGTACTACCGCGACGGCCGCCCGAGCACCTTCACGTCGGCTCCACCTCCTCAGAGTGGGGGCGCCCCTGGCCCCGACTTGCTAAGGTCAGGAATCTTCGCCGGCGTCCGGACACTTCCCTCCCGGCTGGGGAAACGTTCAAGGCATGCGACTGCCTTGTAGTGAATTTCCCATTAGCTTCTAAATCCCACCTAACTTTGTCCTCCTCTTCTGACAACTGTATTACTGTAAAACAAATAAACCACTTTTTAAAAATGTATTGGGCATAGCACATCGCATGTTATGAACGAGTTAGCAGCACCTTGGTCGATCTATATATGCTTTCTCATGTTAGACTGTATGCTGTTCCTGATGGCTTTTTGTTGGAAATTTTCTGCGCAATACGTGTGAGATGCAAGGTGGAGAAGTGGGCCCAGCATGCTGACAAGGACGGCCACACGTAGGAGGACCTTGCGCCTAGCAACATGTACGTGGAGTGTGACGACCTGCATCTCACTCAGTCACGAGTTTTAGCCCTCTTTTGCTACTTGTACATGAGTTGACCATCACTGTACTTGAAAGTTTCAGCTTTCGGATAAGCTGATGCTAGTCTACAAAACTTTAGGGTCAGGTGAAACTATGAGTCGTTTTGGGCCCTGTTTTATTTTGGACTTTTGTCTTCCTATTTATAGCTCTCTTGTACGCGTTAACACTCATGTTCAGCAGCAGTCAAAGATCGACCTAGTTTAGATATTCTCCAATTATCTATGGTCCATATATATAGGCCATGTCACAGCTTGCTGCTGCGTAAAACAAGATATAGGCATATAAATAGCCCCTTGACATAGAGGGTGCTACATATGTAGCTACAGGTCGATCAATATTGCTAAATGATAGTAGTCGTAGGCCACATGAGACCTATGCGATATTGGGGTTGGGAAACATGAGGGAATTGGATGCCAGCTGCTTCCTGGTAGTGTAGTTCTTGTGAGCTCTATATATACGCAAGCACCAACTGCTTAGATCTATGCCTTGCTCATTGACTCATTGCCTTCCCGATGGCAGAGCCAAAGTGATAGTTCGATCGAGCAGAGAATGTGTGGGGTGTTCGTGTTCCGTCTGCTACTGCATAGTGTTTAGTTATCTTTCAGTTCTCATATTGTACTCCCAATCGTCTGTTTGGCAGATGCGATATGTGAGTGGAACAAACACAAATCGTGAGCATGGATATTGCATTTCCCAAGTTGCATGCATCAAAGTTTTTCAGTATGTATCCTGATGAGCACAGAACATTCCTCTCACTGTATGACACCTTTAGATAAAGGAAAATTGATCCAGACTCTGCATTCACACATGAATGCGTATATCTAACAATACCATTATCTAAAAAACAATATATAAAAAACCTAACAATACAGACAAGTAACACTAACACTACTACAAAAACTTCTTTGTAAGAACGCCCCCGTTTACATTAGGGCGGTTCGTTTTACGAGGCCCCTACAGCGTGCGGCCCGGGGCAGGTTCTGAGCCGCCCCTACCGAAGGCACAGTAGGGGCGGCTCGTGTTATGAACCGCCCCTTACTAGTGGGGCGGCTCGATATCCAGCCGCCCTAATGTTCCATCGCAGGGGGCTGGGATGAACCGCGCCCTGCTGTAGTGTTGTTGTGGGGGCGGCTCAATCAAAACCGCCCCTATAGTGGTACGTAGATAAGGCCGAACCAGCCACCTTCTTCCTCCTCGAGACACCCACTCAAACTCGAAAAAAGGTTGGGAGGCCTTGGGCTCCTCCCAAAAATTGCTCTACTAAGGGGGGAGGTTTTCAACTCAAATCCTTTGGTGGGGAGGCTCAAAAGGTAAGGAAATGCTAATCCTACCACTTAATTCGATTTTGTATGGTTAGTTGTGGAGTAATTTAAATTTTGCTTTCCTCTCACTTAAATTACTCCACAACTAACCATACAAAATCGAATTAAGTGGTAGGATTAGCATTTCCTTACCTTTTGAGCCTCCCACCAAAGGATTTGAGTTGAAAACCTCTCCTCCTTAGTAGAGCAATTTTTGGGAGGAGCCCAAGGCCTCCCAACCTTTTTTTTCGAGTTTGAGTGGGTGTCTCGAGGAGGAAGAAGGTGGCTGGTTCGCCTTATCTACAGACCACTATAGGGCGGTTTTTGATTGAGCCGCCCTACTGTTACTACAGCAGGGGCGGTTCATCCCACCGCCGCCATCGATGGAACATTAGGGGCGGTCGATATCGAGCCGCCCCACACAACAAGGGGGGCGGTTCATAACACGAACCGCCCCTACTGTGCTGCCTTCAGTAGGGCGGCCTGTGAACCTGCTCCCGGCCGCACGCTATAGGGCGCCTCGTAAAAACGAACCGCCCCTAATGTAAACGGAGGGCGTTCTACAAGAAGTTTTTGTAGTAGTGACGTAGAAATCAAAGAGCGATAGAGGAAAGAAAGCTAAAACTATAGGCTAAGATCCAATCGTCACCCTAAACTTCTAAAAAAAGGTTATTAAAAGTCTCTATAATGGTGCTTTCTAATTTCTGGCAACCCCATCTTCAAAACGTCTCTCTTCCAAGCACAGTGAGCAGTTTCTGATATAAACAACTCCTCCTGAAAATAACCTAGCTACATGATTGAATTCGTTTCGCCTCTACTCGACAACCATGTCATTTCTACTCAACCAAATTAAATCGTCCAACAAAGAGTAGTTGCACCTACTAAAATCTTGAATCCAGGCATACAAGAAAACCTTTTCAAGCCTAGAACCAAACATATTGGATTCATTTGAAGGTGGTTGAATGCCAAAAGTGATGAAAATGGTATTACAAATGAACCAAGTGATATGCCAATCATAATACTGTTGTTGTATGTTTTCAAAAGCATTACAAGAACAACATTTTTGGACTGCCTCGACAATGCCGTTTGATCAAATTATCAAATTATCATTTTGTCAAATTATCTTAGTTTCCAAATATCACATGGTAAAGTGCCACTTTAGATCAGTTCAAATCTTTTGGTGGTCTTGAAGATTGGAAAAAAAAAAATACTTTGCAATGGTAGGACTTGCTCAGAGCCATATATAGTACAAAATCTAATATCTTAGAAGACTTCTATACATGTGTTCAGACTTGAAAGGGAGCTAGCTGCATAAATATTCAGTATGAATATGAATTTTTATGCCACTTAATATTTGAGATGTGTTGCCATGGGTTCGAAGGAAGGTCAGCACATACTCCAGTTAACAACTATAGGGGACTAGGATGCATCACGGAATGGCAACCCAATTTGAAAGACAAATTGTGCCTAAATCCTAGAGCTCTTCCTCGAGCTCTTCCTCGAGTTAACAATTAATTATTTCGTTCATTTGTCTTTAACCATCAACCAAACAAGTGTACTATTGCGCATGATAGCATCGCTTGTTAATTATGACCACCGTCCTCCTCCCCAATATAATGTGCATATTTCACAGGACGCCAACCAAACTGGGGGACATAAATTTCAATACATACAAAGGCAAAATGTTACATTTCTACACGCTGTGTGGTTGCCACATGAGTACAGACCACTATATATATAAATGGGATGCTTGTGTCCAGACCAATCAAGATTCATCAATCCTTTGATAAGTTTATTACCCATTGGAGTAGACTAAGGTGCCTCGTGGTGGAACCACAAAATGTTTGCGAGTGGGAGGCACTAGGGGAAATGGGTGCTGTCGGCCCCTCTGATCCTCTCCTGTCCTGCCTCCCGTTCTCCCAATGAAGTCCAACGCTCCATGGTGGCGTGCTGCCATGTCACATGGGTTCCTCTTTTTTATCGAGAGGTTGAAAGCCAGATGGTATTATTTCCTGTTATGTGAAAAAAGTATTTATAAATTTGGATGTTTTTTTTAAAATTGGTCGGAAAGAGCTCTTTCATCCTTCTTTATTTTTCTAATTACTATCTTTCTTTTTTCAACAGAAAAGTGTAACTTTCTACTGACATGGAAGGTGACACGTATACATACGTACCTATGCAGCATACATGCCCGAGAATAAAGAGCAGCATATGCGTTCTCACTCTCCACATCCTCTTTTCTGATCTTCCCTATCTGTCCGTGTTGATGTGTGGCCTCCATCTCACGTCTGAGAACCAGCAAGCCCTCTTGGAGCCACACACCTCGAGATGGACTAGAGGGCTAGGAAGCATCATGGAATGGAAGCTCTTGAAAGGGAAGGGCAACCTTGCCTCAACAATCATCTTCACGCAAGCTGGTCCAAATCATCGAGCGCTGTGGAGATTGTGACAACTGAACTAAGAATCAGATTGTGCTCTCCATAGTCCATATGATCTACGAATCAGATTGTGACAACTGAACTAAGAATGGAAATCACACAACTCCATCCAGTAGGGTCTATACTCTATAGACGTATTTCTTGGAGGCACAGTTAGGAGAAAGATTCCTGATAACAACAGGTTGAAGCCAGGCTGCTCATATTTTACTTTAATTCAATGGATGAAAATGATATGAATTTTGCTCCTCCGTGACTTGATCAAATATTCATTAACCACTTGGACTCCAAACAAAACAAAACTGAGCACTGATTTTTTTTTTCCAAAACGTGCATTGTGCACGTGCTGCATTAAGGGAAATCAGAGTTTATGATTACATCCAACTTACTCTTAGGTGAGATGCCATCAAGTAAGAAGGTCACACATGACACAAATCGCCGGCTCTAACGGCACAACAGGCTAGGATGTACTAAGTCCGGTTAACTATTTGTGCGACTAAGGAAAAGCGTGCGGGCCCGCATCACAGCTAAACGCCGCGCCCCGCTCAACGAAAGCGCCGGCCTGCATCGGCGGGGGAAGAGTTCCCGAACTGTGAGCTCCTGTGGGGAGGACACCCGGACGAGAAGTAGTCGTGGAAGCAGGCTGCCGTGGGGTGGGCTCACGGGGAGTTGGATGGATCGGTCCGCTCTCTTCCCGTTCCACTTGTTGAGGAGCACTCTACGGGCTGGCGTTCGAGCGAGGGTCCACGTACACGAACTTCTTTGTGAGCCGGGGGCTGCGACGGATGGAGTTGTCGCCGAGGACAAGGTGGGATGCACGCCGACAAGGGGACAAACTCAGCGAGAGACACTACTACAAGATTGATTTTTACGTGGTGTTCCGATTTTTTTTCCGCGGGCGGGCATTTGAGAAACCGCCCGAAAAATAGGTGGTGCGGCACCCCCTCCGGCCAGGAGAAAAACCGCCACGGTAACCGCCACCGTTAATCCCTATTAACCGTGGCGGGCATTGTAAAATAACCGCCATGGTAAATCAATTAACTGTGGTGGTGTTCTTAACAAGGCCTATCCACGGAAGTAAAGCCCGGCTAGAAAAGCCCTTTCCGGACCATATCGCTCCAAATATATAACGATGCCTTAGGGTTTCCCACTCCGTCCTCGATTCCCTCTCTCTCTCTCTAACACACCCCGACGCCCTCCCCGACGGCCCCCTCCCCGACGCTGCGGCCCCCTCCCCGGGGGCGGCCTCCCGGTAGCGGCGGCCCTCCCCGGCAGCCTCCGGTAGCGCGCTCCCGACGCCTTGCGGCGGCCTCCGGCGCCCCCGGCGGCTGCCCTCCTCCGGCGAGGTCCGGCGCGGGATCGGCGGCCCCTTCCCCTCATCCGGGCGGGCGGATCCACGCCCTGCCGGGCAGGCAGCGCAGGCCGGCGGCGGCAGCAACGCCGGCGAGCAGCGGCGGCGCGAGCAAAGATGGTCGGGAGGAGCAAATGGCGCCCGGGCTGGCCAGCGGCGGCGTGACAGGAAACCCCGGGCGGGCGGCCCGGATCCGGGCCCGTTAGGCTTCGTGATTCGATTTTTTCTTTTTTATTTTTTAATTTATTTACCATGGCGGGCATTTTAAGAAGACCGCCGCCACAGAGATAATCTCTATTTTCCGTCGTGGCGGGCATTGTTCGATTAACCGTGACCCTAGCTGGCGTGGCGGTTTTAATGTCCGCCACGGAAAATCAAAAAAGTCCGCCACGTAAAATCAATCCTGTAATAGTGAGACTCCTTGATGGGGACAACGATGGGCCCCGGGAAGGCGGCAGTGGCGGCGCAACCGCTGGATGCGCGGCAATGAACGGAGTAGACC
Organism: Hyparrhenia diplandra; assembly: GCA_015847255.1. Taxonomy (NCBI): domain Eukaryota; kingdom Viridiplantae; phylum Streptophyta; class Magnoliopsida; order Poales; family Poaceae; genus Hyparrhenia; species Hyparrhenia diplandra. The sequence continues at coordinate 22,655 of JADLZK010009072.1, forward strand.
CGTGGACCGCCACCGCCACCCCCACTACAACTGTGTTGTCCGAAAAATGACTGGGGGGGGGGGGGGCGTTGTGTGGAGCCGCCGCCCCCGGAGGCCGCCCCATCCATCGTTCCGTAGCTTGGGTGGGAGGAGGTGGCGGCAACTGGAGCTCGGGGCTGAAATCCACGTAGTATGCAGCCTTACATTTCCCAAATTTTGCATCAAATTCAAACTCAGCACGACTGTATCATTCCAATTAACCATGTAGCAACTAGCTAGTGGTTAGGCACTAATATGTGTGTTTATTAAGATCCAAAATTCACGATGAAGTAGTATGTTGTGCTACAGGTGGTAGTATGAAAATTTCCTACCCTGTACACTACAGGAAACTGGTGCCGGCCGAGCGGTCGTCGGTCGGCGGCGAGGGCTTCGCCGACCGCGTTTTTGCTCGTCGAAGCCCCGTCGGGAATTTTTGGTCGGCATAAGAGATTCGCCGACCACCGAAAATACCACCTCGGCGAAGCCTTCGCCGACCACCAAAACGACGGTCGGCGAAGAAAAGTAGCCATTAACGGAACACCGAAGGCGGCGTCCGTTACGCCATCTTTGCCGACCGGGGCGGTCGGCGAAGACTTTTTTTTTTTTTTTTTTTTTTTTTTTTGCCGACGCCTAGGTGGGCTGTCGGCAAAGGATTATTTTTTTTTTAAAAAAATCATCGCCGACCAACGTCCATGTAGGTGCTCGGCAAATCTGTTTTAAAAAAAAAAAAACTTCTTCGCCGACCGCCAACCATCTTGATGCTCGGCGAAGGAGTTACCTTCGCCCGACCGTCGACGGTCGGCGAAGCTGGAAATCTGGCGCGACCGGGCATTTTTTCCCAGCTTTGCCGACCGCGATTGCTACAGGCGGTCGGCAAAGCCTCCTTCGCCGACCGCAATTGCTCAGGGCGGTCGGCGAAGCCCTGAAAAATGTTTTTTTTTGTTTTCGCTTTCCCCTTGACAAACAAACACATGCATAATATATATCTCATCCATTCAATCACAGAACATATATATATCGCATGGCACACATCCGCCACATGAAACACAACGATATATCACATAAAACAAGTTGCACAAGTCTACATCGAGTCTCACAAGTCCAACATCATGTCCACAAGTCCAACATCAAGTTCACAAGAGAAACAAGTTCACAAATGATCCGGACAAGTCGCGGGGGAGTCTCACAAGCTCATGCGTACTGGTGGCAAGGGTGGGAAAGGTGGAACTTGATGGTTCGGGGACGGGAAGCCTTGCTCAACACACTGGAGCACACTGCGGCCGGGTGATTCGACCCCGCCGATCCTGGAGTGGAAGCCTTGCGCAAAGAAGACAATGTTGCGGTGTTAGACATGATTATTTGAAACAAAAATGGAAACTCTTTGCTATCATACTCACGGGAGTACCCGTAACGGCTGAGTCTGCGGCGTGGAACGACCGAACCTAGGAGCCCGGTGTCGGACTCAATCCCACTGTCGTGGCAAGGAACCTAGTAAGTTCCTCGAACTTGGCCGCCATTGTCCGGCTTGGGCCTCCACCTCGGACGGCGCCTCCTTTCCCTCCGCTAGCTGGCCGGGCTAGCTGCTGGGCCTCCACCTCAAGGGCACCAAACGCCCCGTGCCACGCTTGCTCGGGCCGATCGGCGGATCGTGTCCGCCCTCCGTGCTCGGACGTCGGAGAGTCTCAAGCGGGAGCTGTCGATGATGCCGTCGGCGACGCCCAACCTCCCGTGCTTCTTGCCTCCAAAGTGGCCATGACGATGTCCGTATCAATGGCATGGGCGCCCGGATCGTAGTCCTCCCCATATTTCGCCCCGAGTCGCCGCCGTGTACTCAACGATCCGTTGGCCCACACCGGAGTTCTTTACGCCTCTGTAGGGTCGTTGACGTCATAGGAAACGTCGAGGCGACCCTCTTCTTGTGCGCCATGCGAGAAGGCTGCCACTCGCTACTGAGGTCATGCCCGGATGTGTCTTCATTTTGTGAAAAACAAAGGAAGAGGATTAGTGAGCTGGAACGACGATAAAATAAGATTGAGCTTAACAAAGAAAAGCGCTTACCCATAATTCTTTGTACTCCGCAAGGCTCAGGCTGCGCCTTGGTGGTGTGATGGACTGGCATCACCAAAGCGCCCGGTCCCGGGCATCATCGTGCACCTTTGCCACTCCTCCGTGAACCACTTGTCCACGATTTGATCCCAGCAATCCCCATGGCCGCGTAACCAAGTCGGCTTCATCTACACGTCATGAAAAAGGTCAGATTAGAAGATCACATTAACTATATTAAATCTCAAAACAAGCACCGCTTAGTGTTGTTCATGTACCTCCAAGAACTGTTCGCGGGTCAACATCATAGTCCTTGCATTCTCCTTTGATACTTTCTGACCCAGCACCGTTGCATGGTAGTTTATGATGGCACAGTACTTCGCATCCGAAAGCATATCGGTGGACGCGTTTTTTGCGGCGTTCTCTTTCGGACGGGAGACGCCTAACTAGATTCACAGCGATCTCGACCATCATATGTAAAGAGGGGTTATACCTAGCGGTGCGAGCAGACCCAGCGATGGCGGTGAAGTCACGTACTCGGTAGCGGCACCGGCGGGCTGTCACACGAAAAAAAAGACAGGTTCAATTAGAAATTTCGGCAGAACCTCCCCTACGCCGAGGTTTTCAATACACGCAAGAAAAACAACGGCACGATGGCCGACCAACACATATGCATACACATCAAACTCAATTCTTCATTGTCGGCACACATTCATATACAACGGCGGTCGCGGCGGCACGAATGCTCACACCTAGCACGGGCGGTGGACGAACGGGGCGGCACGACAACGAACCACGAGCACGGACACGAGCGGGCGGCGCGAGGGGACAGCGTCGACCTTCTCCTCCTCCTTCTCCTCTTCCTCCTCCTCCACCTCCTCCTCCTCCTTCTCTTCCTCCTCTTCCCTCCTCCTTCTCCTCCTCCTCTTCCCTCTTCCCTCCTCCTCCTCCTCCTCCTTCCCCTTCTTCTTCTCCTCCCTCTTCTTCCTAGCACCGGCCCCCTTCTCTTCTCCTCTTCCCTCCCCTTCCTCTTCTTCTCTTCACCGTGGGCGGCGGGCGGCGTCGGCGTCGGGGCCGGCGGGGCGGGGTCGGGGCCGGCCGGCGTCGGGACCCGGCGACGGCTACTGGCGTCGGGGCCGATCTTGGCGGGGCCGGGGGCGGGCGGCGTTGGGGAGGCGGCCCCGGGCGGGCGGGGCGTCGGGGCGGTCGGGGGGGCGGTGTCGGGGCGGCCGCGTACACGGGCGGCGTCGGGGCGCGCGCCGCGGGCGGGCGCGTCGGGGCGGGGCGGGGTGGTGTCGGGGAGGGGGGGCGAGGGGCGTCGGGCGGGGGCGGCGGCCGGGCTCGGCCGGGTGACGGCGGCGGCGTCTTGCGGAAGCGTGCGTGCGTGTGTGTGTTCGTGTGTGAGTGTGGGTGTGGGTGTGTGGTGTGTGGTGGTGGTGAGCTGAGTGTGGGTGGGTATGTGGTTTCCTTTTTTTAATTTTTTGGATATTCGCCCGACGCGGATCGGGGGCCGTCGGCGTATATCGCCGCCCGACCGCCCCCGATCCGGCGGTCGGCGGATTTGTCTTTTTAAGCGGCAAGGCGGGTGCGCTTGGGAAGCCATTTCGCGACCGCCCGAGCCGCCCGATCGGCGTCGGCGATGTTTTTTTTTAAAAGCGACCCAGGGGCGGGCGCGCGGAAAAAACTCTTCGCCCGGCCGACCGCCCTTAGGCTTGGTGGTCGGCGAAGTTTTGTTTTTTTTTTAAACCGAACATGCAGGCGCTAGGGACAAGGCCGCCGCCGCCCTTAGGCATGGCGGTCGGCGAAGAGGACTTCGCCGAGAGCATGTTTGCGCTCTCGGCAAAGTAATTTTTTTTTTTTTTTTTTTTTTTTTCACTTCAAATTTTTACGGAGCTTAGATAGAGTGTTTACAAGTACATGTCAAAAATTGGGACATTTTTCGCACATTTTACTATTTTTAATACTTTTCTTCTTTTACTCGAATATTTTTGACAACTAAAATTTGAACTGCGAGGTCCTCAGAAAAATGGAATTATGTGATTGGAAAAATGATATTCTTGTTTGTTAGTATATTTTGAGCCCTCATCTATGGACACGTGAGAAAAATCAAAAGATCTTGTGCGCTTGAGACATTTCGATTCCGTGCGTGCGAATCATTTTAAAATTCTAAAAAAGAAAAACGAAGTCGGAAATTCATGAAATTTGACAAGTCATCGTTATATTGCATGTTTAAACTGTGGAAAAAATTTGAAAAAGGTTTCATGCAAGTTTGCATCGGACTATTTGAAACCTAGACATCTCAACTAAAGTTTACAGTTATCACATCTTTGGGAGATGTCTTGGTAGCGCCACCCGAGATGCAAACATCCACGAAATCGACTCAAACTTTTTTCAGTAGTGTACACATGTGATATAAGGACAACTTCGTCAAGTTTCATGATTTTTCAACTCCGTTTGTATTTTATAGAATTTTTAAAACAATCGACCGCAAGTGAGTCGGCGTGTTTTCGCGCGACAAGATATTCAAATTTTGGTGCGGCCATGGATGAGGACTCAATATAGACTCACAAGCATGTTTATCATTTTTTGAATCATTTAGATCCATTATTCGAATCACTTGCAGTTCAAATTTTAGTTTTAAAAAGAAATTCAAATATAACATGAAAACTCATAAAATATAGTAAAAAGATTTAACAAAATCCCAAACTTCAACAATGAACTCCATGTACTGTAGCTAAGGCATAGAAAAAGTTGTGATGTCAAATTCAAAAAAAATTATACTTCTCGAGAGCTCCAAAAGGTGCTCGGCGACAAGGCAATCTTTTTGCCGAGCAGCGGTGGCATAGTGCTCTCGGCAAAGGCGACCTTCGCCGACCGCCCTTATGGAGTGCTTTCGGCGAAGAGCCGACGCTTCGGTGTTTTTCCGAGGACACGTGGCAACGCGGGCATTGGTTTTATAAAAAAATAATGGCCGAGAACCGAGCGGCGGGCGGTCGGCGAAGAGGTTGATCTTTGCCGACGGCCAGGACGGTTGCATGTCGGCGGCCCAGGTGTAACCGTCGACCGTTACGTTGGCGTCGGAAATGCCGGCGGGTTTTCTTCGCCCGACCGTTGGCGGTAAACAAAGAGGGTTCTTGCCAAAGCGTTGCTCTTTGCCGAAACGCGGGTCGGCGAAGACTCCCGCCCGACCAGGTGTCCTTTGCCAACCGCGGCGGTCGGCGAAGAAATCTTCGCCCGGACGGTGAGATTTTCTGGTGGTCAATAAACGCAGTCCGTCGGCGAAGATCCTGTTTCCGTGGTGTGTGCAATGCATATATTATTCAGATGACAAATGCATTTAGACATCATTAATCCCTCCAACCTCACCTGTCGTAGTATTTTTTCATTTACAACTTCAACCATCAATAAACAAACAAGTGTGCTATTGCTCAAGCTAGCATCGGTTGCTAATTATGGCCACCGACCTCGTCCTCCCTAGTATAATGTACATTCACAGGATGCCAACCAAAGGGGGCATATAAATTTCAATCTATACAAAGGCAAAATGTTCTATTTATCTTCATGCTGTGTGGTTGCCACTTGAATATAGACCAGATAAATAATGGGGATACTTGTGTCCAAACCAAACAAGATTCCTCCATTGATAGGTCCATTACCCATTGGAGTAGATTGACATGACTCGTGATGGAACCACAAAATGTTTGGGAGTGGGAGGCAGTAGGGGAAATGCTATTTGGCTTTCTGAACAGAAACGTGTAAGCCTAGGGCGTTTCGAGGTGACATTTTGGGCCACGGAAGGGGAGACAAAGGCTTTGATATTACGGTCCCAATTGAAGGTGCTGTGAACATGCAGCATAGGGCGTTGACAGTTGCTCTTGCGCACTTGATTGCGGCTCCGTGCTGCCTCATCATCTACATGTTCATCAAGTTTCATGTAACATGGTTTGGTGGTCTCCCAGAAGGACACCCAACGTACCCAGGAGAGAAGAACTAGAGCGTCTTTGACTAAAGAATAGCAGAGACCAACACTCAGGAACGTAGTGTGACAAAAAAAGCAGATAGCTATCATGCGTGTATAAATGGGTGGTAGTCTCATCTTTTTTTCAAGCAAAAACATGGAGCCTTGCTGGCCAGCTCTCTATTTTTCTCTTGTTTTTCATCCCTTAATTATTCTCTTAATTAGAAAATAAAGGGAGAAACCTATCAATGGACAACAATCCTTGATTTTCTCACTTCTGCCCCAAAAAAGGGGGTCTTTGTTTTGTTGCTTCTAAGAAGAACCTCCCCACGCGCTCCGTGAGCCGACATCCATGTCATGTTTGTTACAATTGTATTGTCTCGGACTTCATTAAAATAATAGGACATAACATATAAATAATTATATATATGGTATATTTACATATAAATTTTATCACAATCATTTTACAAATAAGTATAGTTATATTTAAGATAGCATAGAGTTTAACAAGTTTCTTCAAGAAATATAGTTTAACAACGTTCATGAAAATTCCACCTTAAATAATAAAATGTTATTTGAGTTTAGCCGATTTTGATATGACTAGTATTAACAGAATTGACTAGCACTGACCAGTTATAAGATCGGTGCGGGATAAGAATGTTTTTCATATCGATCTTGCCAGTTTTCTGCATAGGTTACCTTACATTATTCATAAATTTATTATATAAAAAAGTTTAGTTACAAAATTTGGGTTGGGAAATTGTTATAATAATTTTACCTTCATCTAGCTCTCTCTAAGTTGTCCACCATAAATAATAGTTTATTTTTGTAATGTGTCATGTATTCTTCTCTTATAATACAATGGTATACGCAATATATCCTCCTAAAATATAATGAGCTTTAAGAAGAATGAGAAGGGTGATGGACAATCAATGCTGAAACCAAACAACAATTTGAGCAGTGAGAAAGTGGTGGATCGGTCCATTAATAGCCAAAACTGCTGTGTAACCCAATCGATCAAGAACAAGGACACAAAGATCTAAAAATGCATGTTCCTTAAGATTGTTATGTACGGAGTCATGTACTAGTGACCATAGTAAAAATATGTACCTCAACCATAGAATTAGTATATATCATATGTTCAACATCACTAATTTTTAATCAGTCATCAACCAAACGGCTATCGTTATGCATAAGCAATATTATTGCTTACTAAGAGCAAGTATTATAATACAACCCACCCATATAGTAGTTAGCTTTTTCTAATTAATGCATGACTCACTTGTCTACCTCACATAGTTTCTTGCTTCCTATGTCCAAACCGGGCGTAAGCTCACAGTCTGTTTCTCATCTCTCTCCTCTCTTCTCTCCTCCACATCAGCATTTAGCCGGCTTACAGCCTACTATATATAATACTTGCTCTAACTATTTCCACCATCCTCCTCATCAATATATAATAATGTACTCCTCAATGCTGAATGAACTGTGACAGTTGGTGAGAGGCCAGTCATGTGGGCCGTATGAGGCCATAAATTTCATAATGTCTCACAGGTTGCTGCTGGGTAACAACAAGAGAGCCATATAAATAGCCCCTTGACATAGAGGGTGTGCTACCTATATATGTAGCGATAGGTCGATCAATATTGCCAAACAATAGTACTCGTATAACGGTATAAGGCCACATGAGACCTGTAAGATATTGGGGATGGGAAACATCAGGGAGCTGGATGTCAGCTGGTGAGCATTATATATACGCATGGATGTACAAACTCGTGAGATCTATCCTCCACCATTGGTCTGTTCTCCCAATCAAGAGACGTCTGTTTGGTAGATTCGATGAGTGGAACGAGCACGAATCCTGAGCATGGATATCGCATTTCCTAAGTTGCTTCAACACAGTGCATCTGTGATCTAATCGTGTAACTAGTTCTACTGTTGACAAATAGCATAGATCTTGATCACCCGAAACCATCATTGCAGGGTGTATCCTGAGCATGGAACGTTCCCCACATGGAAGAAAATTGAGACTTTTCTATGTGTGTCATTATAAAAGTTTGTAATTCCATACAAACCACTAAAAGTTGGACCGGTCACTTGTGCCACTGCTCCAAACTTATTTGCCCTAAACGCTATTCTGTCTAATTTTCCATCTAACGGTGTCAAACTGCGTTGGAAAAAGTCTAAAACGCCCTCAGGTCTAGATGCCATCAAAAGTCCATTCAACAGTTCATTGTTCCTCTTGTGCCACTGACCCTCACGCCTCGTCGCAACAACAGGGCTCGGCACGCTGCATTGGCGAGTGTTTGACATATTTTTAGTCGTTTTATTTTAGATGTGCATGTATATTGATATTTTGGCAAATTATTTATTATATAGAAAAAAATAGTGGTTTACTCCTCTAAACGTACTTACTATGTTCAGTCTTTATATGTTGTAGTGAACTATAGGGAATTTTCCCCGGATTTGTTCATTTTGTTTGGAAACTGATGGTCCCTCTCCAAGGATCTCGTTCTTTCTGTGGTGACTAATTTTGGGTCATTATATTAACCAGGTGACTAATGGGGCTGTTTGGCCAGTGGATAAGCCGGGCTGATATGCCCAAGAGAACAGGGATAATAATGCACATAGACATCACCAATTTCTGCAACCTCAACGTAGAATTTCATTCATTCTCCACAAGCTCTTCCATAGCATTGAGTGCCATGGAAGATGAACGACGTGCCCATAGCCACGCCATATGCCTTGGGAAAGACAAATTCTTCAACAAAGTGGGAGTTTATGCTTTCCATTTGATCTCTCAATCAGACTGTAACAACTTTAGTTCAATGGATGAAAATAATGTGAATAACTTTGTTCCCCTGCCACTTGAGCAAACATTCATCAAACACTTAAACTCAAAAACAAATCTGAGGACTTTAGCATTTCCCGAATTTTGCACAAAATTCAACCTCGGTGAGTCTGCAGTCCAATTAAACATATAGAAATAGTTTAGTAGAGACTAGCTAAGACATGTGTTTCCTAAGCTCTCGATCCATGTGCTGATGCTGATAATAGGAAATTTTCAGTCTTTGTACAGTGCGTATTTATCAGGTGACTAATGGGGTTGTTCGGCTAGTGGATAAGCCGGGTGGATAAGCTCAAGCGAACAGGGACATCACCAATTTCTGCAACCTCACCATAGAGTTTCATTCATTCGCCTTCAATCATCAACCAAACAAATGGTACTATTGTGCAAGCTAGCATCACTTGTTAATTATGACCACCGTCCTCCTCTTCCCTCCCAACTATAATTAATGTACATATTTCACAGGATGGCAACCACAGGACTTATAAATGTCAATGCATATAAAGTTGAAATGTTTCATTTCTTCATCGGGTGTGGCCACATCAATAGAGGCTAGATAATTGGTAAGCTTGTGTCCAGATCAATCAAGATTCATGCCGTTGATAAGTTTCTTGTCCATTGGAAGTAGACTGGCATGCCTTATGTGGAGTCAAAAGTGCTTGGGAGTGGGAGACACTAGGGGAAATGCAATTCGAGATTTTGAAAAAGCATGAGGCTTGTGTAAGAGCACCTGCACGGAGGGGCCGTAGTCGACAGCCTCCATGCACAATGTGGTATGAAATGGACTGATTTTACTGCCCCTACAAAAACTAGCTGACACTAGAGACTTGGACTGCGAAGTCCATGGGCTGAGTCGTTCGTGCACCTCTATCACGTACACTACTGGAAAATCGATTAGTTCTGAGCATGCAAAAACACATAGAAAAAACTCGTTTCCCGTCAGAAAAACATTTTTTGTGTGCGTGTCCCGTCAGAAAAATACATACAGAAATACATTAACAGAAAAATTACATTTTTCTGACGGTGCACACTTCGCTCCAATGTTTCCAATCGCACGCTCAGAACTAATCGATTTTCCAGTAGTGGTATGATGCATCGCGCATACTTCGCTACTACTCCTGCACACGAGCGCGGGCACTGACATGCTAGTGATCTCGTCCATTTGCACAGTAACATGGATCATATTTGTATGTTCATGAAAAGCAATATGAACATGCCGAAACTTTCCAGTTATGCATGGCACCATGTATCATCACAAAATCATACCCAGGACAATATATACTTTTTTTTCAATATAAATCATGTGCAAATCCTTAAAAATCTTGGGGTGAACTTTTCACGCCCTATGGGCCGTGGGATGGGAAGAGGGGATTCGATATTTCCATCCCATTTGAAGGCGGAGAATGGGACTTGCAAGGAGGATGATAGTGCTCTCTCGGGGTGGGAAGGGATTCGACATTTACATCCCTTTTGAAGCAAGAGATGGTGACTTCCCACGTCCGCTCTAGACATGGTGCATATGACGGTTCATAGTTGCCCGGTCCACTGGGTACTGTTAGCGGCCAATTTCGGTCGGCGACGATCCACGTACCAATCAAAATCCATGTTCAAAGCGACCAGTGACCTCTTGCTCATGGTCTAAAGAATTTACGGATGTTGAGCCAGGTGCTTCCCTGCTCCACTCTTCTTTTCAGCAACCTCAATTTTAACATGTTGGTGCATGTATGGCATTGGAGAAAGCAAATTGCTTCCGTCACCATTTGAATGTGATTTAAAATATTGTAGTTTACAAACTAGTATCCACTCTAAATTTAGATTGCACCGTTATGTTTCTTACAACATATCCTTCAAAGCGAGCCCACATGGCCACATCTTGGGAGAAATATAATCGTAAAAAAATGAACAAAAAATAAAACGAAATAAATAAGCACACAAAAAATAAAAAGAAAGGATAAACCAAAACAGGACATGTTGGGAACATGCATGTACATGATCCAAGCCCACAAAAGTTATCTCGTTGGGCCATCGAGAAAAGAAAAAAAGGAAAAAGTCCAGATTCCCTCCCTCAACTATCACTTTAAAGTTCACTTTTCCTCCCTCAAAATCAAAACCGGACAAATCACATCCCTCAACTTTTCAAACCATGCAAATTACCTCCCTCGGCGGTTTTGAGGGCGGTATTGCTACAATAACAGCGGTTTGTCTTTTCCTTTTAAAAAAAATTCTGGTTAAATCTTTAAAAAATCATAGAAAAATCATAAAATAGAAAATTCAAGTTTGTTAGACTCCACATGAGTAGATATACACATTGAATATATAATATGGTATGCTTTTAGTTAAAAAATAATTATAGAAGTTGCAGCTACAAATTATTTTAATAAATTACACAAAAGTATAGATCTAAAGCTATCAGTTTGTACTGAAGCATATAATATTATATATTCACTATGTAGTCATGCACATGTGGAGTATAAAAAATAGATTTTCTATTTTATGAATTTTGTTGTGATTTTACTATGATTTTTTAAAGATTCAACCAAATAAATATAAAAGAAAAAGAAAACAAAAGCTTTGTAGTAAATAATATCATATTATATATTCAATGTGTAGATCTAATCATGTGGAGTCTAATAAAATTGAATTTTTCATTTTATGATTTTTCTGTGATTTACTATGATATTTCAAAGATTCAATCGGATTTTTTCAAAAAAAAAAAAAAGAAAAGGCAAACCGTTGTTCTTTGGAGCAATACCGCCCTCAAAACCGCTCGAGGGAGGTAATTTGCATGGTTTGAAAAGTTGAGGGAGGTGATTTGTCCGGTTTTGGCGTTGAGAGAGAGGAAAAGTGAACTTTCGTGATAGTTGGGGAGGGAATTGAGACTTTTTCCAAAGAAAAACAAAAGAGATGAGCCCACATGTGCAGAATCGTATGTAAAGACAGATTTTGAGTAGACTTGATCTGATTCCTCTTTTGATATGTGAAGCCAGATGACATGTGAAAAAAAAATGTAAATTTGGTTTTTATTGCAAAAGAAAAGAGTAACTTTCTACTGACATGGAAGGTGACACGTAAGTACTAACGTACCTACTGCTGGACACCGGCCGGAGAAAGAGCAGCATATATACGCCTTCTTAGTTCGCCTCAAAAAAAAAAATATACGCCTTCTTACTCAATTCTCAGCCAATGTTCTGATCTTCCCTGTCTGTTCGTGTTGATGTGTGGCCTCCATCTCACGCCTGCCTGAGCACCCAACATGAAATAGATAGGACTAGGAATCATCATGGAAAGGAAGCACAATTTGAAGGGCAACCGTGTGCCTCGACCATCTGGATGAACTGTTCCACATCAATGAGCGTTGTGGAAGGAACGGCAGATTCTTGAACAACATGCGTAAACTTTGTGATCTCCGAATCAGATTGTGACAACTGAACTAAGAGTGGAGTTCGCCAAACTCAAAACAGCAGGATCTATAGACGTCTGTCTTTGAGAAACAATTAGGAGAAAGATTCCTGCAGAATATATAGCAATAGTTTGAAGCCGAGCTGCTCATGTTTTACTACTTTACATGTCAATGAGTGAAAAAGATTGTTCCTCCATGACTTGATCAAATATTCATTAACCACTCAGACTCCAAATAAAACAAATCTGAGCACTGATGTTACATTTCCCTGCAATATTCCAATTCCAATTAATCATGTAGCAACTAGCTAGTTTAGGGACTGACACGCATGTTTATTAAGATCCAAATTTCATGCTGAATTAGTATATTGTGCTAGAGGTGGTAGTATGAAAATTTCGCACCTTGTACAAATGCATATTAGGGGTTGTTAGTCTCATGAACTTTTAAAACAAGTCCCTCCAATAGGTACTTTTGGACTAACAGTGAAAAAGTATCTTCGTGTTTGGTTTTAGGGACTTTTTCAGTCCCAAGAACTAAAAAGTCCCTGAACCAAACAGGACCTTAATAATCAGGTGACTAATGCACTCAAGCTTCGTTAATTTCTACAACCCCACCTGCCGTAGTATCATTTCATTCATTCGTCTTCAACCATCAACCAAACAAGCGTACTATTGTGCAAGCTAGCATTGCTTGCTAATTATGGCCACCGTCCTCCTCTCCAAATAAAATATACATATTTCTCAGGATGCCAACCAATGGGGGCCTATAAATTTCAATCCATACAAAGGCAAAATGTTTTATTTCTTCATGCCGTGTGGAGTAGATTGACATGACTCGTGATGTAAACACAAAATGTTTGGGAGTGGGAGGCAGTATGGGAAGTGCTATTCGGCTCTGTGAGGAAATAGTGTAAGCCTACTTGGCCGCCACTCCATGGAGAGCATGAGGTGTAAGTGCAACATTGGGGTGACGACATTTTGGGCCCTGGGAAGGGTAGACAGTGGATTCGATGTTACCATCCCATTTGAAGGCGCTGTGAACGTGCAGATCGCCGGTTCAGTCTCATCTTTTTTTTTCCTTGCAAAAATATGGAGCCTCACTTTACTTTAAAGCTCCTAGGTTGGGTGCAAAGGAGATCTGAAAGACAGCGGCACCTCCAAGGGTACGCTTCTTTTTTGGCTCATCTTGCATGGTCGTTGTTGGACAGCAGATCGCCGGTTCAGGCATGGCCTTCAAGCAACACCCATGTGCATCATGTGTGACCAATTGCATGAGACCATGGACCATATCCTGTTGGGTTGTGTTTTTAGTCGCGAGGTCTGGCATTTGTGCTTGGTCAAGTTGCATCTTCACCGGCTGATCATCGTCACGGAAGAGCATGCCTTGCACTGGTGGCTGAGGACGCGGAAGAGGTTGCCCTAGCAGCTCAGGCGTGGGTTCGACTCTCTCTTATCCCTCATTGGATGGATGCTGCGGAAAGAAAGGAATGTGAAGATCTTTGATGGGGCTGCGTTGACGGGCGATCTTGCTGGTTTTGTGCATAGGTTACCTTACATTATTCATAAATTAGTTATATAAAAAAAAAGCTTAGTCACAAAATTCAGGTTGGAAATTGTTATAATAGTTTTATCTGGTCCCTATTTAAGTTTTCCACCATAAATAATAGTTTTTTGTGTAATGTGTCATGCATTCTTCTTCTTATATATAATACTATGATATACGCAATATGTCCACTGTGTATTCTGAGAAGAAAAAATAAATATCAATATTGGAGAATGCATAGCCTTGAAGCATGAAGTGGTCAAACCAAACTAGCAAATTTTGAGTTCTAATGTTAAATTTCCTAAATTTGCATCAAATTCAATCTCACCACGACTGCATTATTCCAATTAACCATGTAGCAGCTAGCTAGTTTAGGGACTAATACGCATGTGTATTAAGATCCAAATTCAAGTGGTGTCTTATTAGAGACGGTAGTTTGAAAATTTCCCACCCTGCACACAATGCAAATATTAATCAGATGACACTAATGCACTCAGACGTCATTAATCTCTGCAACCTCACCGTAGCATCACTTCATTCATTCGTCTTCAACCATCAAGCAAGCAAGTGTAATATATCGTGCAAGCTAGCAATAATTGCTTGTTAATTATGACCACCGTCGTCCTCATCCTCCCCAATATAAATAGTGTTGTACAGATTTCACAGGATTCCAAAGCAAAGGGGACATATAAATTTCATTCCATACAAAGGCACAGTATGATACATTTCTTCATTTGTAGTTGCCACATGAATATATACCACCAGATAAATGGGGATGCTTGTGTCCAGGCCAATCAAGATTCAGCCATGGTTTAGGAGTGGGAGGCACTAGGGGAAATGCTATTTGGATTTCTTCCACTTCATGAGGATGGTTTATGTCTGCTTGGCAGCCGCTCTACGCAGAGCATGAGCTGACAGTCGCTATTAGACCCTTCAATCCTCTCCTGGCTCCTGCCTCCCGTTCTACCAACGAAGGAGATAGGAGCTAGCTGGGTTGCTCAGCTGATGCGATCACCGTGGCATGCTGATGCGATCCGGCCTGTCCAATGCACCACCGTGGCATGCTGATGCGATCCATGATGCATCCACATCTGCATCCAGTTAATGTCCATGTTACATGGTTTTAGGGGCGGGCCTACTTGTATTCAAAGGGTATATTGAATTTAAGTCCCCAAAAAATCCCTTTTTTCCTCAAAAAAATCCCTTTTTATATAAAGATACATGTATGCAGATATTACAAAAGAAGAAGAAAATAAAGCCAATCAGAGAACCCAGGCTGAAGCATAGCATTCTCCTGGAGTCCCTGGTTCTCTCTCAACCAAACGGCCCAGTACGGCCCAGCAGTTGATGGCCCAATTTCCTCTCCACCAGGTAGCGAACAGGCATATCGGCATCAGACACTCGTGCAATAGCGCGACGTTTCTTTTCTCTTCCTGTCACTCGTGCTAAAAAAAAGTTTGATCTACGGCTTCCATAATCTCGTTCGATATATTATGGATTGCAATTTATTCATCACTTGTAAACTACGTATGTGGTATCATACGCACCCTATTCGCTTGAACTTATCACAATATTTTTCTCTCATAACATATTAGCATGAGCCACCTTATTAGCCACAGAAACGAAACCATCGGCTGCCAAATTATTTTCTTCCTAGCTATTTTGAATACCCAAGCTCCAAATACTAGGCCCGCCACTGCATGGTTTGGTGGTCTCACATAAGGTGGTGTTACATACCTTGCAGCATAACTAGTGTTCTGGCCACCAACACTCAATAATGCAGTGTGATGAGAAAGTGATGGTTTGGGAGAGGAAAGAGATGAGAAAAGTTGTTGCCTGCTTGCTCTTTTGGTTTTGTAAAAGATAGATGAGAACATGAGACATGAATGTATAGATGGGTGGTAGTGTCATGTTTTTTTTTCTTTTCTTTGATAAGGTCTCATCTTTTTTTTTTTCTTGTAAAAACGTGGAGCCTGGCTAATAGGTCTGAATGGGTTCTTTCAAAAAAAAAAGTCTGAATGGGGCTGCGCGTTCCCAGCCATAGGCAGTCTGGTTATGCGGTGGCCCAACTGAGTAGCACTCTCTTTTTTCTTACTAGCAAAAAATGCCCGCGGCGTTGCGAACGGGAATAAAATACTACCGCAAAACCAAGATATACAACAGTTTTATCATCTTTGTATACATTCAAGTTATTAGCCATTGGCTCAACTTTGGCTTTTTGTTGCAAGATTGAGAGATTTGCAATATGGGCTTGTTCTAAAATATGTGCTTCTATCCCTAGTCTAGATAAAATGGATCTCGTGTAACCGTGTTTGCAGACGTTCCTACACGCTTACCTTACTTGAGATGCCCACTAAATTTGTAATTTTCTATCAAGATTCTCCAGGATCATCCAACAAGATTTCATGAACTCTTTTAGAGACATAAACAGCAAGCTACAATTTTTCAAAATAAAAAAATTAGTAAGGAATAGAATAATATGTTAGAGATATGCCAGGATGGGATGCCTCGTGCAGCTCTGTCGGGCCATCATCGTCGTATTCTCGCCTTCCGTCTCAACCTTCAAATTTCCGTACTCTTTGTGTCGTCGTTGTCCGGCCTCCTAACGGCACCTTTTATAAATAAGAAAAATCAACGAACTATTTGTGGAACTGGAGTTCATGTCCAACTTACCATGGGTGTTTTCCTGATCCAAATCAATCGTTGTTTTTGTTCCAATTGGATACCGATTGAATTCCGTTTTTATTCACGAACTGAGCTGGTGTCCTCGTACCCTTGGATTCCGTTTCCGTTTTCGATTCCAATTTGCTAACCGGATGATGAAGCATCGGCGAAGCTATGAACAACGGCAACTGCAGCGGCGCTGGCTTGTTGGAAGAACGCGGCGACGGTGGCGTCACACGATGGGCTGATGCAGCGGCGGCTCCGTTTTAAGGAACGAAGCAACGTCGGCACACGAAGAGATGAGCCTGAGTGACAGAGGTTGTGGCCGATCGATCCGATCAAATCCAAGCTGCCGCCTGCCGCTGCCATCGATGGACGATTCCTCCTCCTGCCGCTATTATTAGGTAGCCGAGACCGAGTCTGTGACAGGTTGGGCAGGCGTAGAGCCGGAGGACAGGCAGACAGAAAATCGACGGGCGGACAGACGGACGGCAGATTAGACAGACGGCAGATTGACAGAAATTTTCGTGTTTTATTATTAGGTATAGATATAGATTTTTCATCCCTTCTTCTACTAATTAGAAAATAAAGGGATAAAGCCTGCCAATGAACAATCCTTGATTTTTTCTTAAGAAAGGTTTTTTCTTCTATTACTCCTAGAATCACCTGCCTTCCACGCCCTCCGAGCCAGACATCCACCTCATCATTCGTACAAGTGTATTATTATCTCAAACTTGTTTAAAATATAATAGGACATAAAAATATAGCTACATATAAATAATTATATTTTTTTTTTGTGAAACAATAAATAATTATGTATGGTATATACATATAAATTTAGTCACAGTCATTTTACAAGTACACGGAGTTATATTTAATATAGCATAGAGCTTAACAAGTTTCTCAAAAAAAAAAATATAGTTTAACAAAGTTCATAAAATTGCACCTTCAATAATAAATGTTATTTGAGTTTAGCTGATTTTGGTATGGCCAGTTTTGACAGAATTGGCTACTAGTGACCAGTGTTAAGGTCAGCATATGGGACTAGAATGTTTTCATATCCATCATGCAAGTTTTTAGCTTTGGTTACATTATTCATAAATTTATATTATATCTAAAAGTATAGTAAGAAAATTTAGGTTGGGAATTATTACAATAATTTTTTCAGTAATAGTATCTGCGTAATGTGTCTTGCATTCTTCTTTTTATTAATGCAGTGATATACGCATAATATCCTTTGTGTATTCTGAGAAGAAAATGGAAATATCGATACTGGAGAATGTATAATATCGATATTGCCTTAAAGAGTTGAAGCATGACATGGTCAAACCAAACTAGCAACTAATGATATCATGCCTTATTTGCTACAATACACATGGTTGCTGTCTCCTTATTGACCTTGCTAAAGAGGGGAAAAATACATCATACAAGCATGCCCTGAGCTGTCTGTTGTGATGGCCTTTTTTGTTCTCATGGATGACTTTTGCTCTCTTTTTTTATGATATTTTACTTTTAGACTTGAGTTTCAAAGTCAGATGATCTTTTCGGTTATCTTTTTTTTTTTTTTTTGAGTAAAAAAAAGTATTTGTAAAGGGTCTTTCAATGGGCCACACAGAGCTATTTCATCTTTATTTTTTTAGAAAAGAAAAAAGATTAACTTTCTACTTGGACCACACAATACTGCAAGTCGGCCCAGCTTGCTGACATGGAAGGTCGTAGCTAGAAGGAAAAAGTCCGGATTCCCTCCCTCAACTATCACGAAAGTTCACTTTTCCTCCCTCAACTCCAAAACCGGACAAATCACCTCCCTCAACTTTTCAAACCATGCAAATTACCTCCCTCGGCGGTTTTGAAGGCGGATTTGCTACAGTAACCGAGGTTTTGCTACAGTGTCCGCGGGTTGCTACAGTAACAGTGACTTTGTCTTTCCTTTTTTTCAAAAAAAATCCGGTTGAATCTTTGAAAAATCATAGTAAATCACGAAAAAAATCATAAAATAAAAATCTAATTTTGTTGGACTCCACATGATTAGACCTACACATTGAATATATAATATGATATGCTTTAGTACAAAGTTTTTTGCTACGAAGGTTTTGTCTTTTCTTTTATATTTATTTGGCTGAATCTTTAAAAATTATAGTAAATCACAGAAAAATCATAAAATAGAAAATCTAATTTTGTTAGACACCACATGCGCATGTCTACATAGTGAATATATAATATGGTATGCTTTAGTACAAAATTTTGGTTGTAGCTTTAGATCTATGCTTTTTGTAATTAATTGAAATAATTCGTAGCTGCAACTTCATAATTATTTTGTTGGACTAAAGCATACCATATTATATATTCAATGTGTAGATCTACTCATGTGGAGTCTAACAAAATTAGATTTTCTATTTTATGATTTTTTCTATGATTTACTATTATTTTTCAAAGATTCACCCAAATAAATAAAAAGAAAAAGACAAAACCTTTCGTAGAAAAAAACTTTATACTAAAGCATATCATATTATATATTCATGTGTAGATCTAATCATGTGGAGTCCAACAAAATTAGATTTTTTATTTTATGATTTTTCTATGATTTACTATGATTTTTCAAAGATTCAACCCGATTTTTTTAAAAAAAGAAAAGACAAAGACACTGTAGCAACCCGTTGACACTGAAGCAAAACCGCGGTTACAGAAGCAAATCCGCCTTCAAAAACCGCCGCGGGGAGGTGAATTTGCATGGTTTTGAAAAGTTGAGGGCGTGATTTGTCCGGGTTTCGAAATATGGAGGAAAAGCTGAACTTTCGATACGTGAGGAATCCCGACTTTTTCCTAGCTAGAAACACCAGAATACGCCCGCTATTTTGATCCCCGTCTGTCCGTGTTAGTGGGTGGCCCATCGGCCTTCCATCTCACGCCTGAACTCCAGGCCCTCTTGGCGCCGCACAGCCCACTCCTCATCTTCTACGAATATATATGATGGTTTTTTTTTTTCTGTTTATTTTTCATGGATGATCTTGTATTTTTACACTTGAGTTTTAATCTTTTTATGCCTTTTGAGTTATGTGAGAGTGAGATCGTTTTGAGTGTACTTTGTGATAGGTAAGGCCTGTTTACTTTTTGAGAGGATGATCGATGAAGCCAGGTGCTATTTTCTGTTATCTGAAAAAAGCATTTGAAAATTTTAGACTTTTATTTAATGGGTCCCAAAGAGCTTTATTTCATCTTTCTTTTTTTCAAACCAATCAAATGAAAAGAAGAAAAAAGATTCAACTTTCTACTGATATGGAAGGTGACACGTACGTACTAACGTTCCTACGCCGGACACCTGGCCGGAGAAAGAGCAGCATCTGGCCTTCTCACTCGGTCCTCAGCCTCTATTTTGTTCTTCCCCGTGCTGGTGTGTGGCCTCCATCTCACGCCTGAGCTCCACGCCCTCTTGCCGCCACACACCCCAAGATGAGCCGGCCACACAAGCGTCTCCAGGTCTCCTCCTCGATCCCCATCTCATCTGCACCACCACAGATTCTTCACCAGGTGCGTCCGCCAAGAGAAGAAGAAGAAGAAGAGCTCACTCAGCTGCTGCCGGTGCCGGGCAGAGTTCAACATTCGTGCAAGCACACAAGCAGCAGCAGCGCGCGCGCTGCAGCTAGCTCACGCAACAAGCTATCTTCTCCAAGCTTAGCTTAGGCAATAGCCATGGCGCTGGCTAGCCAGGTCGCCGCGAACCAGCCGCCGCTGCTGTCTTCCCCGGCCCGCCGCCTCCCAAGAAGTAGAACCATGCTGCTGCTCCACCTCCAGCAGACTGCAGCGTCCACGGTCCTCGGCGGCCGGAACCTGAGGCTGCTGTCGCCTGCTGCTGCTGCCGGCGGTGCGCGTAGGGGCCCAACTAGACGCCGTCGTCGTCGTGCGGGCGTCGTCGAGGCGAAGGCCACCGCGGCGGAGGAGACCAAGTCGTCGGCGGCGGGAAGCGGCGAGGCGGAGGAGGATAACCGGCCGTCCGAGTACGAGGTGACGATCGAGAAGCCGTACGGGCTCAAGTTCACCAAGGGCCGTGACGGGGGCACCTACATCGAGGCCATCGCGCCCGGCGGCGCCGCCGACTTGACCGGCGAGTTCGAGGTCGGCGACAAGGTGATCGCCACCAGCGCCGTCTTCGGAGAGGAGATCTGGCCGGCCAAAGGGTACGGACAGACCATGTACAGTATCCGTCAGAGGGTTGGACCTCTCTACCTCAGGATGGGAGGAGGTTTGGTACGTAAGATCAAGAACTTGAACAGGAACATCCCGCTGTTAATTTCATTCATGTTCATGTCTTTGAATCATCGATCATTCGTCTTGTTAGTTTTCTGATGAAAGAAAACTAACAAGGCCGGGGGTGTGTGTGATTCTTACTGAATTGATGCTGCTGCTACTGCTGATTGAGTTGAGTTCAGGTAAGGTGGACGGTGACGCTGAACTCACCGAGAAGGAGATCATCAGATTTGAGAGGAACTCTGGAGTTGTCAGCGGCAGGGTGAGGGAGATCCAGGTGAGTAGTAGAGTAGAACCATCAACTCTGTTCTTCAGGTCTGTCCGAATTTCTGTGCAGAAAATAGTTCTGTTTTGCTCACGCCAATGTCTGAAAAACTACGTGCAGCTGCAAAATTACCAGAGGAAGATGATGCAGAAGATGCAGAGGGAAGAGGACCTCCGCACGGGGCTCAAGCTGTACAAGTCAGTGAACTGAAATGACTCTGTAACACCTGACAGTAGCGCTATCTATGTGAATGTGATTGCTTGCTTCAGTTTTGAAATCTCTTTCGATTTGTGGAACAAAAAATTGCAGGAAGGGAAATATGAGGAAGCGTTGGAGAAGTTCGAGTCGGTTCTGGGATCAAAACCGGAGCCCAATGAGGCTGCCATTGCCAGCTACAATGTTGCCTGCAGCTACTCCAAGCTCGGCCGGGTTCAGTAACTCTCACTGACTGTTGGATGCTATCTTATTCAGGTGTGCTACTGATGAAGGCTCATGTTTATGTAACATTGTTGTGCAGATACAAGCTGGGATTTCTGCACTGGAGGATGCCCTCAAGTCAGGATATGAAGACTTCAAGGTTACCAACTGTTTTTGTTTTACAGCATGAAACACAAACACATGATTGATTGTTACCGATGGCATAAGAGAGACTTAGTTGAATTCCTGCAGAGAGTCCGCACCGACCCGGATCTCGCCAACCTGAGGAAGTCGGAGGAATTCGATCCCTTGCTGAAGAACTACGATGAGTCATTCCTCAATGAGAATGCCATCAACGCCATCAAATCCTTGTTCGGATTAGGCAAGCAATGAGCAATTGTAACATGGTGGTAGGCTGGTAGCACCAGCAGCAGCAGCTGGCAGTGCCTCTCACCTGTGATCTTGCAGTTCTGCATACTGCAGAAGCCTACTAAGGCTTAAGCTCATGCCCATACATTTCAGCAACCCCTCAGTAGTTTGCAGTTCACAACTGTACCTTAGCTATTCTTGGTGAGGCTGACTATCTCCGGGAGATGCCCCTTGCCCTCGTACTTAACCATTTGCCGTTTGATGCAGATACATTATGTATACAAGTAAATATCCAATTTGTAAAGGAAATATGAGTACATTATTTAAAGGAAATATGCAGTAGTGCTTGTAAGCCATTCCAAATATGTTAAGAATCAAAGCAAAAGGTGAATATGTTAGTGGACAAACTCACGCGGCAACTATTGCGAACTTTGTGTTTTCAGGTTCAGACAGTTTAATGTGTCAGGAAAAAAAATCACATCAATTCCTCTTGGTTCACCAAGTTACAAGGTCAATTCCAGGTAATCTTCCAACGACAATACATCAGGGAGCTACAGTTAGTTAGCAGCTGGAAAGATTAATATCTATGCACGTAAACCATCAGAGGCCTAAACTTTATTTTAACAAGAAGAAAATATTTGGAACATATGATAAACCAAGTCATCTGATAAAAAGATACCAAACAATTTATTAGTCTTCAAACGAAATCTCTGTTTTTAACCACTCTGTAGTCTATACAAACAAGCAACATTAGTCTCAGGGCTAAGGAAGAAGCCCAACTTGGCAACTTGGCTTGCAGAACCGTTTGAAAAAGGGCAAGAAAGATACACCAGCAGATTTCCCTCACCCAAAGCAGGGCCTGATGTTACATATCAACTGTATGGTATTATTAGCATGTTTTTCTGCTTCCGAGAAAAGTATAGAGGAACACAATCCCTCATTCCTATCTAGTAAAAGGTTAGACGTCGACCACAACTAGACTGAGCAGTCAAGTTCCCGAAGAATCTTTGCAGCATCTTCAGGGAAAACTGGATTGATATAGCACCCACTTCCAAGCTCAAATCCACCTACTACGCTTAACTGGGGCACAATCTGGAGGAACCAGTGTGTATAAGGCAGGCAGGATGATGAAAGCCCAAATGGTGCGCTGTGGATCATAAAATTGAATGGCGGGTCATTTAGCTGCTTAGCCAACTTTTGCAGCATAGTCTTTAACAGAGACCCAAGATCCAGTGCCTGCAGATAGCATTGCAGTAACTTAGTGCCCAAAAAAAGGAGGTGCTGACAAGCAGAATCTGCTAGTATTAACATGCCTGGAATTTATTTAAGTACAGCGTAGCTCATGACAATAACATGAAATGGGCAAACTTATGACAGCATTAGATGGCCCATAGTGTTCCACATGACAAATCGGGAGTGATCAAGAGAACCTACTAATCCCTCATTTTCATCCAGTAGAAATGCAATTAAGCCCATAAGTGTAATACATGCTTGGAATAAGTGCAGATTGAAGAAGATAATTAAGTGCATCAGGAAATTGCAATGTGTATCTGGTTCAGTGCAGAACATGCGTAGACCCAAATAAGGAAATTATAAATTTCCAGCAGAAGGAACAATTTTGCATGGCCCACAAGGGAATGACATATACTGTACCACTAGTATTTTGGTATGCAACCCAAACCAATAACTATAGCAGATGCATTAAGCTATTTGCACAGAATTTTATTCATAAATTAACAGGAACTCTAAAAAAGGTACAGCAAGAGCACATATGAAGGGAAGTTTGAACTTCAATGTATATAGTGATATTTGTATACATAGGTCTAAACCACTATTAGTCTGTAAAAGATGAAACATGTAGCGGATTTCAAAACACTCCGTACCTTATCCTCATCGATTTCATGAAAATACGAAATATGTTGTCTAGGAATAATCCATATCTCAAATGGATATGATGCTGCAAAAGGAACAATGGCAGAAAAATTAGGTGTTTCACTGATCAGGATATCTTTGGACCCAATCTCACAAAGGCTGCAGTTCCCTGATCTGTCAAAAATCTCCTTCATGCAGTTAAGCCGAAGTTGTAACAGAGGGAGGGACAAAGGAGTTCCCAACATTTGGCTGTGTGAATGTGCCATTGAAGCTCCAGCAGATGCCCCATGGTTCTTGAACACCTAAGCATATTAAGACAGAGGAACCTTTTCAGACATGAGGCAAAGGTACTATAGAAGATAAATTAAAAGGGGCAACTTGCAGTCAATATAGGCTACAGCAAACCAGAAACAATCGATGGGACAAAAATAGATCCAACAAAACAAGTAGTAAGACTGGTTTGTGGAACAAGACTGGGAATTGGATATGTAGGAGCTAAGTTTGTTTGAAAGCGATGAAATTATTGTCCATCATAAACTTTCAATGAGCATGTCTCGGTCTCACTTATATCTTCGTTCACTCAATATAGTTTCAAGGAAAATCACCAATTAATTTGTGTGAGCCAACTAAAGGAGTGCACAAGTGTAAGTGTAATATTTTGTAAAATACCATCACTAGCACAGTAATAATGGCAATGCTCAAACATACTGCCTATGTCCTTGTGGTAAGCATCAGAACTCCGCCAAACTACATATATACAAAAAACAGATTGTCCATCTGCACAGATCATAATAACAAGCATGGCAATTGGCTAACAAATAACATGGAAAGTAGCATAAACACTAGAAATGGCATATAAGGAGGAACATGTTGATTCATTTCCTTAAGAGACTAGTTAGTTTCTATGGTTGGCAAAAGTCCAGTATTAAGGTGACTCCACATTTAAAAATAGGCACACTGCATTCCCCTTGTGGCTTCACAGGTGGGAGGCAACTATTTTATTTGGAACTTAGCCCCGGGACGAAAGTATTGAACCCAGGACAAATGGGTTCGTATTCATAACAAACAAATTGGCACTTTCTATTTACTAACCCATAACACAAAATCCCAACGTCAGCTAACAGACACCTAGATGGGTATAGAGATGACAAATATGCCACATGCTGGTGCATGAAAAAGGTTCAAGCATAAGCAATGCAGTAAACGACAAACGCACTAACAGCTGAAACATGATGTTTCGAAAGTGAACAATAAAGCACTTTAAGTCGTTAAAGATTTGCCAAACAAGAATCATCATATCGAGGCTTAAGCAAATGAACCATACAAAAACTCGACAGAATAGACAAAATCACAGATTCCATTCTAAACTAAAAGGTGAAATATGTTATTGTCCATATCTATCCTGCCATCAAAAGTGGTTGACATAAACATAGGTGTAACAGCAAGTGCCCAGAAATTGGAATCCTGACCTTAACCGCTGTGCAACATAACCACCAGAACAAGCATATGTTATAACATACCCAACAAGTTTGCAAACTCTGCCACTGAAACATCACCCGTACACTATAAAGGCACATAAATCTGAACTTCTAATCTTGTTTACAGGCAATGTATATCATGATACTGGAATTTTTACATTAATGTACCCAAAATGTCAATCTCCATACCAACATAAAAGAAACATATCAACTCATCAAGATCCCAATTTCAAGATCCACTGAACCATCGACACATGTGAAAAATAGAAAGACTGACACAATATCTCTAGCTAAGAAATTGTCCTGGCCCCTATAGCAGCGATATCCAGTGTCTAGCAATTGTTAAGTAACAAGTTCCAAGAGCTTTACCATGCATCAATTTGTAACATCTAATTTTGCAGTTTGGAAATATTGTCGTCATTTTGCCCAAATTTTCACCATTATCAAAGAATGAGAAAATGGCCTAGCCATCCGATCAAGGCAAACTAAGCAGAAATGGGATGCACACACGTCAAAGCCTCTCTACGGTTCTACCTGAACATACTTCACGGCGGGTGGTCCCCGAGCTGCCGCACGCGCTCCGCATAGGCGAGCAGCACGTCGCGGACGCCCTCGGCGTCCAGGTCCCAGAGGCGCACGTCGTGGCGCGGCGTCTCGATGACCACGTCGTGGAAACCGAACCCGGGGACGGCGCGCTCCCCGGGCTCGTCCCCTCCCACGTCCGGGGGCAGCCTCCTCCCCCTCCGGCAGCAGCACCGGCGGCGGCGGCTCGATGTCGCGGCGCAGCGCGGGGTACAGGTTCTGGATGACGCGGATCCGCCACGGCAGCGCGGCGTCGGTGGGCACGCGGAAGATCTGGGGCGCGCACTCGGACTCGCGGCCGGCGCAGAAGGGGCAGGACGGCTTGGGCGCGTCGGCGGCACCCGGGGGCTAGGGTTGGTGGGGCTATGGGACTTGAGGTCCGTGGGGCGGCGCGAGCGCGCCGGCGAGAAGACGACCCAGCGCCCGAACACGGCGTCCCGGCGGGCCTCCGAGGTCCTGGACGCCCCCGCCGTGGCCATCTCGAAGCCTCGGGAGAAGGCGGTGGTGCTGTCCTGTGTCTGAGTTCGCCGCAGAAGCCGGCCGCTTCTCCTCGCCGGCTGGCAGTTTCACGGGCGGCTCTAGATAGAGGACACCTGGGATGAGGCTGGCTCGCTGACCGGTAGGACCCACGTGTCACTGGGGCTGATAGGCCTGGGCTTGGTTAGTCGCTGCGCAGTGGGGCACACAACCGCACAAGAGTGAGTTTGACCGTTTTCCTAACTTGTTTGACCTGGACTCGATCACGCTGAAGTGTGGGGACAAGGTAGGATGATGTGGGACCTAGCAAATTTTTTGAATAAGATGAATGAATCATTATTTTGGAGCCAAAAAAAAGTCAAACTACAATATATTTATAATTTGGGATGGAGAAAGTAATAGAGATTTTGGCCAATAATTTGGGATGGAGGAGTAATAGAGATTTTTGGCCAACAAACTCTTCTCTAATCGCCTCTGCAATAAGAAATTTGTTCGTGTGAAGAGATAGATATATCCTCTATTTCAAATTTTAAGATAATTTAATAACTTTATTCAAAATACTTTTAAGTGACTTTTACTATGCACCCAAGATATACACAATGCCTAGATACTTATCTAGAGCAATGCATTTAGAAAAATCAAAAAACTTACAATTTAGAATGTCACTGTAAATAAAGATACAATGTAATGCTTCGCTACTTCGAATCAACTATGAAAGGCGTCTAGAACAAATCAGAATTTGGGCTCTCTCAATAGCTCACACGGCAAGTGTGGTAACTCTAGTTTTGTGTCATTGACGACATGCCATCAGTTAATATAGTTAATTGTGATACGCATCCGACACAAAAATAGTACGGATTGGCAACAGAATGCAACAACCTAAATTCATTTGGTTCACAAATCACAACTTTGTGATGTCTGCTTCCCACAGATACAATGAACCATAGCAACCACAGCTAAATGAGTAGTAGCAGGCAACAAGAGAATCAAGAAGCACCATTATCAAGTGATACAAAACATCAGCACAAACGGCGCAGTATGCACCCAACACAGCAAAACACAGCAGCAGGCTGTCTTTGATCACTAACCATTCGTTGTCTGTTAACACAGCAGAATTGCAAATAGTTCATGACATATGCTCCATAATTGACTTCTAACATTAATTCAAGTGCCGATAACACAAGTAGCAAAATTTGAAAATGCAACCAAACACAGCCAGAATTTTTGTTTTGCTTGGGACAAGATCGACAGTGACAGTATCTCCAAGTAACCGACAAGCTCAGCGGTAGCGGCGGAGGGAGAGGGTCTGGTTGCGCTTCCAGGTGGCTCTCCTGGAGGGCCTGTTCTTGTGGTTCCTGTGGCCCTTGCCGCGCAGACCACGGAACTTCTTGCCTGCGGAGGTGAGGCCACGGAGCTCCACGGTGCTTGTGGACGGGGGTTGCACAGCCAGTTGATCCTTGGGTCAGTTTTGATGGCTTTGTGGGCAACATCCACAAGGATGATCTCAAAGTACTTGTAGGTACTATCCTGTGTTAGGAGAGATGTCAAGCCATTAGCACAAAACCGATTTGAAACTTATAAGCTAGTATTGTTGTGTACGAATCTTCCAGTTAGAAACCAGTCGTACCTCATTCACCCAGTAGGAGTTAAGAACCCTCAATCCACCAAGCTTACGCCCAGCCCTCTCCTCAGCAACAGACCTCTTGTTCCTCTGGAACTTGAGCTGGGTGATACCCTGGTGTTTGGGCTTGCCATAGACAATACCCTTAGGCACAGGCCTCTTCCTGCCACCACGCCTCACACGGACACGGTAGACAACATAACCCTGAAGATGAATGGACAAAACACATCAAACAAAAGCACATGACAGTTGCAACTCAAACTGCATTAATAAAATGAAGTAAACAAGAATAACGTAGCATACAAATAAGAGTCCAATGCACAAAGAATCTTCCACCAAAAACTTATTGCATAACTAGAAAAGGCATACAAATCAGACAGTTGAATAACTGCAACAAGAAACAACTGAAAGTTGGATCACTGTACTACACAACATGTTTTCATTGGCCACAGCTGAAGACTGGATTTATATAAATATAAATATATGGAGTTACATTATCTCAACACATAAAAATCAGCCAGACAATACATAGTATGATTAAATAGCTTAATTCATATTACCCTAGCCTGGCAAAATAACCTACATAAAAATATAGTAATTTTAATGTCCTATTTGGTGCACAACAACCTGCAACAGGTTGTACTCAACTACTTTAGTAGCTCGCACAGGTTATCCTAATCTAAATTCAAGCATTAACATCCAATCCAAACATCTTAATCATGCCCAAACAAAGGCTCCTCGACATGCTTTCATTGTATACATACGAAACAGGATAAGTTAGAGTACTACCCTTAAACAGTTCTACATTTTGCACACAGAAAACTAACGACGATCTATCTATTCGCCTGGAACTACAGTAGAAATGGTCCACCCACAGCCGTGAAAATCTTATAAACACAAACCAGCAAACGGCGATATTACTGGGCAGATCAAATCCTAAAAGGCTGCATGCCCACCACACGAACCTATATCCATCCATATCACTATCTCGCGGCAGGCAAGAGAACAGAGCGCCAGTCCGGGCGAGATCTACCTGCTTGGCCTTGAAGCCGAGGCGGCGGGCCTTGTCGGGGCGGGTGGGCCTGGTGAGGCGGACGATGGCCGGCTGCTGCCTGTACTCCCAGCAGCGCACGCGCTGCACGAAGCGCATCACGTCCGACTGCTTCCTCCTCCATAGCTCCGACACGTACTTGTACGCCCCTGCGCAACGAACAGTCCGTCAGAGAGGGAGAGAGACGATGACGTGCAGAGGCTCGCCTGCACGGAGAGACGAGGGAACATTTGCGGGACGGATGGAGGAGGAGACGGAGTGCTCACCCATGGCGGATGCGGCTGCGTGCGGCGGTAGCGGCGGCGGGGAGGGAGATGGAGTGCGCGGAGAAAGCCGGGGTTTGGGTGGGATGTGCACTTATATCCGCGCGATGGGAGCCTCGTGACCGTCGGATTGGCTAGGGTTTTGGAACGGTGGGCGGAGGATGGTTGGAGAAGTGGGCCGGGCTAGCTGGGCTTGGCTGCATAATCAGATGGGCTTCAGTTAATAGGCTTTGTTGATATTTTTTTTTTTGCTTCAATTTTCTACTTTTATTGGAAAAAGTCCATTCTAGCTTAACCGGTGAACGTTCCTCAAAAAAAAAAAAAAAAAAAAACTTAACCGGTGAACTCTCAAAATCATTTAAATTACAAAATCAAAAAAATCATTTAAATTACATACCCATCGTGGTTTTGAGTGGTTTAAAGGCAGTTTTGTATTTGTGTTTAGTTAATATGGGTAATATGGGCTTTCTTCAGGGTTTTGTGAGCATAATTTTGCCCCTAGTTTGCATATTGTTTTCACGATGGGTCTAACTATTGCTTCCCCATACTAATTCCACGGAAACACATACCAAGTCAAGGACTTGGAATATAGGTGGGCTCTACTTAAGCTAATAATTGCTCCGTATATTCAACATATAGGGTGTTTAAACGGTTTGTCCCAAGACAAATGACTTCAAAGTTTTCAACTTAGCAACTATTTTTGTTCCCAAAGGACTAGGGACTATGAACTAATTTTTTAGTCTCATTTAGTCCATAAAATAAACTACCAAACATGAGGACTAGGGACTAATTTTTAGTCCTATTTAGTCTCTATTTCACTAAACTCTTGGGAATGACTAGGGACTAATTTTTAGTCCTATTTAGTCCCTAATCCCTAATCTATGGAACCAAACATGATCTTATTATGGGAAGTGCATTAATATTTCCAACACCAAACAACTTGGTATGTTCATTAACTCCTACACACATAAAATGGTCAAGCAAGCGGGTATTTATAGCCCCCAATTGAGAAACTAGCAAATGTAGCAAAACTATAGCATTTGTAGATTCATCGGAAGTCTCCAATGGTGTCATCGGAGAAATCCGGTGCATGCCACGCCAGGTAGCCACCGTAATTATAGATGTTGACCTATCTGGTGCACCTTCTCCGGCGATCACCGGACAAATCTAGCAAGCACTCAGTGCTCCCTAGTTCTTCATACAAAACAACTAGAGATTACTTCTTTCTCTGGCAGCTTGCTCTCTACATTCTTGGTACCTTTTCAAACCTTTATGTGCATCCTATATATGATACCCTTTTCTCTAATGCACTTATCTTCTAAACGCCGGACCTTTATTGTGGTGGCATGTATATAGAACTAAGGCCTCACATTTTTTCCCCGTGACTAGTTGAGGGTCACACCAAACATCTCTGGTGCATGAATTCGACTTATTTTTCTTTGTGTGTGCTTTAGTTTGGGCTTCTTCCTTTGGACTTCTAATATCTCCTTTTTCGAACTCATGGGTATATTTTGTTGATTTCCTTATAGAGAGTTTTGACATGCACTTATCTACATACCCACATGTGTAAGTTTTGAGTATAGGTACCCTTTTGTTCAAGATCATTCAAGATTTTCCACTTTGTACCACCTGGTGTGAGCCTCGTGGAGAAGCAATGACAGGTTCCAAGGCTCTTTCTTTAGTGCTACAACACTTAGTACTCAAACCTAGGCTTGAAGCATTTTCTCTACCCCTTATTAGCCAAAAAATGCAACGTCACCTTGTCTCTTTAAACCTATAACCATCTTTCCGCCTAAGGTGTTGATCAATGCAACACATTGTCTAAGTCCAAGTCAACCTTGTATCCATTTGAACTGTACCTTGTGTACTAGCATACAAAATTAGTCAAAATAGCCATGGTGTGCATCAAACACCAAAATCACATAATGGTCCATGCAAGATGTCATTTTCCTTACACTAGTGGGAAGGCATTGTATGACAAAAAAAGTAACTCTAGGAAGTCATTGTCTTAGAAAAGTATCTTTGTTACTAAAACTGGTTTCCTTTAATTCTCTATGATAAAAATACATTAACAAAATGATATTACGTGGGAAGTGAATAAGAAATATATTTTTTCTATCTCTCGTCACTTAATTCACTCTAGAAAATCACTTCACATACTCATAAAGTAAATTTGAGTAAAAGTTTGTTTGGGAGATGTTCCACTACAATTAGTACGACAACACTTCTATGAAGCTCGACAAACATGCCTTAGATTGGATTATTCGAACGCGAGAATGTGTACAAGAGAGAAAGAGAGCGGAGTGGGGTGACAGGCACTAAAATATTTTTTTTATTAGGTGGACCATATCTCATTTGCTTGGAACAATTAGAGATAAAATATCTATTTGCATTTTAGTTGAGGGGAGTTAGAGCATCTCCACCAGATATCCTATACCACCTCCTATATCTAAAAAGTAGTATTTTAGTTATGGCATCTCCACTAGATATCGTATACCACATGCTATATCTAAAAAGTAGTATTTTATAGGATATGTAGATGCTGCAACATATCTCCTACATTATCTCCTATACTTATATCTTTTAAGAGATTCTTCTAAAAGAAACATCTTTTCTCCTAAATAAAGAAGACAATCAACTCCCCTGTCCCTAAACCCCTAAAAGAACACAAGAGACAAGTTTTAGGTAATATGCTAGAATACTCCTCTTTTGTACCCTAATATAAATTGCCTTTAAGGTACTTTCTCAAACAACCTATAGGATATGCAATATAAAAGATTTGGTAGAGATGCTCTTAGCTAGCTAATAGATTTTCACTACCTGGATAGGTCAATTCAATCTTTTATTAGTTGAACTATTAGCATGACCATTTCTATCCCTTAGATATAATTTTAGCAACAAATTATACGGATCCAAACATCCTCCAATGCAAGTCAACTCTAGCGCCATTTCTTACTACCCAATTTCTCATAATTTTGAATTTTGACGTAAAAAACAATATGTTTGAACAGCCAAAGTTAGAAAACCTGGTTGTGGGTAGTTTTGGAGTCTAATAATTTAGGACCCAACCGAAGTCGAAGTCGAGTCGTTTTCTCCACGTCTTATCCGGTAGCGGTCAGGTGAGGCACCCCACTGGCAAACCGGGTCCACCCGTCAGCCTCACGGCCCCGTCGCCCGCTCACTCCACTCCATGCACCGCTACCACGACCCCACGAGCCGCGAGGGTGGGCGCACCGCGTTTCCAAATCCAAAACCAACGAGCAGCTCTCCACAACAATTCCAATTCGTGCCTGCCTGTTGCCTGCCCTCCTCGTCCTCCCTCCCTCCCTCCCCACCTCCGCCGCCCCCGCGTCCCGGCCCCCACACGCGCGCGCGCGGCGCTCGAGGCGACGAATCCGGCCACCTCCTCCGCGCCCGTCCCCGCCGCCGGTCGCCGATGTAAGCATCCGCGCTCCCTCTCTCCCCGCGTAGCCGATGCGATGTCTGCAGCGTCGTCCGTCGTCGTCGTCCTGCCGCATCTACTTTTTGTTTTGAATTTTTTTTTTTTTTTTCTGGGGGTCGTCGGGTGGTGCTCGGGGACACGGTTGCCGCGCGATCGGCCGGCCATTCGCCGGAAACATCGATCCGATGAGCGCGCGCGCGCCCCGATGCGGCTGCGGCGGCGCGGGTCGGTGGATTTGGGGGTGAGGGAGGCGCGGGTTTCGCTGGGTTTCGGGTCGGGATTCGGGGTTGGTTGCCGGTGTCCGGCGATCTGTTCGCTGACCGGCGGTAATCTGGTGCGCAAAGGCGAGATTTTTTTTGTTTTCGGTTGGGAATCGGCGTGGTGCATCCGGTGATGGGGATGGTGTGGGATGCTCCCCTCGCTTTTCCTTTTTAGTGCCGATTGAAGCATTCGATTCCTCGGCAAAGGGTGTGGTGGTAGGGAAGCTGGGCGTCTCTTGATGGCGATGAGGATCAGGCTCAGCTGATTCTCCCCCCTCCTTTTACCTCTATTGGTCGCCGTCCTCGGCCCGTGCCCGGTCTTAGTTTGATTGTTCTTTTGGGGGGTGTTGGTAGTCGGTAGATGCCTAGACGGAGAGGTTGCTAGAGTGGTGTCCATGTGTGTTCTTTGCGGTATTTGTTGTCGTGCTTTATACTGATGAGTGATTGTAATAACTGTGTCTGCATGTGGAGATTGGAAGGAGCTCGGAGGGCTGGGACGCTGACCTGTGTTTTATGGGGAGAGGATGCCAGAGCTGCGAAGCAGTACTCGTCAAGCGCGCCTGAGGTCTAAGAAGCTCGACGATCCGCAGCAAGGAGAGCCGCCTGCGAAACCGGCATCACCTGCTCCGCCGAAGGCAGGAAAACGTGCTCCTACACGTGCTGCTAGGGGCAGGAAGGGTGCCGCTGGGAGAGGAGCGCCTCCCGCACTCCAAGCCTAGAAGAAAGGCGGTTGAGATTGCTGACTTGGAAGCTGATCCAGCTTGTGAAGACCCCCCTAAAGCTGTCAAGGGACCGGAAGTTGCACCTAAAGCTGTCAAGGGACCGAAAGTTGCTGCTGCTGCTGCTGCACCCAAGAACGTTCCTCTGAAGAAGGCAGCCGAGGTTGGTGCTCCGAAAATGGATGGTGAAAGTGCGGAGAAGATTGTTGGGGCTGAAGATGAATCGACAGCTACACCTGTGCCAGAGAGGGTATTTCTTTCTATATTGCATTTTTTTCTCCATTTTTTATTTCCTAGTTTATTTTATCTGTTTGCAGCTCACCTAATTGCATAAACACACTGGTTTTTACTAGCTTTGCATAAACACACAGGTTTTTACTAGCTTTTATTGGATTGTCGCCTATTATTTTAAACACCAAAAGGGATACAAATCATGTTGTTTCCCCATGATGCTTTGCACGGGAGCCCTTAAGTCAATGTAGTCTCGGGATTGCATGGCATTTATTGTTATGTTGTGGTACCTATTATTTAGTTAAAGGGGACTTTCCAAATCCTGTAAAAACACTTGTTGTGGATTGACGTAAGGGTTCACCAATTGGTTACCTTCAACTCTAGTTGGGTCCTATCCACAGTAGATTGCCTAGCATAGAACACCCTTATTAAGGGGATGAGTCCATTTAACATCAGAAGGGGCCAATTAATCACATGCCTACTAACCATAGCACCATGCTTGCCATTTCTATTCCCATCTGCATCCAGACTATAAGCCCAAGGTGGTGTTATCAAAAGGGAATACTAGTTATGCATAGTTTTAGTATTGTTATTCTAAGTTGGTAGAAGTAGAAGTGTTGTTAAATTCCTGTGCTGCAGTAATACATTCAAAATGACAACTGAAAGCATATTGCCTTGTTTTGTGCTGCATAAAATCAGAAAAGGCTGCTATACAATGCTGTTATAAAAAAAAACTTGACCTGTGGGGGTAAGGTAGCTCCCTGGCATTGCATGAAGAAGACCTTCGTACCCAATCAAAAGAAAAAGAAGAAGACCTTCTCATGCCTGCCCCACCCATACACTACGGCACCATAACCCATGTGAGAATGACCACAACCGGGGCTGGACCTTAGACCTGTGCTTTGGCGTGGGACAGACGAGGGGATTTTTTATAACCCCAGCATGAAAATTTGTTCCCACAGGGAGTTGATCCCAAGACCTGTGGAGTGCTACTCAAGCCACCTAACCAACTCAGCTATAGAGGCTCTTCAGCTGGGTTATGTTGAACTTGGACACAATTATTTATTTCCAGGGGTTTTTGGGGTCACCTAATCTTATTCCATTTCTGCAGGTTCAAGTAGGTAATTCTCCAGAGTACATAACTGACAGGAAGTTAGGTAAAGGTGGTTTTGGTCAGGTCTATGTTGGCCGAAGGGTTTCTGGTGGAAATGCTCGCACTGGTCCTGATGCATATGAGGTTTGTCACCTGCACCTTTTATGAATTTGATGCATTTTTTACTTACATAAATCCAATCAATGGTAATTTATTTTAGGTCGCACTGAAATTCGAGCATCGGAACAGTAAAGGATGCAATTATGGCCCTCCATACGAGTGGCAGGTTTATAAGTATGTTGCTCATCCTGACATCTTTTTTTTTTCTTTTTTCTGGAGACTATTTCTTTCTGACTATTGGCATTGTTTGCTAGCACTCTTAATGGTTGCTATGGCATACCATCGGTCCATTACAAGGGACGTCAGGGCGACTACTATATACTTGTGAGTTCACTGATTATTACACTATTTCTTTGCAACTCAACATTTTTTATTAAGTTATTCTTTTTCAGGTAATGGATATGCTTGGTCCCAGCCTTTGGGATGTGTGGAATTCAATGGGGCAGACGTAAGTATCTTCCATTCTTTTTTATGTTAGCTTTTGTCACTCATGTATCATCTTTTAGACTAAACGATTCAACAATCTGAAACAGGATGTCTGCAAATATGGCTGCTTGCATTGCTGTAGAGGCCATATCGATTCTTGAGAAGCTCCATTCTAAAGGGTGAGCTAAAACTAGCTATCATCAACTGAATGTCATTAGATGTATGTATGACTGTTGATTTACACAAAGATCCTCTGTTTGCCAGGTTTGTGCATGGTGATGTGAAACCAGAGAATTTTCTGCTTGGTCAGCCTGGATCTCCTGACGATAAGAAGCTTTACCTTATAGATCTTGGTTTAGGTATGCATTTGTCAATAGTTTTATCAAAGTATTTATTATTCCATGTCACCATCGTTTCTTTGAAATTTCATATGTTTTCCTACTGTTATTTTTCCTACTCACCTCCCCCCTCTTATTTTTTGTTGTTGTTGATATGTGGTACCCAAATTGTGCAGCATCCAAGTGGAGAGAGAGTCATGGTCATCATGTTGATTATGATCAACGGCCTGATATCTTTAGGTTGGTTATATATTCTCATCACAACAGTTTCCTTTGATAAATGATCTTCCTTAACCTATACTCTTGTTTCTTTTTGCAGGGGAACAATAAGATATGCCAGTGTCCATGCTCATTTGGGGCGCACTGGTAGTAGGAGGGATGATTTAGAGTCACTGGCATACACCCTTATTTTCCTGATAAGAGGAAGACTGCCTTGGCAAGGCTATCAGGTAGGTTTTAATACAATGTTGACTCAACATCATGTTATTCTTCTGGAGCACAAATCAGCCTGTAACAATGTTTGTAGGGGGATACCAAGAGCTTCCTTGTTTGCAAGAAGAAAATGGCTACTTCTCCAGAGATGCTTTGTTGTTTCTGTCCAGCTCCATTCAAACAGTTTCTTGAGATTGTCACAAATATGAAATTTGATGAAGAGCCAAATTATGCCAAGCTTATCTCTCTTTTTGATGGTTTGATTGAAGCACCCACCTCGAGACCAATCAGAATTGATGGGGCTCTCAAGGTCTGTACTAACCATTCCCTCCTTTCATATATATTTGATTAGATTTCTCTGGCCTTATCTTTGTTTGTTCCTGTACAGGTTGGACAGAAACGCGGAAGATTGCTTGCAAATCTAGAAGAAGATGAACAACCTAAAAAGAAGGTTAGATTAGGGAGCCCCGCGGCTCAATGGATTTCAGTTTATAATGCTAGGCGACCCATGAAGCAGAGGTAATTACAATCATTTAATTAGATGCTACAATGCAGGATAGTTTGGTTATACTGCTGCATTTCTCTAGTAATACCTAGCTTTGTAAACATGATCATTAAGATGCGGTGAACTATTTTTTTTAAGCTTTGTTGTCAACATCTGTTGCTTGTTTCTTAGGTATCATTACAATGTGGCTGACTCGAGGCTCAGTCAACATATAGAAAAGGGCAATGATGACGGGCTTTACATTAGTTGTGTGGCTTCCTCGGCAAATCTTTGGGCACTCATCATGGACGCAGGAACTGGTTTCTGTTCTCAAGTTTATGAGCTCTCACCAGTTTTTCTCCACAAGGTACAGTACTCTCTGAGTCAAGCTTGACCATGCCTAATAATTAATTTAGTGAGGAATCCTAACTCTGTTTCTGATTATATCTAACTCTTTCTAATTATACACAGGACTGGATAATGGAGCAGTGGGAGAAAAGTTACTACATAACAGCAATTGCTGGATCAACCAATGGGAGTTCATTGGTCGTCATGTCCAAAGGTCTAAATTTTACTTTTCTTGTTTTTGCTTGCACTTGCACATTGACCTTCTGTTTTCTCACCATTCTCCCATTAGCAGTACATAAAAAATCCTAATGTTTCTCTTGAATATGCCTTTGCCATTTCCATTTTAAGCCCGATTGCATCGCTCATTAATTATCAGGGCCTGCTATGGTATGATTTTGGGGGTAATATATACATGTTCACTATTGCAGGAACTCCTTACACTCAGCAATCGTACAAGGTCAGCGAATCATTCCCTTACAAGTGGATCAATAAAAAGTGGAAAGAAGGGTTTCATGTAACATCTATGGCCACTGCTGGAAATCGCTGGGGCGTAGTCATGTCAAGGAACTCAGGGTTTTCTACTCAGGTTAGGATGATTGCTTGACCATACAGCATGTGCTGTGTGCTTGCCATCTCATATTCCTCTGAATTGTTTCCACTGAGGCCTGAAAATTTACCAAGCCACTTTTTTCTAACTATTGTCAGGTTGTAGAGTTGGATTTCCTGTACCCTAGTGAAGGCATCCATAGGCGATGGGAGAGTGGTTACAGGATAACTTCCACAGCGGCCACCAATGACCAAGCTGCTTTCATCTTGAGCATGCCAAAGCGGAAGCCAATGGATGAGACACAAGAAACCCTCCGGACCTCTGCCTTCCCGAGCGCACATGTCAAGGTATCCCCGCTGCCCATGGAGACCCATGTGCCTTGTGAAACATCTACTTACACCGTGCTCTAATGCTTCAGATTTCGTTGCCATTGTGTCATCTGTTACCCATTCTAAGCTAACCTTGCAAAAAAACTTTTGTAGGAGAAATGGGCGAAGAATCTCTATATAGCCTCCATCTGCTACGGACGAACCGTGTGCTGATCGTGCACATGGAAGTTGAAGTGAGGACCTTTTGCTTCAAGAGATGTGAGATGGGCGTTGAACCAAAATCAATTCTAATGATAGGATCAGTAGATCTGAATATGCGGTATGGTATCCGACCGTAATTGTAAAGAAATGTTGTACCTAATGCCGGCGTGAGACCTTTCCTGGCATGAAGCTAATGCATTTGAGCAGAAATTCGTTGGTTTTCGCCATATTTCGACTGGAATCTCTCCCGTGTTGTCAGTAAAAATTTGCGCGTGTATTCTCTCTTTTGGTGGCCATGCTTAACGTTATGCGACCATCTAAGCAATGGGTTTCACTCAATGTATCAGGCTGCCTGGTCCTCAACGCTAGCTGCCCTTTAAATAAAAATAGTAAAACATGCGATCATCACGTTTATCTGCAAATAAAAATAGTAGAACATATAAAATTGTAAATAGAAGAAAATAAAGAGAAATAAAAAAGAATAAATGCGAAAATAGGAAAAAGTAAAAAAAGAATAATAGTAGACCACGAAAAAAAGAGCAATGAAAACAAGAAAATAAAAGATAAATAGAAGAAAAGGAAAATAATAAAATATGACAAGAATAGTAGAACACAAAAAAAGATAAAAATGAAAAAAAAAAATAAAAAAATAGTATAGAAAGGAAAAAAATAGAAGGAGGAAAAATAGAAAAGAAAGGAAAAAACTAACATGACTGGGCTTCCTGGGCCACCTGTACTTGGGAAGTCGGCGCGCGGGGTCACCAAACCCAACGACAACCAAGTTCTTGTTCTTGAAAAATTTGCCCTGTTCTTGAAATTCCAGAAGGTTCCTCCAACGGCACGGGGCGTGCGCGCGCGCTTGCTGGCTTTCCTCCCCGCATCCATCCCCGTTCACGATTCAACTTCACGGCTTCACCCAGCGTGCTCGGTGCTCGGGCTACTACCGCCGGTCCGCCGCCCTAGGCAAGTGCAGAGGCCTTCGTCGGTCTCTTCTCCGGCGACGACGAGCAGCCAACCCTTCTGGTATTCCCACCCCTTCTCTTACCTTCGCGCCGTGCGAAATGGATCCCCCCGAACCCTAGGCTATTTGATGCCTGCTAATTTTTCACCCTGTATTGGGTCCGCCACCGGTGACAGGATGAAGGCCGAGCTCTCGGGGAGCCACGAGGGGTCCCGATCCCTCGATGGATCCACCTCGACGGCCATGGAGATGGATGCCGCAAATCCCAGCCCCTCCCCCGATACAGCAGGTTCTGATTTCGGTTTCGCCTCCACCTTGGTTTGACAAAGCTATCTTAATCTATGTGTGACTCATTACTGATTTCTCTTGGATTTTTTGTTTGGTTGGAATGCAGAGACTCCGGTTGATGGGCAGGATTCACTGAATACTGATCCTGAACTGGAGGTATGATTTCTCAACATTTTGCAACGTTTTTGCCTTGTGGTGGAGCTTTACTGGCTCAATATATTGCTCGTATGATTCAATTGCATAAACCGGAATCGTTCCTGAAATTTACCCTGGTTGTCTGAAGTCTAAGCCTGCACTCTCTATAGGTAGTCTGAGGCTCGTGATTTTACTTTCTCTTTGCAGCGTTTCCCTTGTTTATATCCCTGAAAGTTACATATATATTGTTGGTTAAGTAGTTTGACCTTGTTATGTTGGAATTGGGTGTTGTACCTTTTTGGTATCACCAGATCGAGTCACTCTCATTTTTGTAAATAAAAAGAATAATCACTGTAATTATTTTCTGTATGCATGTAGGGAACTCCACCTTCCCATCTGTCACTGTTTCGTTCTGTATGTTCTTCTTTTCTCTTGATCCCAAACTTAACTAAACAAGAGACATTGCCTCTTAGGAGTTTATTATGTGTTTTAATAAGGAACCATCTATTTCGTGCGGATAGTGCTATTAAATTCAGATTGATACAGTATATGGCATTGCAGACAGTTACCTTTCGTGTTGCAAATGTTCTGGTACAATAAGTTAAATTGGCTCAAGTGTGAAGTGATTTTATAGGCATGTACAATTGTTTTTCTACACCAACTAATATTTGGGTCTTCGTCAGGATTTCTTATTACTGATGCATATCGTTTTATATGAATTCAGCATGTCAAATTGAGAAGAGCAACAGAACAGATACACCTTTTAGAGGGAAAACTTCAACAGGCTGTGAATGAAAATGCAAAGCTTAAGGTGAAGCAGACTGAAGATGCGAAGCTCTGGCAGGGATTAGATTCAAAATTCTCCTCAACAAAGACTTTGTGTGATCAACTGACTGAAACACTGCAGCAGCTAGCTAGTCAGACAGAACAAGGTAAGTTATGGTGACATTTACTTTGCCCAATGTTGTTAACATCTGACTGGTGAAACAATACACTTGCAGCTGAGGAAGATAAGAAGTTTTTTGAGGAGATGATTGGGAAGAATTCCAAAGCTTTGGACAAATTCAAGTGCCAGTTGTGTGATTTATCAACGAAACTGGTGGATGCGGAACAAAAGATAATTTCAGGTTGGTTGGTCTCTGAACAATCCACAACCAGTACATGTTAATGGAGATCTATGTACAATCAACAACTTAGTAACCATATACTATAAACTGTGCATATGTTCTGTACCTCTGTGTACAATTATTTGATAAATTAATATCCAAGTAAACAATAATCTGCAATGTTCTAAGTGTTTCTGAAATGTGACAATAAAGTCTCTTGTCCTGTTAATTTCAGGGCAACAGGAGATTTTACAGATCAAACAAGAGAAAGAAGAGATGGATCGAAATTACCAGGAACAACTGTATTCAAATGATTCTACGATAAAGGGAAAAGGTATATGTTAAATTTTCTGTAACAAATGATGCTGTCAGAATTGGTATTGGTCATATAGTTAAACTGCATCAATAGTATACAGGAACAAAGTAGCTGGGAATGGGCAAGTAGTAGAACAATAGAAATGTGATGAATGAGTCCAAAAAATTGCCGACTTCTTTGGTTCCTTTTTCATTCCCAAACTGTGATTGGAGTTTGAGGAAATGGAATACTATATTTCATCCAGTGGTTTCCACTTTGAGGTGTGTGTAACATGCAACAGTATTAACTTCAATAATATAACTGAACTTATGTATGCAGATTCCCTCATCAAGCAGTTGGAGAGTTCAGTTGAGGAAAATAAATCTCGCTTGATATGTCTTGACTCCCGCTTGCAATGCATGGAGGAAGAACTGAAGCTAAAAGATGATGATTGTATCAGCCTGAAACGAAACCTAGCAAGCAGTGAAAGTGAAAAGAATAGCTTGGAGCTTATGAATAAGGGACACATTCTGGAAATTGAAAAACTATGCCATGACAATAAGGAATTGCTTAGCAGCTTCAGGGTTAAAGTAACTGAGCTACATAAAAAGCATGCCTCTGTGTCAAGTCATTTGTCTACGCTGATTTCTTCATTTGAAAGGTTCTATGAAATGGCCCAATAAGAGAAAATGCTAATGACAAGATCTTCTAAGGATAAACTTGAACATCTCCAAAGCCAGTATGTAGATTTGATGTCAGAAAACAATGCTCTGAAAACTGAAATTGAAGAACTGAAGTCCAGACTCATAGAGTTGCAGAGAACTCAAAATATTGTTATGGTTCAACATGTTAAGGAATGCCAAGTGGCTGAAGATAAGATCAGAACATTAGAGTCTGAAGCTGAAGTTTCTGCTTCCAACATCAACCAGTTAGAAAAATTAGCTTCTGAACTACAAGGGGAATTCAAAAGTTGCTAGAAGATTCTACCCTTGCTGAAAATCACAAGGTTTGTCAACTATCTGGCCCAGTTACAAAAAATATTGATGACGTGTAAGCTTTCTTACTCATGATATTGTATATGCAGCAAGAGTTGCTTCAAAAGATTTCGAAGCTAAAGTCAGATAATCAGGAGCTTCTACGCCAAGTGCAATCCCTTATGGAAGAGAAATGTAATAATGCTGAATCTATGCAAGGAGAGATAACTAAGCTTGACAAGCAGGTTAATACACTTGAGAATCAGATCAACCAGCTTCACAGTGTTCTGGATGAGAAGGAGCAACTCTATCGTTGTTCTGTGGAAAGAGAGAAGACTTTGGAGGACAAAAACTACAGGTTTGTGTTTTTAGATCTTTTATATATCATAATGTGATGGTTTATAGATAACACAAGTACTTAACACAGCCTCTTGAATCCAATGCCCAGGTTGAAGAATCACTTTCTGCAACAGAGTGCCAACTTAGTGAGGCGAAGAAACAGTATGATCTCATGCTTGAAGGTGCAAAGATAGAGCTATCCAAGCATTTGAAAGAGCTATCTCTAAAATATGACCAGGTATTACATTTCTATTAGTTGAAGTACTTTGGCATCTGGATCGTAAAAAATTACAGTTCTTGCAAATTAATTTTACAGGCGATCAATGAAATCCATAAGAAATATGAATTTGAAAAGATAGAAACTACTAATGCAGAAAAAGAAAAGGTATGTTAGCTTCTATTTCAGAAATTATTTGTGCTAGATGTCTAGACTGCTCAAGTTATTCTTATGCCATAATTTTTATGAATGTTGGAAATTCAGGCTGTTAAGCTCATAATGGAAATTGAAAACAAATGCAACTTAAAAAGATATTACAGAACAGGCATGATTTTGAGAAGGATTTGGTTTTCTCCATTTTAAGCAATTAAGTTTACTCTTCCCTAAGACTTAGCACATGTGTTATGACATGGAATGATGCAAAATGTAATTCCTGAAATAGCTGAGCAAAGTAAGCCAACACTTAAGGTTCTGTTAACTTGGACTTCTGTACAGACTTGCATGGAGACTTTCTTTTAATGGTTCTCTGCTGAAAAGAAAATGTTACCAGACGTCCTTGGTGTTCCTTTTTTCAAATTGTAGTTCCTAAATGGCCTTGCCATGTTGATAAAAAGAAAACCATACCAAAATAACCTAAATCAATTAGTTTAAAGATTATTTCTACGTACTTTAGGGTGAGCACAGAAGATGGGTTTAGTGATTTACCTTATATTCTTCTGTCACACAGCTCATAGCATACTGCTGATGAAATTTGAGGCTCCAATAGCACTTCGGTTTCCCTTTTGTTTTACAGCAGCATGATATCAAATAAATCATTTAAAAATTATGTTCCTGTAAAATTTTAGTGTTTCAAACTGTTATTTCTATAACTAATGGACCTACATTGCATAACGAGTTAACGGCTGAAATGCTATTTTTGTTTTAAAAAAAAGTCATGTGGAACAGTTTTTAGATGGTGTAAAAAATAGGACATAATTAAATGCTACACAGTAGCTAGTTTGATTAAAAGTATATACCCCCCCTGAAATGACCATGAAGGTGGTGATGATTTGCTGATATACAGGTGACAAGAACTCAGCAAGACAATGAGCATAAAGAGTCTGCTCTCTGGGCTTATCACAAAGAAGAACTGCAGCGTATTCAGTCTCTGGCTGAGATTGAATTGAGGGAGGTCAGTAACAAATTCTGGAACATGCTTTAATCATGGAAGTTTACCATACTGATGAAATCTGTATAAATATGTAGAGGCTATCATTGCTCAGAAAGAGCATGAACTTGAAATAATATCACTAAGGCTGCATCATGAGGAAGCGTGCCAGAGGATGCAGAAGGAACTGGAGCTTCAGAAGTCCAAGGTGGTAATTGCCTGATTAGTGTTTTTCATCATTTTGACTTTTGAATATAGTCAATTTAGTATACTTCCGTTCATAACTAAGTGATGTACATGTCACATGCGTTCAATGTTTGTTTTAGTGTATTGATTGCATAGCATGGCCTTGAACATAATAATTATGTAGTTAGTACGTTCTCACTAAGGTCAATTGTCTCACGGAATGGATACCTTGTGCAAATAGTTTATTACTTTAGGTTCTACATTAATCAGAAAATATTTTTCCTAGGTTCCGCATTCTAACATAGTATTCCACCCCTACCGAGAGAATCAAATTAATGAATAACTTAATGGTATTACACTGCTATGGCTCTACACCTTTGTATCCTGTCATTTGTCGCAATTAATTGGGCCTTATTCTGGTTGCAATGCAATAGCTGTTTTACACCCTTTGGTGCTTTTTTAGTTCATGTTGTTTGGAAAAGAAAGTGTAAAACATCCATAATTGTTAAAGTGGTGTCATGTTTGGAATGCACATATGGTCCAGTAGCACTAGTAATGAAAGAATACGTTATTTTAATTTGGCTGTGCAATCATTATTCAAACAGAATTAAATATAACTGTTAGTTTCATTTCTGAATTTAAATCTTACACGGACATACTACAGGATGGTTTGCTGTGCACTTTTGTCACTTTGTTTTCTTTCAATTCATTATATTCTTTGCATGGACTATGAACGAAGTGTAGGTTTCAAGCCCTTCTGTTCTCCACTGGTTTGCTTTGGCACATTGTCATTTTCATTTGACTGTACTCCTAGTTATGTACTTTTGTTACTTGCAAATGTCTGAACAAAATTTTCATTCAATCCATGTATATCCTATTTTCTGGAGTACCAGTAATTGTTTTTCATATCCGTCCATGAAGTGGTATTACTAGTTTCTTATAGGGAGGGTGTTTTATCATGACTTCTGTTTCTTGTTATTTCTTATGAAAATGCATTTTATTTGAATATTAATAGGGAGATGACGAGATATGGAATAAACGGCAAATCTTGTATGTGTTGGTGCTCACAACTATGGCCAACATTGTATTCTCCTTGCAACCATTACTACCTATTGCCTATGGCAGATTGATTATC
The DNA here is from genome assembly GCA_015847255.1 of Hyparrhenia diplandra. Classification (NCBI taxonomy): domain Eukaryota; kingdom Viridiplantae; phylum Streptophyta; class Magnoliopsida; order Poales; family Poaceae; genus Hyparrhenia; species Hyparrhenia diplandra. Next base: position 67,518 of record JADLZK010009072.1, read on the forward strand.
GCCTTGATAGCAGCAGCATGGGGGTTGGCAGCATTGGCCTCCTCTTTGAGTTGTACGGGACCTCAAAATGCGAGCAAGAGTGCAGTGGATATGCCGGCAGAATTGTCTATACATCATTTTCAGTTTTGGTTATTTATATTTTCTATCTTTTGGCAATGCGGATTGCCGATACTTCTACCATCACTTCGACCTCTTTGCTCAAAAAAGGTACTGCTGATATTAGCGAGGACACTTGGTGGACCATTTCTTTTTGCGCTATCGGATTGATGGTGCTGATAGGACATGTGTGGCCTTCAATAATGGTAATCATTAGACTCATAACTCCTATTCATTTCTGTATTTCATTTTAGCCAATAGTTCATCACAGTGTTTTCTGGTTTTGATGCAGGGATGTTGTCCAAGTGACAATATAGACTCTTGAATTCAATCAGTTCTGCATGCCATGTTGGACTTCTTCCTTGGCTCTGAGATTGATGTTGCATGTTTGTATGGATTACATAGTGGTTAAAAACACCAAGTTGCTAAGTTGGGCTTCTTCCTTGGCCCTGAGATTGACAAGTTGGGCTTCTTCCTTGGCCCTGAGATCGACGTTGCCTGTTTGTATAGATTACAGAGTGGTTAAAAACAGAGTTTTTGTTTGAAGACTAATAAATTGTTTGCTACTTCTATCTTTTTATCTGATGACTTGGTTTATCATATGGTCTAAATGTTTTCTGGTTGTTAAAATAAAGCTTCGGCCCCTGATGGTTTATGTGCATAGATATTATTTTTTCCAGCTGTCAACTAAGTGTAGCTCCCTGATGTATTGTCGTTGGAAGATTACCTGGAATCGACCTTGTAAATCGGTGAACCAAGAGGAATTGATTTTTTTTCTCTGACGTTAAACTGTCTGACCTGAAAGCACATAGTTCGCAATGGTTGTCGCGTGTGTTTGTCTGCTAACATATTCACCTTTTGCTTTGATTCATAACATATTTGGCACGGCTTACAAGCACAACTGCATATTTCCTTTACATAATAATGTACTCATATTTCCTTTACAAATTGGATATATACTCGTATACATAATTTATATGCATCAAACGGCAAATGGTTAAGTACGAGGGTAAGGTACAGTTGTGAACTGCAAACTACTGGCAGAGGGGTTGCTGAAATGTATGGGCTCCAGCATAAGTAGGCTTCTGCAGTATGCAAAATTGCAAGATCACAGATGAGAGGGAGCCATTGCTAGCTACTGCTGCTGCTACCAGCCTACCGCCACGTTACAATTGCTCACTGCTTGCCTAATCCGAACAAGGATTTTATGGCGTTGATGGCATTGTCATTGATGAGCGACTTGCATGGAGACTTTCTTTTTAAGAGTAAATTGCACTCCAGGTACCTAAACTATTAGGCGTTTCAAACTACAAAATGTAACTTCTAGGTACTGGATTTATAGTTTTTGGCGTCCAACGGTACAAATGCGGCCACGCACGCGCCAACGGCCGACATGGAGCCGCTACCGTGGACTAGTGGACTCAGGTGGCATGGTATTTGTTGGGATCTAGCTTTGCTCCTAAAACTTTTGTCCTAAACTTTGAAGTTGCAGGAAGGAAACTTTCGTCATATCATAAAAGGGAATTTCAGGAATCAGGCGAAGTTAGCTTCGCTGGGCAACATCTTAGCATTAAAGATTCAACCTCACAGGCCATAAGGCAAAGGTTCCGGCGAAGTCAACAAAGACATCTTCGCCAGTCAAGAAATTCGAAGATTCAACACTCAGGGATTCAAAGCGAAGATGGCGGAGACAACTTGCTCAGACAAGAAATAAGAGTTTAAGCGAAGTTACATGTCGAGAACCGGCGATGGATTACGGCGTCGACACGTCGACGGACGGACTTGGCGGCGGGGGCTGATCCCCGGGCGACAATCGGGGTTTCTAGGGGCGCTGGTCCTGAGATTCCAGCAGTGGCAATCGTGATTGATTGGCGGGCTGGTCCTGGCGGCTGACCACGACGCGACCGGGCGAGCTGGCAATCGCGATTGTTGGGGGCTGTTGGAGAAGAGGAAGGAGAGGAGGAGCAGCGGTGGGCGCCGGCGGCGACTCAAATCACGCCGCCCGCGGCGGGCGTGGCGGTGTTGTGGCAGCGGGAGGCGCGGTGGTGGTGGGGCGGCGCTTGGGGTGAGAGAGAGAGCATAGGGTTTGGAGAGCTGAAGCTATTGGGTGTTACCCCTTTAATTATTTTCTTCTTAAGATTCAACTGACTACATGCCCCTTATATTTATAGTCCGAGGGAGACTTGTATGCTAAGAAAGATCTAGAAGTTTTCTTATAGATTCGAATTCCTCTTTACAAGCAATCTATTTATTCCCTATTTTATTCCTATCTTTATTCCTTAAATATTCCTTACTTGATTGAAGCAACCGACGTGGGGCGCGTGACGAGGGGCGATGGCGGACCAGCCATGAGGCGCATGCGCGCCTGGGCCTTGGGAGTGTTTGGTTGCATATTAGCTAATAAACATTGAGATTCTCAATTCCATAACCTAGCATCACACTTAATTCTTGAACTGCGCTAAAACTCCAGTGCTGCACTTTGCGATTGTCAAACCAATCCACCTTTCCATCTAGATAGACTTGACCTGTAACCAGACCCGGAGAAAAAAAAACCCATGATGTACTTGGTTCATGATTGTACAGAGAAAAACCAATTCACAAAATGTTTTTGCTTCATGATTGTACTACTGGAGCCAAGTTGGGGGTGTTTGGTTGCATTTTTGTTCCAGTTGAGATCACCAGAATCCCTGAGCCCGGTTACCCCCCCGACCAGCACACCCCGTATAAAAAGAGACCTTTTGGCGGCCCTTCCTCTCCCTACCGCTCACTCGTCTCCCTCACCTCCCACCTTCTTGTCTCCGCGCCACCGGCTCCTCGCGTCTTAACGTCTTGTCGCTTCGCCGCCGTGTGGTAGGGTTAGCCGATTGTTCTTGTTTGTCGTTGGAGCGATGAGCGACCAGCCAGCCGTGGCTGCGGCATCGGCCTGCGCCTCCGTCCGCCCGCGTTGCGGTGGCGCTCCAGTGCCGTCCGAAGTCGTCCCTTGTCGTCCGTAGCTATGGCGGCTTCGGCGTCGTCGTCCATGGAGGGAAGCGGTCCCGCGGCCTATCATTTTATTAAAGCCGGCTCGGATGCCGAGCACTCCACCGGCCCAAAGAAGCAACCGCTCCTCCTCAATCCGTTCGTAGGTATGCATTGAGATCCCCCTCTCTTCGTGGTTGATGTGGCTAGGGTTTGGACCGCCGAATCAAAAGGGCATTTTTTCCCATCTGGTTGGTAGATTCTCGTCGATTTAGGTTGTCTTGCCACTCGGTTTTCCCCATATTATTCATAGGCTGCCTCCGATTCTGGCGTCCTCGATGGGGAACCTACCCAAGAATGGTCCGGACTTAGCCGTGTGGAGCTCAGGAAGTGCGTGTATGGGAATCGTCCAGTGATGAAGAAATGCACTCGTGGTGAGGATTGTGGTAGGTGTTTCTGGGTTCGCTTTGCTGAGGTGATTGTACTTGTCGATTCATGTTAATCTGAATTGTGTGGATCTTAATTTTTGCACAATGCCGATACACCTTTTCATTGATTACCATTTGTTTGGCTACCTCAATTTGGTTGAACAGGATGAAGGTCGTCAGTGTTAGTTCAAGGAGTGGTTGGAGGGTCCTTGGCCTAAACGAGCTCAAGGCGACTGAAGCAATCGACAAAGGAGCTTCGGACCTCCCGGTCTAGCTGGAAAAAACCGCCAATCTTTCGTCATCAAAGCTCTTCAGGTCAAGGAGGTGGCCTGTGAAATTAACAACAACCTGGTGGAGAAGGTGAACTAATGCAAGAAGAAGGCACATGTCGTCTGTCAGCACTACTACACCAAGGCAGCGGTCATCGTTAACAACAACCTGGTGGAGAAGGTGAACTAATGCAAGAAGAAGGCACATGTCGTCTGTCAGCACTACTACACCAAGGCAGCGGTCATCGTCAAGCAGAGGAATGCGCCGGTCAAGTGCCTGTACTGGATGATGGCTGCCATTGCTCTGCTGGTTGCTCTCCTCTTCTAGGAGGTTAAGAAGCAAGTTGTCTAGATCCAGAACTAGCATGATAGGTGATAACCAACCCCTTTTGATAGCACTTGTGCAAGTCTATTGCTTCACTGGTGCATCTTACCTGTGTAGAAATCAGTTAGTTGGACAATGTGGTCTAGGTCTCAAACTTTGGTGGTGAGCATGGTGCCTGCTGGTTATGCTATGTGTTGGCAATGCCTTCTATAGGCTTATTTTGATTGTCTTGTAAATGGTTCTAAGTTAGACTAAGGCTGTCCTTACTGGTATGGGTCAAGGCTTGAACTGGATATTGTTCAACAATAGTTACTTCACAACCACAAAACAATCCCAACAATCACAACAACAATACAGATAGCTCGCCCTTCACTTCTTACAAATGATCCCAACAGCACAATCACAACAACCACCAGGAAGGCAATGACGACATTCTTGAAGTGCCCAGGTCCCTTGTTCTCAGCCTTGGCATACTTCTCCTCTTTTTCTGCTGCCTTGTACTCCACATAAGTTGCCACTATCTCTTCATAGGACTGGTAGCCCTGGTACAAGTTCCTTGGAAACCTGTACACCTGCTTCGAGCACTCAACCCAAGCCAGGTACACCCTGGGCAGCTGGGCTGCCGTCCTCTGAAAACAGCATAGGCCTTCATCTTCAAAACCTGCAGCACCAGTGGAAGTCATGTTCAAGTTTTGGAAGGAAACAGGTAGTACTCATCACATAACACTGATCATTCTACTTGAACACAGAAATGGAAGGAAACATGAAAATATGGATAAGATTCAGTTAACAGTTTGAAGATCATGTACATTAACCATGTCATTGTTTAGAAATGCATTAGCAACAGCTACTATTGGGGTGGTCTATCCTATAGATCCATCTGCCAATAGTGCTCAGGACACACAATGAAAATTGTTGCATTATTACAAGTCATGAAACTGACACCAAAAGGGGCACACTATTTCAAATAATGCATTTGAGTTGACATCTTCAGACTGCCTTCACTCACTAAAACGCCATCTTCTCACCGATCTTCATGAGCTCGTCCTGAATCCATAGGACCTTGTCTTCTGGTTTCATCCCCACAAACACCAAAGCCATGCCCTTGTTAGCCATCAGGATGTTCAGGCACTTCATCAGATCACTCCTTGCAAACCCAGGCACATTCATGACTACATCATAGGTACCTTGAGCAGCTTCAATGTGGTTGCCTTCACAGATTTATGCTGTCGATCCCCTCACAGCATCTGCCATTGCACTGAACAATGCTGTATCATCCTTTGTCATGCCTCTCTTCCTCTTGGTCTGCTTGGGCTCATCCATCATGACATTGGTTGATGGCCCTGCATCCCCCATTGGCTGCTTGCCCGACCTGGCTTGAGTACTTGCTTTGGGTGTCTCTGGACCATCATTCTCCAGGTTGATCCTCTTTGCTTCTGGTCCAAATGCTCCAGTTGATCCCATGGCAAACCTCCATGTGGCAACCCCACATCCAAATATGGTCTGCATGTAATTGTAGTTGACTATTGGGGTGTTCAGGTACTCCGCATCTTTGGGATGGTCCTGCATGGGATGAAAGGAGTTAGATAGGTTACAAAATTTATCACAGTTATATCAACATAGTATGGAATGAAAGGAGTTGAGTGCTGCAATACCTTGACATAGCCATTGTAGTGTGTGTGGTCCAAGGTGATCATGCACATGTCCTGAGTCCTTCAGCTTGCAGATCTTGATCCACTTGTTTCTCCACTTGCGCAAGTGATTGGTGACCTGGGTTGTTGACTCTGGCTGGTTGATGAATTCTGCCAAATCTTTAGCAATGACATAGACCTGAGTCTCTTTGAACCCCTTATCAGTCCTGACTCCCTGCTCAACCAGATCAGCAAACCTCTGTAGAATCCTAGCAGACATCAATGGAGTCCAGTGGAGCCTAGATCCTGGAGCACCATTCCCTGGTTCTTGGACCTCCTACACTTCTGGTGCTACTGGGATATCATTATGCCGGACCCCATCCCCAAAAATGTTGAAATCCCCAACCCATCCATAGCTAAAATATGATGCCAAAAACAGATGAACCAAATAAGGAACACAATTGCAGTACCATTAGAAACACAAATACAAATACAAATTGCAGTACCATAAGAAGATGAAAACAAGTACCAAACTTGATTACAAACACAAATACCAGTTCACAGAACATAGAACAAATACCAGTTTTAGAACATATTACAAACCAGCCATCATTGCACTAGGGTAGTGGTTTCAGTTTCAGATACATAAGCAAATAAGGAAACCAATGCATATTGCTCTAAATGAACTAATGTGCCCTATTCCTAGTCAGCCACATTTGGTGAGCCCATTCATCCCTTTGAGCTACCCACTAGGCATTGTCAGTAGCATTGTCATGAGGACCACCATGGTTGACTGGATTAGGCTCCCAATCATCCTCATGAGTGAAGACTTCATCTTGCCCAAACCTAAGAATCTAGTTGTGGAGGATGCAACATGCTAACACCAGCTTCACCTAGGTCTTGTAAGGGTGGAAAGGCTTGTTGTACAGAATCCTAAACCTACACTTCAATGCCCCAAAGCCCCTCTCAACAGTGGTCCTCAAAGAAGAATGTCTGAGGTTGAATAACTCTCTCTGATTCTATGGCCTTCTCACTCCATACTCATTCAGGTGGTACCTTGTGCCTCGATAAGGTGGAAAGAAGCCAGGCCTCACTGCATACCCAGCATCAACTAGGTACCACTTGCCTATAATACAAACAGAAACAAATTGGTTCAACATTAACACAAGGTATGATGTGCCTATGGGTTTGAAGGTGGTGAGGTTTTCTGCAATATATACCTTGGGGACACCTAAGACCATCTGGCCTAGATAAGTCATCAGACAGGATCCTAGCATCATGGGCAGAGCCTTCCCACCCAGCTAGGACATAAGTGAATCTGAGATCAAAGTCAATTGTAGCTAGCACATTCTGAGTAGTTGTGTGTTTCCTCCCCATGAAAGCTGCCCTGTGCCTTTCTGGGACTCTTGCTAGCACATGAGTCCTATCTATAGCACCCACACAATCCTAAAGAAACATTGTAGTGAGATCAACGAGGCCTAACGATTAATGAATACCACACTAGGTGCAAGAACTACCTCAAAGTAGGGGTTCCATTTCATCTTCTTTGTTGATTTTGGGATGGATTGGATCAATAGAATTGGGGGGGGGGGCTAACCATCTCATCCCTTAACTCCCAAACTACATACATGACCTCATGAAAGTACTGCGATGGTCTCTAGAGAACGCCTAAAGACAGGTTGGAGGACCCTAAATCTTTGGTTATGCCCAACAACAAGCAAGAAGAGTGCAACTTGTTCCTCAACTACAATGAATGCTATCCCTGAGCAAAGACCTAGCAAGAAATAGGCTACAGAGCTGGAAGAAAGGAGCTTTCCTCATCCTAAGAAGCTCCACACAACGGTGGTCATCAGCATGATAGATGTAGGCAAGATTATTGTTCCTCTGTGCCTCCCTAGCAGATAGAGGGCCATAGGTAATCCCTCTCCTTGAACTGGCCACACGCCTCCATCTGATAAACATCCAGACAAACAGAACTACAACCAAGGCTGCCCCCCCTATGAATAAGCTGACGGCGCCTAGGTGAAGGATCCATGGAGCTAAACAAAAGGGGGCTTCATTAGTAAATCAGACAACGACTATAGTTGAGGAGCAACACAAGAACAATAGCCACCCAGATTTGGAACGAAATGAACAAGCCCTACCCAAATGCGGCTGATTTTGGTTAATGGTATCCAAAAAGAACAATTTTGAGCAATATGCATTTAACCATAACCAAATCCATGGATTGGCACGCGACACCAGTGGTGCGCCACCCAGATCCTACCATCATCGACCACAACACTAGAACTCAGGCAAGCAAATCAAACCGAATCCGCATCGCACAAAGTAACCGAAGCTAAAAACAACAGACATAGAATGGAGACGGAGGAAGAGAGGAGGGGGAGTAGAGATGGGTGGACCGCACATACTGCTAGACTTAGCACCAACGGCGATGGAGGTCGCCGCCTTCGTCGGCACACCACACCGTGAGGGAGGACGAGAGGAGGGGGAGGCACCATGGGACCGAGAGAGGAACAGAGAGTTGCGGTGAGAGAGTGAACAATACCCACAGAAACCCTAGCCGGTCGGTGAGGCAGCGCTTTTATACGCTGGCCAGGGAGAGCCGGGTGGGCCCACGTCCAACGCGAGATTTAAAGCACTTTGCAACCGGGTCGAGGGGAGAAGGCCGAATTGGTCTTCTCAGCCGGGCCGCCTCGTTTTGGTACGGTGAATGCCTCCCCTTCCCCCTAGCCCGGCTCCAGACCTAGAATTGTAATCCAAACAAGTGCTATCCAGGCCCAACCTGGCCTGGATAGCACTTTTTGGGCCATCCAAACACACCTGAAGTTTGCATCAATCCAGCTGCTTAGAAAGGCACCTACAAAGTACAATATCAAACATAGGGTTGAGATAAAAAGATGCCAATAAATGACAAGAAAAGGATCAAAGCGCATTGTGATGACAAGTGCCCATGGAACTTGTATGCTTTCAAGGATGAAGTGTATCTTGATCAAATCTTATGTTGGGGACCATACTTGCCAGAAGAAGTGGGAGCTAAAGAAGTGCACTGCAAAATGGCTTGTTAACAAGTACTTGGATAGGTTTAGAGCCGATGAGTGAGCCTGACCCATTTTGGGAAGACTGTTCAGTTGGAGCTCAACCTGACCATATCAAGGATGAAGCTGTCTCGGGCAAGAAGGATGGCACGGAACAACATTTATGGGGATGAAATGAAGCAATTCAATGAGATGAGGAATTATAGCCATGAACGTAGGAAGACAAATCCAGGCACTACCTTCTTTCTAACATGCCTTGATGGTGTGTTCACTTCACTGTATGTTTCTTTGGATGCATGAAAGAGTGGTTTCCTCACTGTTTGTAGGCCTATTATTTGTTTAGGTGGCTGCGACATCAGACCAAGTTTGGGGGCAACTGCTAACTGCTATAGGTATTGACCCCAATGATTATATATATCCTGTGGCTATGACAGTGGTGGAGGTTGAGTGTCTACCATCATGGAAGTGGTTCTTAGAGACAATAAAACAAGCCCCTAGCATTGAAAACACAACTCCTTGGACCATAATGACAGATAAACAAAAAAAAAACCAGGATCTGGGGGGAACGATGTTCCCACCCGTATTTCATTAAGAAGAAGATCTTCTCACCAGATCCCTGGAAAGCCCCGAACCCCGCCCCGCCACGACATGGGAGCCCCACGGGACCCGTGAGATGGATCAGGCTTCACACCATGCTTTGGCACACGGGAACCGGCGAGGGGATTTTTTTGTGGGAAATCATGCGTCCGAGAGGACTCGAACTCATGACCTGTGGCCTCCCAACCGGGAGTGCTCACCAACAGTTCCCATAATGACAGATAAACAAAAGGTCTTATCCCTACTATTCAACAAGTCTTTCCTGATGTAGAGCACAAGTTCTATGTTAGACACCTCTACTCCAATTTTTCAGGCAAATTCAAAGGAGAGAACTTGAAGAATCAACTTTGGAGGTGTGCAAGAGATAGTATAGTGGTCAAGTGGAACTAGGAGATGGAGAAACAGAAAGTTCCCAACAAGGATGCCCATGCCCTGGTTAGAAAAGATGCCACCAAACACATGGTGCAGGGATTCTTGTTTAGTGAGTAGCCAAAGTGTGATATCCTCTTGAACAACTCTTGTGAAATTTTGAACAAATATATATTGGAAGCCAGAGAGCTGCCTATTTTGAGCGTGCTACAAAGGATCAAGCTGCAACTCATGACCAGACACTACAACAAGCAGAAAGAGGTGGCTGAGAAGTGGGGATACATGATCATATGCCCCCAAATTAGGAAAAAGTTAGCTAGGGATGTAGAGATGTCCAACACATTCTACCCTTTACCTAGTGGCACTGGAATTTTTGAGGTTCATGATAGAGAATGGCAGTCCACCCAACATATGTGGATTGATGCGAATCAAGTACATGCACACAAGGTTTTAAGGTGAAGGATAATGTCACTGATCAAGACAAAGAGTCTGAAGATACTGAAGAAATGATTCAGAGAAGAGGCGTTTGGGTCAGGAAGGCCAGCTCACGTGTCCACGGGCCGAATTGGGTTAAAGGATGAAGACAGCCTAGATATTCTTTATTTTGCATTTCATTCCTAGGCCCATGCAATAGGCAGTTGGGAAATTGAGCACAACTCCTATGTATTGCTAAAGTCGTGAGTAACAAACTCGAACTCGATCGTGAGATTGAAACCGTGCTGAGTCGGCCGACGGCGAGCTCTCCGTGGCCAGAGTTGCGACCTCCTTCGAGTATCCCCGTTCTAGCTACTAGCTATCTAGTTCGTTTACATCTGGTATCAAACTAATTCAATCCCGTTTCATCCACAAATCCGCCGCCGCATCCACGATTCGAATCATCCCTATTCCACTACAAAATTCACCACCATCGATCCGAGTCTGGCGACGCATCCCTATTGTACTAGGCACCAGATGGCGCAGGTGTCACCAGAGGAGCAGTTCGGGCAGATTCTGTCCCTACTGAGTGCAAATTCCAAGGGCATCGTCGAGCTCAACACGTCCATGGACGAGATGAGCAAACTTCGATCCGAGCTCAACATCTAGAAGCCCAACATGGATCACCGTGTGGGCGAGCTGGAACAGCAGTGACGGCGTTGGGCACGAAGATGGATCAAGCGCTGAGCGGCCTTCCTCAAGCTGTTCCTCTTCCCCACGCTGAACATCTGCAATCGCCGAGCTAAGTCACCATCGTCTCATCTGCAGCGCCGTCGGGAGGACAACAACCTCCACCGTCTACGCAGATGCTGAGCTCCGCTCATCTGGAGCCAACCCCGTCCAGGGCAGCGTCTGGGTCAATTGACCACCACGCGGCTGGCTTTGAGGCGGTGTTCACCATCGCACCAAGTCACCCACCAACACAAGGTGCGATGGATCTTACCAACTCCGTGCTACCTACTGATCATGTACCCTTTCTCGCTCATATGGATCATGGTGCCAATACCTATCCTAAACAACATAGATATACTAAAATACCAGAGCCCCCATTTCCACACTTTGACGGCTCAAACCCAAAACTGTGGCTCAAAAGTTGCAAAACATTCTTTGAGATATTATCAAATTGAACCATGTTTGGGGATTCGCTTGCAGTTGCACCACCATCGCTCCCGGTCTCCCTCCCGTTGCGCCGCCTTCAGTTGCTGGGCTGAACCGTGGCCATGGCTCAAAGGCGGAGGGTGTACAGCAGGGCGATGGTCGCGAGGGACGCGGATCGGAGCCGAGCCGGGACGCGGAGCCGAGCCGAGTGGCACATGTGAACCGCACACCAGGCAAAAAAAGCATCGCTAGACCAACCATCCGATGGGGAGCTTGGACACATGGCTTCCATCTACAGGAGGGGTGCACGTGGGCGCCCGTGAGCCCTGGGCTCAACCAAGTTTTTTCCCGTTATACGAGCCATATATTTTGCTAGTGAATGCATCACAAAAGACCAAATGACCCATTTTTTGGTCTAACGATGACCACGATGCAGCCAGCGCGGCTGTGCCACCGGCCGGATCGGAACGGACTACATGCACGACTGACCGGTGGACCAGCTAACGATCCAGACTCGGATCCGACTCGGACTCCCGTTATATTACACCTCGAGATCGAGAAGAAGTCGATGTTGTCCTTTGGTATTTTATAGTAACTAGTTAAATACCCGTGCGTTGCTACGGGTTAACTAAATTTTATATAAAAACATGGATCGCATGAACCTATCTTCTTGAAATACGAACCTCGATGAATCTTTACCAAATAAACGAAAAATCTTATGATTTAGTTGTCATGGGCAATCTTTACCGAATCAAAAGCCATATATGCTAAGAGTGAAGGCTGAATGGTTAGGTAATAGTAAGCGGAAGATCATGTTTAAGTATGTTGGACAGCACATCAAAATGATACTGTGAGAACATCTGTAATGATAGACAATGCGTCGTAACCGTGACAAGTTCAAGTTAGAATTAGCTGCAAATAAAATTCCTCCTCCTTCTGCTCTAAGTAGCATAACAGATCAAATAACCTCCAGGAAAAAAAAATATTAGAAAAATGGTGAGAGCTATGTAACTCATCTTTCTCAATCACACCAAGTTTTGGAAACTGAGCACATTGTATCAAAACGACATTATTCCACAATCTAAATATAGCACCGAAGTTCATTTAGCATTCCTTAAAATGGCATATGATGTCAATATTTCTAGACTGTTATTGCTAAAGGGATGCCAAGATGCTTGTAGAAACTCCCTTACAATCTGATGAATATAAATTTTCCATTTCCAAAGATAATGCCACATAAAAGGTAAAATATTAAGATTCTAAGTATAAAGCATTCAACAGTCTAATATAAAACTTTGCATGATAGCAGCTAGCTTTATACTAATCCATATGGTGCTGGTAGCTTTCTACGTATCACACGCAACTACTTATAACATTGATGAACAGGTTGGATCTTAGTGCCACACAGCCATGCTATTTCAGAATTCAATGATGCATTCTTTCTTTTAACATTGATGCAAGCAAATTAGCTGATCAGCTTGTTATGGAATCTAAAGCAGCAAAGCGGATTGACTTCATTGGTCTTGGGGCTATGGGCTTTGGAATGGCATCCCATTTGCTGAAATCAGGGTTCTATGTTGTTGCTTATGATGTGAGAACTCTTCTGACTTTCTTATCCTTCCCAACTCCATAATTTGATCTTGTCAAAAAAAAAAAAAAAAAAACTCCATAATTTGCCTTGCTAAAAAAAAAATCCATAATTTGCCCTTTGTATTGTTTTTTTTTAATGAAACTGGAGGGATCAAGATCCCTACAGGTTGCAGTAAGGTAAAAAAGAATTGTACATGGCCTTCTCCTTTCCAATTGCACATGCGTTTCTTTAACACTTTTTCACATCCCAGAACTCTGACCAATCTCTTGATGTTTGCTGGATTCAATCGCAGATTATAGTCTGTTGATTGTTACCCGTGTTATATGTAACAATGAATACATTAGACTTAATCCCAAAGCAATAGAAAGACCAATATCTTGAACTTTAATCAGTTTTATGTAGTAGCTTTCTATAAATTTGTCTACGATCCTAGGGCTATGTCATAGGACATCCTGCTCTCCTTTTCTTTTTCTATTCATCTTCTTTGTTTTTGTGTATGTGTGTACATTCCTTCAACGAATAGCTTTTCTCCATTTCTGATTTAGGTCTACAAGCCAACAATGGCAGGTTTGCTGATTTAGGTGGATCAACAAAAGGTTTTCCTAAGGAAGTAGCAAAAGGTGACTCGCAAAGTTTTCTGGATAATAACTTCATAAGTTATAGGCTGGACATATTAGCTATGACCTTTTCGTCTGTTTTCATGTAAAAGAAAGAATGCATCAAAACATCTATGTCCAATCCCTTAACTGAATTTCTGAACATTGTAATACATGTTCAGTACAGAACAGGTTCATGCATCCTAGTGCAGTTTGAGAGTCAAGAGAATATGAGCATTTCAATGTAGCGTATGAATACTTATATCATACTGAATATCGCAAGGACATTTGTTCATCTATATGGAATCAAATACCAAAGGACCAATATATGTCAGACATGGCAAGCGCTGCAAGACGAGATATCAGATCAGGCATTGCATCGAACAGGTATCAGGCATCCTTGCCAGGGAATCAAAGCACGCGTTGAACAGGTAGCAGCATAAGCGATTGAAAAAAAAAAGTGTGTGGATGTGGTACCGACCGACCTGTGGGTCGAGACGACGATGGCCACGAGCGCGAGGCTCGCGGCGGCCGACCTCGTCACAGTCCCGTTACAATGCGCTGCCGCCGGTGTCCTCCTAGGCCACGCGACCGAGGCCACAGACGTTGGCGTCGTCCCCGTGGCGGAGAGGCCACAGACGCTGGCGTCGTCCCCGGGCGGCAGCGGCATCTGCGGTTGCAATGGACGGCCGGCCATGGACAGGCCAGCGACGGGGCCGCACGGGTGTGCTCCGCGAGCGCGACGGCGACGTGGCTGCGCGGGTGTGCCGCGCGAGCGTGACGGGCGGTGGCGCGGACGTCTCGTTGTGCTGCGACGTGCTGCAGCGTCCAAGTGTCCGCGAGCGCGAGGAGCGTGGACGGCGTCGGCTCGACGTGCTGCTGCAGCGACGGGACCGCGTGGGTGTGCCGCGCGACGGCGACGGGCGGTGGCGGCGGCGTCTCGGCGTGCTGCGACGGTGAGGGCAGGCGGTGTAGGGGCCGAGGCGGCGCAGAGAGGGAAGGGCCTCGCTCGTGGCTGGCGGTTGTGGATGGAGCGCGACTGACGCCAGCGGCCCCAGGAGCGTGCGTGATTGACCTTCTAAATTTAGTTTCCAATTTTTGCGCTTGATTGTAGCAAACTTTTACTTTCCATTTTTTTTTTTTTTGCATGCGGGGTGGATGGTTCCCATGTGGAGGGAGAAGTGAGGTGAAATTTTTTGACACCAAACCAATGTCTTACTTTCATTCTTTTTAAGTAGTAATTTTATAGTAATATATATAAGCAAATTATAAGTGTTGATCGAGAACGCCGTATTACGTTTCTAGTCTGTAGACAGATAGAAAACTAGAAGACGATGAACACGGCGGCGATACTGAACTCGATCAACACAGCTGCGTCGTCCAGGTCCTCCAGGAGGACGACAAGGGCTCACGACAGAGAGTACTCCTACGATCTCTTCTACTCGCTCCTAGAAGAAGGCCGGCGAAATCCACGTCCGGCGCCGCCCGCCGACAATGATGCCGCAGCAGGCGAAGCCAAACCTGCAGGGTGCTGCCCCTTGAGTCTTGCCTGGAAGATCGCAATCAGGGTATGTATTCCCAGCTTCTGCAGATCGATTTATATCCTCTTTTTCGTTGATTCGACCTAAATCTGTTGCCTGCGCATGGATGCAGTCGTTCATCGTCGTGGTGTCACTGCTGGTGGCGGCTTTCCTCGCCTCGCTGGTCCAAAGCTGGTCGGATGATGCGTTTCCCTTCTTGGTTTCTCTATTCATGCTTGTCATGATAGCGGGCTTCTTGTGGGCGTGCACAATGGATCTTGCAAGAGATCCGAAAAACCATCGGAAGAGAAGAATTAGTGCACAGGTGGATATGTGAACAGCATGTAGACGACATCAATTGATCGCTTTATTTGCAGCTATTTCCATTCCTTTTGAAATATGTTATGAAACACGATATAAGAGTCATATATTCGATCTTTTGTATTACTAGGTAAATGCCCGTGCGTTGCAACGGTTTCAAAATCAACACAACCGAGTGTCGAATTAGCAGGAATTCCTATGTAATTTCAGCTATGACATGTGAAAGAAAAATGTCTTCTGTACATCACAGTTTCTAACTTGAGACATGCATGAGTAACTGAAACACCTTGTATAGTCTCCATCTTGCAAGCACATCTTAATAGCAGTGTCTTCATGCAGCTCCAACCAGTTTATCAATCCTTCCCATAACTCTATTTTATTTTACTTAGTAAAAACTCAAACAAAGCCGGAGTGTCCAAGTAGCAGGAATTCACTAAGGAACAATACCCAATCGTGTCATGTGGCCGTCCACTGGACTCAGCTAAGGAAAAATACACTTAATCTTTCCTGGTAATCTTTGCCGTCTAGCGAAATTCCATTGTTATATTCTCTTATTACATATTTCCTTGAAAGCTTGGTATCTTTCAACCTGCATACAAAAAGTACAATTATTTTTCTAGTCTACAAGCTAGTATATACCTCAAGGAAATCATACCTATGGAGTGCTATTAGTGTTGCATAGCAGCATAGTTCTTCATCGATTCATTAGGAAATAACATTTTGTCCTTTTTAATTTCTTTCCTGTAACAACAATTGACAGCTCAAGGAAATCATACCTTTTTAATTTCATAATTTGAGCCGCCCCTAATGTATGCGAAAATCCTGGGTAGAAACAAATCGCCCCTACTGTTGAGACATTAGGGGCGGCTCATGTTACGAGCCGCCCCTAATGTTACCTGACACATTAGTGGCGGTTATATATCAGTCACCCCTAATGTAACCTCAAATCAGGGGCGGTTATATATCAGCCACCCCTAATGTAATATGAAATCAGGGGCGGTCGCCGTGATTCTTCCTGGCGATCGCCAGGGTCCTGTTGCACAATTGTTTCAGGTTTCCTCTTGTGTCTTCTAGAATGTTTTGATTCACTTTTTGGATTGAAATTCATCAGCGATTAATCTCCTTATCATATGGGGTGCAATCTCTGGGTTTTTACCAGCATTTACATGTTAAGTCCCTAAAAAGATATAAATCACCAAAACTTGTGAAACTATGTTAGTAAAGCCCCTAATCTATGTTTATATTCATTTTATACCCTTATTATATGTTTAGTTGAATTATAAATATATTTCTTAAGAGGTGTCAACAAGCTCCCCCACACTTAGGCTTTTACTCGTCTCGAGAAAAGGATGGATATAACAAAGTTGTAAGTCAAGACATCAAACATAAAACAATCTCATGGTCATACTTATCTTTGTGGGATTTGTGTCTACCAAGAACTTTGAGGAGCTGAAGAACAGAATAGTCGAAATAAAGTACCTTTTCCCTTTTAATCAAATCAACTGGAGTTTTTGCAATGATTTTTGACAAGAAACATAGCCTACCTTTTTTCTTTTGTGGCACTATCAAATCACTCGTTATATTTGTATGTGGTATTTTGGATCCTCACAAAGCACAGATGGTTAATGCCCTTAAACATCTTACTTCTAAATAAACTTTATCTGGGGTTTTAAGTTTGTCAAGGATATAGCATACTTATACCTTGCATGTATTTGCAATGTCAAAGCCGGATCCGAGGAAAAACATTCTCTTAGATCAAGATGTGCATGTGTGTGGATAATATGGTAGCTGCCTAATTCTACTATGCTCTTGTAAATTTTGAATAACTAAAATTTTATACTAAAAAACATGGATCGCACAATAAGATAAAATTACATAATGACGTTAAAGTGACATTTTAATTCAAAAGCAAAGTTCATTTACATAAAGAGGTTTTCTCTAGACAGTAGATATATATGATACTTCAATTTTACATGGAAAGACTACATCCTCATCTTGCTCATCCGTGACATCTATTGTTAAGGAAGAGGCCTGATGATCAACCTTTAGTTCTCCTCTTAAGTGGAGTCTAAGTTTGTTCAGCACATTCAACGCTTTCTTCACTTTCCCAATTGATAGTAGCCTCTCGTTGTCTGAGCTTTTCACTCTAGCTGTATACAAATGAGCAGTGGTAAGGTGATGTCCACAAATCCGCGAAGGTAGAAACACCTATACTAAGGATAAAAAAACATAGCCCAATGATACCTTCATTCACTTCTTTTGTATATTCGAGATTCAATATTACCACACAACAGTATACATGATTGTGTGACCTCTTATTTTTCTAAGATTTATAAGATTTTTCTTGTGTCACAAGAAGGGGTTGGAAAAAAATTGAAAGTTGCTTAGCTGAAAATATTGATGACATATCAGAACACTGAACCAGTGATTAGCACAGGCATTGTGTCAGAACAAAACATATTCAATATATATTTAACAATCCTACAAAATTTCAGTGATGAGCAACATCGTTGAAGGGAAATGTATATAGTAATTAATTAAATCTGTAGTATTTGTACAGAGCAGGCCAACATTTTTTTCGAATATGCATGAGTTGTGTATCACCATTATATTGAGAAGAAGAAAAATAATGAAATGAAGCTTTTGGCCATACATGAAAGTTCATTTCTCAGACTGAAACCTAAGTCGAGATAAACTTGAATTATCAGAACATAAACCGGATGGGAATTATGAGAACATAAACCGGATCGCTCTCAGCAACAATTGAATGTCTGAACCCACCATTCAATAGTGAATATTGCCATTAGTAAATGCTCAGCAGTAAGTTTTAAACGCATCTTCAGTGGCATGCTATTGTCATATATAGTTCATACAATCAAAGGGCAAGTTTGATAGGGGAGCGACATCTGAATGCATGACCCATCATTAGGGCCAAATGTGGTAATCTAAATTAGCTAATTGGCCTGTAAGTTATGACAATTATAGATTCACTATAAAAATGGAAGGAGAGCAGTGTGAACCTGGTTTGCCGCTTCATGCTGTCTGTTTCTCTGGACGAATCGAAAAACCTGAAACAAAGAATGCAGCACTGAATAACCACTCAACAGCTTGGCGACGATGAACGGCACATATCTAATGCAATGTATACATAGATACCATTTATATTTGAAAAAAAAATCACTGAACAGTGAACTCTGAACTATTTCAGTAGTACTATCAGCATGCAGTACACATCAATCATGTGTAGATAGATTTATTAGTAATTACACAATTAAACAACCTGATCGGAAATAAGGTAGCCTATAACAGTTCTGTAAGGTTGATATTTGCCTAAGCTAGCATTATATATTTATAGTCACCCACAAAACCAACTGTGATCAATCTAATTAACAAAAAAAATCAAATGGATTGTTAATAAATTGAGGAATGGCCAGTTTCACCCAGACCCAAAAAAACTTTCACCAACTGTTGGTTGCAACTTTGCAAGTAGTGTTTCAGTTCTGACCTATGGTTTGTTCTCTAGAAATTTGCAGAACATGGATTGAAACTTCAGATACCATTAATATTGGTGAAAGTTTTAACTGATTATTTGGATGGTATCACAATATAAAATAAAATTCCAGGTAAGGTGTTGCTGCATCATTTTTCAGTCAAGTCTGCAGGTTGCAATGGCCAGTTTCACCAAGACCCAAAAATTCTGGTAGTCCACCCTATTTGAGGTAATCGAGGGCCATAGACAATGGTGATGACTCAGGCGTTGCCCATCTCCAACACCGCCAACCTGCGCAGATAAATTGGGCTTCATGTCATATGTATTTCTGATCCTACAAAAACCCTATATAATACCATGTTTCCATAACAGAATCCCACATGCTTCTAGTGCATATCCATTACACCAAATGGTAGAATGTAATAATTACAAAGCACGGGTTTCCAAGAAACCGTGTGGTTCATGCAAGCAGTACTTTCGTCCAAAGGTGTGTATGCATTTATCATATTTAACCGAAGAATACACACCGAAGAGCACAAACAGTTGCATTAACTTAGAGCTAAGGTAAAATTAGTTGCTGACTGCTGTGTTAAAGCATATATTGTTATGTCAAATAAACAAAATTACTCAGTTTTGGCTTTTGCTTACCAAGACGGAGCTGAGGAAGAACAAAGGCTACTTGCTGACTTTGTAGTTAAATTCTGATTCTTATTGCTCGCTTTTTCTTGGGCCACAATGGGTTCTAAATTGCTAATTAATCACATATATATTCCCTATTTCTGAATTGCTAACAAGAGTTCATGGCTTCAAGCTCAAGAGAAAACAGGGAGGAAAACAAAAGAATCCTTATCCTCCGGCTAACGTCATCGAGGCCTGAGACCCCATTGGCCAAAGCACATTTATCTCGAGAATTTCAACAAACACCTTTCATGCTTCTTTCCTCTGAAAACCCCAGAACTACAACCACATGTGATGGTGTAATGTTAACTGCATAAAACAAAGACTATCAAGGCTGCGCCTCTCCAGTGGCCAAAGCATCTAATAAGCACAACTTGAACTCATTAGTGACATATATTGAAGGATCAAATGTTGAATAGCTTTATGTGGAATCATGGATCGGTATAAAAAAGTCTAACAAAGCAGAATATATATACATACTGCTGCTTCAGCTTTTTTTGGCGCGTCAATCTTTGTCTTCTGCACAGTACAGGGGAGGAAGTCTGAATGAGATTGAAATGTGACTGAGAATACACGCGAGGGCTTTTACTTGAAAATCTGGCACATCGCTTCCGCTAACGAAGTCGTTCTCATTCCAGAGAACACAGAAGTAGGAGACGTGATCGAGATGGAAGGGAGGTAAAAGCCTGGTGAAGCTCGCGTGCCAAGGGCGCGGTTCGCAGTGCCGGGGCCGCGCGCTATCGTTCCGCCTGGACTGCGCTCCGGGTTTGCGTGCTCCTATGCCGCCGACATACTGCACACTGCCGTGGAGAGGATTTGGTGGCGCCGGAGGCTTCAACCGCGTCGCTAGGGTTTTCCCGGCGGCGGCCCACGATGGAAACTTCCCTCACCTCTGGAACAATGGAGAAGATGGCTTGAGTATAGGGGGACAGGATTTTGTCATGCCGAATTGGAGCTCCACCGGATCTAAAATGAGCACTGGTACCTTGGTCCATAGCCATGGAGGGGGCCACCGGTGAGGTCGTCCACGTAGCGGTGCACATCCCTCCCAAACCTCTCGAGTAGTGGAGCACAACAGCCGCCGCGCCACGGCGGATCTCGCGCGGTCGGCGGCGAGTCTCGCAGTCACCAGCACGGTCGCAAGCGGAGGCTTTTTACGGAGCGGAGAACGCTCACTTTTTTACGGAGGATGATTGGGGGAGGGGAGGCCGGGAGACGCAGGAAATCACGGAGGTTGCTTCCGCGAGGGGAGCGGGGTGAGTCTGCCGGAGTGGACGATTGCTTTTGGGTCTTTTTAGTAGTAGTAGATGAAATATTTTTGCAAGAAAGGTCATGGGCTATTTTTATTCTTTCTTTTTGCTTCTCTTTTTTAGAGAGGTGGGCTCTACTCACCCTAGACTTGTGTCTTTTTATTTCCTCTCTTTTAAAGATGTGGTTTCTACTCACCCTCGAGACACTTATCCATTTTTCATCTTTTCTCTCTCTTTTTATATACTATTTTTGCATAGCCCGCATGCCTTGTTGTACACCAACTGGATTTCTCTGGCCAACTCCATGGATCGGGAGCTTTAGTACTTGCAATGCGGCAACAACAATCTCAACCGGACTCTAAGCTACGCGACCAAATATGAACCAGGCGTTCGCTCAAGTCGGCATCAGGATGATCTCTTACCTCATGAGGCAGCTTCGTTGTACGCCCTCCCTGCGCCGACGAATTCCTCATTGTACCATCAATCCCCTCTGAATTGCCGCCAAGGCCCCCTACCAACCCAAGTGCGGATCGAGAGGTTCCGCTAGGGTTAGTGCCACCGCCACCAGGCTGAGGGGTGGGAGCGTCACTTGTAAAAGAGCAGGAAACGAGCGCACGGGAATTTCCTCCTGGTTCCCTACCAACCAGGGACCCCCATGGCCCAGAGGTCATCGATCGTAGAGGAGTCGAGTTCGGACCCATGGCGTAGTAGGTGAAAGCAACTCACCTTGAGCTTCGGTTCTGCCCCTGGGTTGTAGAGTCGAGCGTGTGCCCCTCCCCCGACTCTTTGGGCACGCTCGAAGTCGTGGCAGCCGCGTCACCATGGCACGTCTCGCGGACCCCTCCCGGGTCGCCCGTGTCGCCAGAGCCCTTGTCGCAAGGTGGGAGACGACCCATCCCTTTCATAAACCAACAATAATCTGAAGATACCACAGGAAAAATGGTACACAACATAAAATTCATCAAACATACATAATATTCTCTGCAATGTATTGAAGATATGCCAAAAGCAAACAGCAACAAGCAGCAGTGATCTTGAAACAATAACAAATTTTACACCAGAAATAAAGAACACCATATTAATCCATACCAAATAAGATGGAGGAACACCCATTGATGTAATATGGCTAGCTTTCTTTTCGAAAGAAATACGGTAATATGGCTAATTGAACAGAGAGAATTTGGGGAATAGGAAATATTAAAAACCATGTTTCCGGTTTCCACATTGGAAAAACATACATAGAAATAAGACGCAATAGACTGGCATGGATATATAATTTTTTCATTAATTATGACTAACATTTAAGCACAGATTAGTTGAGCTTGCCAAGGAGACTTCTCTTGATAAAAATAATGAAAATATACTGAAGTAGCTATATCAGCAGTCTAGCATACACAAAGGGAGTTGTTAATGGTACAGAGATAATGTTAATGGTACAGAGATAAAGATGGAGGAACCCCCATTGATGTAATTGTAAAAAGGAGATGCGTACAAGATAAAGATCCAAGTAATCAAGCTACAAATCATTCAGGTTTTCATTTAGTGCCTCAGACACATGTTCAGAATCATGATGATCATTCCTGAAAACATAAGCCATTCCCAAATCGATCAGATCGACATGAATGGTTGAAAACTTCAGATAAGCATCAATATATTCAACTTGAGATGCATAAGACATGTGTTTACTTTGGGCGAAGACGAACGGATCTATCGATATCACTATGGATGGCTCACATGGCACAACCCAAATCGAAGTTCTTTGGAAAAAAAAAAACACAAGCAAAGTTGGAGAGGGGGAGTTTAGGGTTTGGTCCACCCTTACCTAGGGTTTTGCCGACCCGGTGGAGCGAGGCATTCTAGCCCCCGGAGGATCGGGAAGAGGGAGGGGCCGCCAGGACTCACCCGCGCCCGGCCGGTAAATCGACGTCGTCGCCGGCATTCGTCGGCCTCGGAAGGGAAGGGAAGGGGAAGCAGCACCTCGTGAAGGAGAAGACGGAGGAGGAGCGGGGGCCGCCGTTGCCGCCGCCATCGCCTCGAAATTGCCGCCCGCCTATGGTTTCCTCGGAGCATCCGCCACATGGGGGTAAAGGGAGGGTAGAGGGAGAAGGAGAGGGAGAGGGAGGCGGGAGGCGGTGGGGGGGGAGGGGCGGCCGGCGGGCTTCTCGGGGTGCGTCGTGGCCATGGCCGCCAAGGCAAGACGGGAGAGATGGAGGGAGAGAGGGAACGTGCGTGAGAGGGAGGAGAGGGAGAGAGAGGCCGACCACTTTTTTTTTTGAGAAAAGAGTGGGAGCCGGTATATATGTGGGAATTTGTGTTAGTGGTTTATGCATAATAGCCAGCGGCCGGGTAAACATAAAAGCGCCACGAAATCGAATTTTCCCTTATTCGGGTGTAGGAAGTCGGGTAATCTGGGGGTAAAAGGTAAAAAGTCAAAAGCGGGTTCTTGTTTATTGGAAGTTTTTCTAGACCTCAACAGGGTTTCTCTGAAGAGGAAGGCTCTTTCTATAAAAAAAACACCAACCAATGAAAATAATTGGGGCGACGTGGATGCTCTCTTCGTGGCCGCTTTCGTAGAGGATTAGGAGTCTTGAATGTATTCATGTAGGCTTCATTTCATGTTTTTATTTCAAAGTATTCAAGATGCAATTGGAAAAATTTAGGGAAATTAGTGATTCTACCCTTCTTTTTAAAGGCCAATGGCGTTTTTTTATCCTCGTTTTTCAACTTTACGTTTTACCCTCGTTTTTTGAATGAAAGGTCCATCTACCGTTCCTTTTAACACCATCACCTCTATTTCGATTAAAGGGCTAAAAACAAACAAAAAAGACATGCCAACCAAAAGACCAAGCTGCCCTATCTATTGAGACCGTTCCCCATTCTCTCCCTGTCTCCCATCCTCGCGTGTGAGAAGGACATGCGGTCGCGGTCGTTGTTGCAGTGGCGGCGTCGCCGTCCTCTCCACCGGCGGGCACCGCAACCCCCTCCTCCCTACCGCCACCAACGAGCTCTTCCCTCCCCTCCCTAGGGCCACCATATCTCTTCCTCCCTCCCCCACCACTCTAGGGTTTTTTGCTTGGGTAGGGTTCCACGGTCGGTGGCTGCGGCCTTGGTGGCAAGTGGAGGAGCCCCCATCTCTCTGTCTTCCTCTTTCGGGATAGCCACCCTGGAGGATTCAAGACCTCCTAGACGCGCAGCTGGAACCTTGGCTGGCAAACTTCGAGCTGACATGGCTGGTGGTCCCGATGGACCTGGTGGGCACGTTGGGGTGTGTCCCGCGGAAGTACGGCAACTCGTCGGTGGCCACCAAGCTGCGAAAGACATCGCCACAACAATGGGAAGAGGAGGAAGAAGAAGCTGACATGTGGGGCCCGTTGACGGTGAGAGAGAAGGAGGGGAGGAGAAATGAGAGTAAGTTGTATTTTTTAACACGGTTATGTTTGCATAATAGAGTAAGGGTAATCTCTTCCTTTGTTTTGAAAAACCGAGGGTAAAAATGTAGTTAAAAAAAACGAGGGTAAAATCGCTATTGTGTCGAAACTGAAGGTAAAAACGTCAATACCCAAAAATTTTTGATGGTTTAATTTTTTTATATTCATTTTGCTAGAGCTAAATTTAAATTTTAAAATAATTTATAGACATTTTCACTAGATTTAAATACTCTATGCGGCCCATATTAGAACTTGGCCCGGCCTGCCAACAATGGACCGAGGCTCATCAAGCTCAAACTGGCCGCATATATATATGATGCTTCGTTGGCTCCTGCCCGAAAACCCTAGAGTGGGATAGGTTTTACAAACCACAGGATGGGTAAATCTAGAAAGGCGGCGGCGGCGACGGCGGTCGGGGGGGGGGGGGCGGCGGCGGCGGCGACGGCGGTCGCGGGGGGCGGCGGCGGCGGCGGCGGCAGGGCTGCCCAAGCGGAAGGCCGAGGACGTAATCGCTAAGGCTGGGAGTTCAAAGGAGATGAAATCAGCGGAGGAAGCGCGTGCCGCAGCCCAAGGAGAACGTGCTCAAGATTTCCGTGGCCCCTCCGCCGGCGAATGAACCTTCCAAGAAGGACGCCAAGGAACTCAAGAAGAAGCGTCCCAAGAAGGCAAAGAGCAGCAGCTCATCGGAGCGCCAAGAAGAAGGGTCCCAAGAAGGCAAGAAGGCTCCCAAAAAGTCCAAGAGCAGCAGCAGGTCATTGGAGTCCGAATCAGAAGATGGGGTATGTTGTTGTACATTTTTCGTCTTTTCCCAAATGCATTTGGTCTTCTTCGAAAGAAGAAGCTTTTTGACGCAATTTAACAGATGTTCTGATAGATGATCTATTCCATGCGTCATACTAAGTTGAATTTTGAAAGTTGATAGTGTTCTGTATGGTGCATCGAGTAGTTGTGATGATAATGTGAGTACAATGTTCCTGTTTATTTGCCTTTACACCCTTAAATTGCATTATGGGTAGGCGGAGTCTGAATCAGAAGATGGGGTACGCTGCCATGCGTCGTGCTAAGTTCAATTTTGAAAGTTTAGTTTTTTATATGTTGTATTGAGTAGTTGTGATGATAACTATGTTTTTCCTCTCAAAAAAGATGAAGGAGGCTGCACTCAAGACTGCCATGGCCCCTCCATTGGCGAATGTTGTACCTTCCAAGAAGGACGCCGAGGAACTCAAGAAGAGCGCCAAGAAGGCTCCCAAGAACGCTAAGAAGAAGGCTGCCAAGGCCACCAAGAAGGTTGCCAAGAAAGCCAAAAGCAGCAGCAGCTCATCAGAATCTGAATCAGAAGGCGAGGTATACATGTTTTTATCTTTTCCTCAAATTCATTGGGCGCTCTTTGAATAAAAGTTACTGAATATAATCTTTTTGGATGCAAGAAGGTCCAGAGCAGCAGCAGCTCTTCTGAGTCTGAATCAGAAGATGAGGTATGCTATCATACTTATTTTTGTCTTTTCCCAAATGCATTTGCTCTCTGAATGAAAAGTAGTGAATACTAGAAGGTTTTTGGATGCAATTTAACAAATGTTGTGATAGATGATCTATTCCATGCTTCGTACTAAAATGAATTTTGAAAGTTGATAGTGTTTTATATGTTGCATCAAGTAGTTGTGATGATAATGTGAGTACAATGTTCCTGTATGTTTGCATTAAGGGAATCGCTAAGGCTGGGAGTTCAAAGGAGATGAAATCAGCGGAGGGGAAGCGCGTGCCGCAGCCCAAGGAGAACGTGCTCAAGATTTCCGTGGCCCCTCCGCCGGCGAATGAACCTTCCAAGAAGGACGCCAAGGAACTCAAGAAGAAGCGTCCCAAGAAGGCAAAGAGCAGCAGCTCATCGGAGCGCCAAGAAGAAGGGTCCCAAGAAGGCAAGAAGGCTCCCAAAAAGTCGAAGAGCAGCAGCAGCTCATTGGAGTCCGAATCAGAAGATGGGGTATGTTGTTGTACATTTTTCGTCTTTTCCCAAATGCATTTGGTCTTCTTCGAAAGAAGAAGCTTTTTGGACGCAATTTAACAGATGTTCTGATAGATGATCTATTCCATGCGTCATACTAAGTTGAATTTTGAAAGTTGATAGTGTTCTGTATGGTGCATTGAGTAGTTGTGATGATAATGTAAGTACAATGTTCCTGTTTATTTGCCTTTACAACCTTAAATTGCATTATGGGTAGGCGGAGTCTGAATCAGAAGATGGGGTACGCTGCCATGCGTCGTGCTAAGTTGAATTTTGAAAGTTTAGTTTTTTATATGTTGTATTGAGTAGTTGTGATGATAACTATGTTTTTCCTCTCAAAAAAGATGAAGGACGCTGCACTCAAGACTGCCATGGCCCCTCCATCGGCGAATGCTGTACCTTCCAAGACGGACGCCGAGGAACTCAAGAAGAGCGCCAAGAAGGCTCCTAAGAACGCTAAGAAGAAGGCTGCCAAGGCCACCAAGAAGGTTGCCAAGAAGGCCAAGAGCAGCAGCAGCTCATCAGAATCTGAATCAGAAGGCGAGGTATACATGTTTTTATCTTTTCCCAAAATTCATTGGGTGCTCTTTGAATAAAAGTTACTGAATATAATCTTTTTGGATGCAAGAAGGTCAATAGCAGCAGCAGCTCTTCTGAGTCTGAATCAGAAGATGAGGTATGCTATCATACTTATTTTTGTCTTTTCCTAAATGCATTGGGTGCTCTCTGAATGAAAAGTAGTGAATACTAGAAGGTTTTTGGATGCAATTTAACATAATGTTGTGATAGATGATCTATTCCATGCTTCGTACTAAATTGAATTTTGAAAGTTGATAGTGTTTTTATATGTTGCATCAAGTAGTTGTGATGATAATGTGAGTACAATGTTCCTGTATGTTTGCATTAAGGGAATCGCTAAGGCTGGGAGTTCAAAGGAGATGAAATCAGCGGAGGGGAAGCGCGTGCCGCAGCCCAAGGAGAACGTGCTCAAGATTTCCGTGGCCCCTCCGCCGGCGAATGAACCTTCCAAGAAGGACGCCAAGGAACTCAAGAAGAAGCGTCCCAAGAAGGCAAAAGAGCAGCAGCTCATCGGAGCGCCAAGAAGAAGGGTCCCAAGAAAGCAAGAAGGCTCCCAAAAAGTCGAAGAGCAGCAGCAGCTCATTGGAGTCCGAATCAGAAGATGGGGTATGTTGTTGTACATTTTTCGTCTTTTCCCAAATGCATTTGGTCTTCTTCGAAAGAAGAAGCTTTTTGGACGCAATTTAACAGATGTTCTGATAGATGATCTATTCCATGCGTCATACTAAGTTGAATTTTGAAAGTTGATAGTGTTCTGTATGGTGCATTGAGTAGTTGTGATGATAATGTAAGTACAATGTTCCTGTTTATTTGCCTTTACACCCTTAAATTGCATTATGGGTAGGCGGAGTCTGAATCAGAAGATGGGGTACGCTGCCATGCGTCGTGCTAAGTTGAATTTTGAAAGTTTAGTTTTTTTATATGTTGTATTGAGTAGTTGTGATGATAACTATGTTTTTCCTCTCAAAAAGATGAAGGACGCTGCACTCAAGACTGCCATGGCCCCTCCATCGGGCGAATGCTGTACCTTCCAAGAAGGACGCCAAGGAACTCAAGAAGGCTCCTAAGAGGCTCCCAAGAACGCTAAGAAGAAGGCTGCCAAGGCCACCAAGAAGGTTGCCAAGAAAGGCCAAAAGCAGCAGCAGCTCATCAGAATCTGAATCAGAAGGCGAGGTATACATGTTTTTATCTTTTCCCAAAATTCATTGGGTGCTCTTTGAATAAAAGTTACTGAATATAATCTTTTTGGATGCAAGAAGGTCAAGAGCATCAGCAGCTCTTCTGAGTCTGAATCAGAAGATGAGGTATGCTATCATACTTATTTTTGTCTTTTCCCAAATGCATTGGGTGCTCTCTGAATGAAAAGTAGTGAATACTAGAAGGTTTTTGGATGCAATAACAGATGTTGTGATAATGTTGTGATAGATGATCTATTCCATGCTTCGTACTAAATTGAATTTTGAAAGTTGATAGTGTTTTATATGTTGCATCGAGTAGTTGTGATGATAATGTGAGTACAATGTTCGTGTATGTTTGCATTAAGGGTAGGTGAAAACAACTTGATGATACATATAGTGTTGTATTGAAAGTGAAAGATGAATGACCACAGAAGAAGATTAATGTGTCACAAAGTGCTTGAAATTCCAATTTTCTTTGCATGGTTTGGTTATCGAAGTTTCTATTGTTTAATTGGTCATGGCAGTGTGTAATGTGGGGAATGGGGATATCAACTGTGACTCTTTTACATTGAAATTTCCAGGATTTTGTATCAATGTATATTTATATTGCATGTAGCATAGGCTACATTTATTTCTGAATTTACTTTGTTGTATTTGATTCCTAATAATCATCAGCAAGCTCCTACATTGCAATGGTTTTTACTACCTTTTGTTTTAATGAAACTTCATGAAGCTCCTGCGCCCCTAATGAAATGCAGCCTGGTTCAACTAAAAAAAGTATCGATTTACACCTCAAACCTTTATTATTATTTTTATAATTCTCATAGATGTTGATTGTTGCAGTCCAAAGTCCTTCATATGTCTGGCTTCGACCCTTCGACTGAATTTGATGATGTGTAAGTTGTCTCGAGGAGACATTATCTTAGCCTTTTGGCGATGCAGCAGGTGTGCTAACACTTTCATTTTTTGTTTGCAGGGTAGAATTTTTTGAGGCTGGTGCGGTAACTGATGTAAGCTTTCCTGTAGACGATAATGGAGATGGTAGAGGCTTTTGCTACGTCTTATTTGCCTCAGAGAGAAAGTTGCCAAGATGGTAATTTTGTTTACATTGATTCTGGTTTTTGTGGTCTTAAGAGCACTGCTTGAAGTTCTTTCTTCAAGTGCCGCATATAGAATCATGCAAATTTGTCTTTTTGAAGGCACTTGAAAAGATGGATGGCAAGGACTTGAAGGGTTGTGCTGTTAAACTTAAGTTTGCTCCTGAAAGTGCTTTTACAGACGGGTAATATGAATTTAATATTTCTTATGGTACTCCACTGATTTTTGCACCATTTCTGTTACACCATTTGGTTATTAAACCGTAGACATTATAACTTGGCAGGACTGATAGCTGATCGAAGTGAGCTATGGCATTGCGCGTGTAGGTAAAGTCAATTTCTACTGCACTTTCAGCAGCATCTTGTGGTGCTACTATACTGCTCGGATGAGCGGCAATCCCAACTCGGCAATCCCTAACTCGTTCAGACTACTTTCTTTTGCATTTCTTTTGCAGGAAAGAAGCCATTCACCATGATCCTAAGGATAGTGTATCTGTCATGATGCCAATGGTAGATAGCTAGGCTGTAATGAAAAGATAGACTAGAAAAAATGTGCCCCGTAACTTCAAGTGCATTACATTGTTATTAAGCGACCCCGTTAAAAGTGTTAGTTTCCTGCCGGCTTCTCTGGTGTAATCATCTGGCACCGCTTCCATCAATGTCCGAGGCATTTTCTCGCGATTTTTTTCTTGCTTGTTGCTGCAGCCAGTCTCGTCTGTGTACACTGCGCAGTGGTAACGTAGGATTTGCTCTTATAAGCGTTTTTTTCTCGAACTACATCGGGGCAAATTCCCCATTACAAACTTATTCTTTGCTGAGAGGCATTACAGGTGGTCGGCAAAGTAGGTTGTAACTGTCGTTTCGTGTAACTGCCGTTAACGGCTACTTTTGTTTGCTGAGAGGATAATCCAGCCGTCGACGAAGACTTCGCTGAGCGGATGTATCCCAAGTCCTTGGCGAAACTGTCATTGCCTATGAAAAATTCCCGGTAGACTCAACCGGGAGGCTGCCCCTCTCGTCGTAGAAGTGGCCTCCTGTAGTGAGAAGCTCTAGCTGGCTCAACAGAATATTCTGCTCGAACATTTCTGATTCCTCTTATCTGTCAACTGTCGTCATATTGGCAGTCAAAAAAATGGCTACCATGAAGCATCTCTCAAAATGAAAAAGTAAAACTCAAGTGCAAAGTTTTACCAATGATTGCAAATTCTGGAACCTTCTGATGGATTTCAAATCCTTAGGAAGAAGGTCAGTGGCAGGCCAGGGAGTAACCATAAGTGCTTGTTTTCTGTATGGAAATGCCTGAAATAAGAACAATAGTAATATGTAATATTCTACTGATGATGACGACGAGGGGCGTGATAGATTTATCTTAGTAATAATCGACAGTTATGTGCTGATACCTGCCATAATTCTTCGTTGACGAATGGCATGAAGGGATGCAATAACTCCAGTATGTTTTCAAATACATACACCAGAACATTCTGGGTTGTCGCAGCAACGAACTTGTCACTTGAGTGGTAAAGCCGTGTTTTGCTAGCTTCAATATACCTGAATGGCAATCAATTGATGAATTCTTAGTATACAAAAACGAAGCTTAATTCCCTTGGTTGTAGTTGCATTCCAAAATCTATCAAAAAGAAAATAATAATTTAAGTACAGTGGCATGGTAGATCTTATGTTAGTCTAATCAAAAGATAAACCTTCTTTATGTTCATTTCTAAAGAGCAGTGACATGAGATGCAAAGCACCGTAAAGGATTCTATATGCACAAAAATGACCAAGACTATTGTCACAAACCGGATCAATCTGACCGGGCGGTGACACGTCGACGGGCGAGTAGGGGGGCGATGGTGTTGGTGGCGGTGGTGGTGGCGTTGGGGCGGAGAGTGAGGGGAAGAAGAGGGAGTTGGCGGCGAGGGAGGCGAGCAGCGGCGCTAGGGGCTGCCGCGCCGGTTGGGCGGCGTGGCGGCGGCGGCGACGGTTGGTGGCGCTGGCAGGGGCGGGGCGGCGCAAGGGTAGGGTAGGGGCGGCGCGTGTAGGCTGAAAACTCAAGACTGTTTTATTTCTTGCTTGCCCCAAAAGAGATTACATTCTCCCTATTTATATGGCCCTCCTATGGGATTTGTAATCTAAACAATCTCTAATAAGAGTTTCTTTATAGATTGGAAACTCTCTTACAAGCAATCCTATCTTATTTATTTCCTAATAAGAGATTTCCTTATAGAGTTGGATAATCTCTTCCACACAAAATCACCTAAGGATAATCCTATTCCAAACCAACTATCTTCCTAATTTGACTTGACTTGACCACGAAGCAAAGACGAACTCACGGTGACGTGGTGATTATGATGACATGCGGCGGGCGGCCAGGCTGGCGCCCCCTTTGGGCGGCCGCCGTCGTGCCTGCTAGGCCTCTCTAGCCCTCCCATGGCTGGCCCGATTCTGGTTTGTGACAACTATGAACGATGCTAATAACTAGGAAAAAGAAATCCAGAGAAGGGCAGAGGCCCTTGTATTAGACAAAATATAAGGTCCAGTTCATGGATTACCATCAGCTCTTGGTTTCTACCACGTAACGCAGACAAAAATTAGCAAATTACAGTTCCCTCTATCCCCATCATTGCCAAACAAGACTCATTAGATACAACATGAAACATATTTTGATAGTGTATTTATTTGATATTGTATACGGTAATGCATTTTTCTATAAGTATAAATTTGGTCAAAGTTAGACAACTTTGAATTAACTTGTATGACTTGCAGTTTGAAACAGAGGGAGTACATAGTTTTCATCAATAGGCCATAGTGAGATGCCATGAAGAAGACACGAGTAGGCACACTAAAAAAAGGCACCGGCTTTAACGGTGGAGCAGGAAATGTGTAAACTAAGAGGAAACTAATTGTGCTACAAATAGGAAGGGGAATCGGTCAGGCAGCCTGAAGCACGGCGGCGACCATCGACCGGATGCCCTTGAAGCCGGCTGCCGCCCAACCCTCGGCCACGTTGCGGATGACGTCATACAACTGCAGCGGAGTGAGGGAGGCGGCCTGAAATGTTTGCCGGTCGCGCTCCTTCCAAGCCTCCCAAGAGATGAGGAGCACGAGAGAGTCAAATGCCCGCCTGAACAGCTGCGCACGAAGTCTACGGCGCACGGAGCCACCGGTCTACAAACGTGGAGTCGGGCGACGGGCAAAGATGCGGCAGGCCAACGCGGGAGAGCAAGAGATGCTGTTGGTATTTATTAAGTGCAAAAAGAATATAAAGGGGTTCCGCAAGCGCACAGAATAAAAATACCATTGTAGCTTTTACCCGGGAGTATTCAGTATCGTTATTTATATTTTCCACGGGAAGCAAGGGTAAAGACTATGATAAATCAAAATCATGTATCTACTAACTTAATATACCAACTAAACTAAAGTGAGGGGGTAAATAATGTATATGATATGTATGATAATTAATAGCATTTAACCCGGAGAATATTATAATATAGAGTAGATAACTAGGTCGAGAGGACAACGGGAGAGATCTAGGTTCCCGAATACTTCTCTAGTACTTTGGTTCTATGATAACAATTATTCTAATACACTTTGGAGCAGCGGTACCGTCCCCGATCCTCGAAAAAAGACTGGGAAGGGGTGATCGGGAGAAAGGCCGCCAAAAAGCTCTACGAATCACCAACCCGAACGTGGTGGAATACAAAGACCGACAGGCTGTCACCCCCAGGGCTACCACAACTAACCGTGGGATTGGGCGCAACCTCGGGTAACCTATAGCCTAGACACCACGCCTACACTATAAATTACTACTCTAGCTACCTAGCATAACTAGAGCCCTCAATACGGCGGAGATCCCATGCAATAGTATAATAACTATATCAATAACATGAAAGGCATAAAAGTACTAGAAAAGATATATCTAATTATGGCATAAAGTCTAATAGAGTTGAAATACAAAGATATACCGTAACGCTGAAGACTTCTCCGTAACCGAACGTTAGGTTCCGCCTCCCTAACTCTCTACTAGATCTATTCTATTACATTGTAGTTTGTCTAATCTAATCCTCCAGCGCCGTGCCTCCATCCGATGAGATATGATGTATGAGATGATCCGAAAAGAGGGGGTCTAGGGTCTATATATATGGGTCTTCGTCCCTTCAACCGAGCAAGCAATGTGGTACTAATCTGGTGTTGGATCTTGATCCATCTCGTGCTTCTACCGACGCTCTCGGATCAAACCGTCATTAAACGGGTGGATTAGATTGTGTCTTAGAGTCGGTTGAGGAAGCTTCGGAAGCGGGGCTTGCTTGGCGGGGGCGGCCGATCGGCCGATTATTGGGCCGATCGGCCCGCAGGGTGTCCCACCCCGGGTCCATGGTGCGTCGTGGCTTCCGGAGTCTTCTAGATGATGTTTTCTTGGGTGTTAAGTTTCGTTCACGTCGGGTGTAATCCGGAGCCTTCTAGACTTGTTTCGGAGTTGGATTTGCGTTTAATTCTACCGTTTTCTGTTAAGTCCCACGCAAATCACAACTTTACCAAAACTCATGGAAATCATTAGTATAAAACCCTAATAAGGTTATCTAATTATATCTTAGTCCTTTTCCATGTTTAGTTGACAATTAAAAGTATACGTGAACATGTGTCAACAAACTCCCCAAGCTTACCCTTTGCTAGTCCCTAGCAAAGCTATATGCTATATTAGGATCGGGGAGTTGCTACTACGCTTTCATACCTCGTAATGTGTTTTATCGAAATAAATTCTCCTCTTAACTTGATTGCTCATACACATTTTACCATGGGGTGTAGCCTTTTCATGAATCATAAGCAAGATAAACAATCAAGTTAAGTACCATGTCTCAAGTTCTTCGATCAACTATCATCCCTGGGGTTTTTCAATATTTTTTTTTTTTAAAAGAAACTCGGGAGATCCTATGTATGACCCTCTTAAGTAGATGGTGGTAGTGGAGTTACACATGTGATAGTGGTGAAGTGGATGAGGATGAAAGGTAGTACATAGCCCTTAGCCTTTTTCTAGCATTTTTCTTCTCAAGCACCTTGGACTATATCTCTCTTTCTAGAAATTGCTAGGACACGGGCTGTCCATTCTTGGAGAGGTGGGCTTTGCCCCGGACTTTTGTCCATTTTTCTCTCTCCCTAGAGATGTGGGCCCTACTCACCCCTCGGACACGTGTCCATTATTCATCTCTAAATATATTTTTTTATTAGGGAGGTAGGCCCTTCTCGCCTAGTATGACTTTTGTCCGTTACTCTCCCTCTCTCGTCTCACTTTTTCTCTAAATATTTATTTTTCTTTCCTCTCTTTTTCTTTTTTTTTTTTCGAATGTAGCCCAGCCTCTATTTGGCATAAAAACACTGAGAGAGACATATCCAAAGATTGCAAGAGTTTATTTTTATAATTATGGCTAGCGGCTTGATGGAGTATGGGGATGCGTACTTAGGGTTAGAAGCGCAACGTATTTAGTGGAGTGGGATGATCTTGATGTGAATGATAAACTCTTAAGGGTCATAGCTAAGGAACTCATCATGTAATGTTTTATAATTTTCAAAGATAAAAACCGGGAATCAGGTTTCTCTAGGAAGATGATAAACAACAGCTCAACTTTTCATGTATCTTTATCTTTTAATGCTAAGACTCAGATTAAGCATGTGCTTCCCACAGTGTTTGGGTTTAGAGCAAATTAAGCATTTAAAGCTTTGGGAGAATCTAAGTCCAAAGTGTAAGTACTTTTAAGAGGGATTAAGGCGGGAGCAACTATTCATCATTTCCTTACATAGGGATCATCTTCAGCGTTAGTTTTATTCTAGCAAGCATAATTAAGCACACTATCTATTTATTTATTTATAGCTAACATAAAGATCAAACTATATATATAACTTAAACTTTTTTATCTAGTTTTCTATAGTTATGCATCTTTTTATATCTTTTTTAACAAAACAAACTAGTAGTAAATAAGGTAAAGGATAAGAGTACTTACGGATAATGGGGGTTGCACTCCCCCAAATTTGGATCTTGACATAGTCTTCAATGTTCTTGATGGTTGGAAGTAGAGGTAAATAGTGATGGTGACTGATTGATCTTCTTTAACGCTAGACACCATATGTGTCATGTCTCCCCTTCCTTGGGATCATGTCTTTGTTATTCTTATGGCTTGTAGCTTTGTCCATCCACTTCCTTAGAGTGATTACTTTTTTGTGATCGTGTTGTATGACACTCTTCTTCACGCATTCTTTCCGCAAAATATTAGTGGACACATACCCGAGAGAATGTACAACATGGTTGAAACAGGGGTTGTTGTCCATAAGATCTTATCTATGCTAATGAAAAAAGGTGGTTCTTTGATTACTCTTAGCACAGATTTTTTATTTATCAAGTCTTGTAACTCATTTTATTTGTAGCTGCACTCTAGCATGTGGATCGTCTGAAGGTAACTTGTAGCAAAAGATAGAGTGAATGATATTTGATACTTACAATTCTTCCATAAATGATGAATGAATCGAGTCTCCTTTTGCACAAAGTTTAGAGTTCATCGTATGCCTTACTTCATCTCGATCTAAGCTCATCTCTTGACTTACCCGAATTGGATTTAAGAGTTTTCATAGTGTAAAGCTTCTATGTACGTCACTTGAGATGTATGTATTGAATTCTTGTGACGGGCGACTTCTTCTTCCATCTATACATGGTTAGAATAATATATATATATTTAAATATATACCTTGAGATAGCAGGGTTCCAATGGTGATGAATCTTGATTGAGCGGGCACCTCGAAGTTCTTCAATCCATGGAATCTTGTCGGAAGATCGCATAGCGACATCTTTTGTCCTGTCTATTCCACAATTCAACGAACAAGGATAATCCTACTAAAGCTAGTTAATACACTAAATTAGCGGATATCAAGATCATTATCAAAATCTTTACGCCAATTGCTTCCCCGGCAACGGCGCCAAAAAGCTTGTTGGTATTTATTAAGTGCAAAAGAATATAAAGGGGTTCTGCAAGCGCACAGAATAAAAATACCATTGTAGCTTTTACCCGGGAGTATTCCAGTAGTATCGTTATTTATATTTTTTCAGGGGAAGCAAGGGTAAAGACTATGATAAATCAAAATCATGTATCTACTAACTTAATATACCAACTAAACTAAAGTGAGGGGGTAAATAATGCATATGATATGTATGATAATTAATAGCATTTAACCTGGAGAATATTATAATATAGAGTAGATAACTAGGTCGAGAGGACAACGGGAGAGATCTAGGTTCCTGAATACTTCTCTAGTACTTTGGTTCTATGATAACAATTATTCTAATACACTTTGGAGCAAGCGGTACCGTCCCGATCCTCGAAAAAAGACTGGGAAGGGGTGATCGGGAGAAAGGCCGCCAAAAAGCTCTACGAATCACCAACCCGAACGTGGTGGAATACAAAAAGACCGACAGGTCTGTCACCCCCTGGGCTACCACAACTAACCGTGGGATTGGGCGCAACCTCGGGTAACCTATAGCCTAGACACCACGCCTACACTATAAATTACTACTCTAGCTACCTAGCATAACTAGAGCCCTCAATACGAGCGGAGATCCCATGCAATAGTATAATAACTATATCAATAACATGAAAGGCATAAAAGTACTAGAAAAGATATATCTAATTATGGCATAAAGTCTAATAGAGTTGAAATACAAAGATATACCGTAACGCCGAAGACTTTCTCGTAACCGGAACGCAGTTCCGCTCTCCCTAACTCTCTACTAGATCTATTCTATTACATTGTAGCCGTCTAATCTAATCCTCCGGCGTCGTGCCTCCATCGATGAGATATGATGTATGAGATGATCCGAAAGAGGGGGTCTAGGGGTCTATATATATGGGTCTTCTTACGTCCCTTCGGCTTCAGCGAGCAGCAATGTGGTACTAATCCGGTGTTGGATCTTGATCCATCTCGTGCTTCTACCGACGCTCTCGGATCAAACCGTCATTAAACGGGTGGATTAGATTGTGTCTTAGAGTCGGTTGAGGAAGCTTCTGGAAGCGGGGCTTGCTTGGCGCAGGGGGCAGGCCGATCGGCCTGATTATTGGGCCGATCGGCCCAGAGGGTGTCCCACCCCGGGTCCGCG
Organism: Hyparrhenia diplandra; assembly: GCA_015847255.1. NCBI lineage: Eukaryota > Viridiplantae > Streptophyta > Magnoliopsida > Poales > Poaceae > Hyparrhenia > Hyparrhenia diplandra. Next base: position 104,662 of record JADLZK010009072.1, read on the forward strand.
GTGCGTCGTGGCTTCTCGAGTCTTCTAGATGATGTTTTCTTGGGTGTTAAGTTTCGTTCACGTCGGGTGTAATCCGGAGCCTTCTAGACTTGTTTTGGAGTTGGATTGCGTTACGAATTCTACCGTTTTCCTGTTAAGTCCCTGCAAATCACAACTTTACCAAAACTCATGGAAATCATTAGTATAAAACCCCTAATAAGGTTATCTAATTATATCTTAGTCCTTTTCCATGTTTAGTTGACAATTAAAAGTATACGTTAACATGTGTCAACAGATGCCACACCTGGCGGATGAAGACGCACGAGGCGAGCAGGTGGTCGATGGCTTCGTCCACCTAAGAGCATAGGGCGCAGTCCACAGACGTTTGGAGATCGTGCCGCCTTCTTCGTTCTACCATCCACGGCCTACCGTGCAAGGCCAGCCAACAGAACAGCTTGACCTTTAGCGGAGCGGAAGCCTGTTGCACCTTCCTGCCTGCAAAGAAGAGCTGGTACGCGCAGGAGCTGGAGTAGTCGCCATTAGTCGTCCATTTCCAGACGAAGCAGTCCTAGACACTTGGGCGGAGCTGCACCCCCTCTGAGCATCCCGAAGGCGGAAGAACTTGTCGATCACCGACACTGTTTGCGCACCGAGTATGTCCCTCTTCCACTGGTCATTGTGGAGCGCCTCATGAACGGTGCGCCCACGACGACAGCTCCCCACCGCCCTGAATAGGTTGGCCGCGAAGCTGCAGATTGCCCCATCGGGTAGCCATGCGTCCGTCTAGAAGAGCGCACATGCTCCATTCCCAAGCACCACCGAGACGGATGCCCAAAACATTGCGTCGATTGTGGGCTCGGTCCTGGAAGGTAGAGAGGCCGATGGAACATTTGGTTGAGAACGTTGCTGCCATTCCAAGCGCAGACGTAGCGTGAAACCCATGCTCCTGAGGTCAGGAAGTCCAAGCCCCCTGAGTTCCTTGGGGGAACAGACGACGGGCCAAGCGATCATACATTTGCTGCCAGCAACCGAGTCTGACCTAGCCTAGAGGAAACCGCCGCTTGTCGATCTCCCCTATGGCCCATGGAGAGAAGACGCAGCAGATGGAGGTGTCGACCGGTATCACCGACATCGTGGTCTGCACCAACTCCTTCCTTCCTGCCTTTGTTAGCAGCCCTCCCTTCCAGGTCGGGATCCTGGCCACCACTTTATCTATCATCTATTGCTCGGCGTCACGAGGTAGGCACTTGAGGGAGAGAGAGAGGGACCGCCAGATACTTGACGGGGAAGTCCTGCAGCCTACACGGGAACGATGCCTAAACCACCGCGACGTCCTCCTCCGAGCAGCGAATCAGAGTGATGACACATTTGTCAAGGTTGGTGGAGAGGCCCGAGGCATTAGCAAAGAGCTCCAGGATGCGTCTAACGCAGCTGAGGTCCATCGCAGTCGGCCTGAGGAAGATGAAGAGGTCATCCGCATAGATGGATGCCCTATACCTTATCACACCTGACAAGGGGGAAAGTATGCCACTACGGCAGGCCTCAGCGAGCAGCACGTTCAGGGCCTCCATAACTATGACGAAGAGGAGCGGAGAGAGTGGGTTGCCCTGACGCAGCCCCTGTGAGTGGCAGATGCAGAGGCTGGTGCACCATTGACGAGGTCCTTGGTGCTGGCCGACAAAAGGATCGCGGATATCCAATCCCGCCACTTGAGGGGGAAGCTGATATGCTCCATGACATCCAAGAGGAACGGCCAGGCCGCCGAGTCAAATGCCTTTGTCAGGTCAACCTTGAGGAGCACGAAGGAGACGACGCCGTGCGTGTAGGTAGCGACAAGTAAGCTGCACCGTGTGGTAGTTCTGATGGATCCGCCGCCCTCGTATGAAGGCCGACTGATTGACCCTGACGATCTCGTGCATCCTTGGTGCGAGACGAAGGGAAAGGCCCTTGGCGAAGAGCTTGCTCACGGAATGCATGAGGCTGATGGGCCTGTAGTCCCTAAGGCTTTCCCGCGCCTCGGTCTTTTGCAACAACACCATATAGGCCTAGTTAAGTCCATGGAAGTTCTAGAAGTCCATCTCGTCGAGCGCCTAGAAGACGCGGAAGACTTCCGGACCAACAACGTCCCAGGCCGCCTTGAAGAAGGCACCGGTGAAGCCATCTGGTCCTGGAGCTCTGTCGGACGGGGTCTCACGGGGACGATCCTTGTCACCTCCTCGAAAGTGAACGGGACTACCAGATCTTGGAGATCTAGAGCAGGAAGGTCCAGCCTAGCGAGGTCGATGCGACACACCCTCTGGAAAGGGTAGAAGGAATGTACGATCCCCGTTTTGGCCTGCTCCTCCGTGAAAGTTTGCCTGACGTGAGAGATGGCGAAAAGGTAGCTCTTCCGGTGTCGGTGACACGCTGTAGATGGAAGAATTTCGTGGACGCGTCATTCTCCCGGAGGTATCTGGTGTGCGCACGTTGCCTTGACATGGTGCGCTCGAGGGATGCAAGGCCCAGGACGTTGGCCTTGAGCTCACGGTGCAACTCCCGCTCCCCCGGGACGAGCTGACGGCTCTCCTGCGCTATGTCAAATTCGAGGATGACAACCCGGGCAACCGCAAGTTGCAGCCGGATGTCACCCAGCTGGCCTACGCACCAGCTGCGCAACGCTCTAGTAAGGTGGCGTAGCTTCTGATCCAACGCACGGCAAGCATCAACTGCCAGGTCCACAGGTCCCCAAGCTGCGGCCACCACCTCCAAGAAGCCATCAATCTTGATAAGGTAGTTGTCGAACCGAAATCATGGTCATCCCCAGGGCTCCGTGTCGAGCACGAGGAGGAGCGGCGCGTGGTCCAAGTTGTCCGATGATAAGCACCGAAGCAAGTGGGAGGGGTACCGCTCCAACCACTCAATGGAGGCGCAGGCGCGGTCAAGACGCTCATGCGTCGGGGCGTCCCTGCCGTTGGACCAACTGAAGAGGCGGCCCGAAAGATGAAGCTCGGACAACATAAGGGTGTCTAGGACGGCGCGGAAGCATCCCATGAGCGAGCGCTGCAGCCTTCCATTATTCTTGTCGGCAGCCTAGTAGATAAGGTTGAAATCCTCGACGACGAGCCATGGCCCAGGACAGCTAGCGCGAACGTACGCCACGCCAGCTCCCTGCAGAAGGCATCCTTGAGCGCCATGTCAACCGGACTGTAGATGTTCATGAGCCACCAACGGTCGCCCTGTGCACCTAGCGGCCTCGGCATGATCATGATCGAGAAGCGACGGATGCGGGAGGAGGAGACTCCCGGAGGTCCCGTTGCCAAGCACAAACAGAGCCCCCCCCCCCCACACACACACACACAAACAGCTCCGCCCGCGCGGGAAGAGGTCCCGCGGGGTGGGCGGCGGTAGCTCACGTCCACGCACATCCTGAAGAAGAAAGGGCGCTACCCGTAGAAAGGCGCCAACGAAGCCGACGAGGAGGCTTTGCAATTTCCCGGGCCACCGACATGGATGGGATGGCCAGGAGGCTGGGGGCCCGAGTGAGCGCAAGCGGAGTGTGCGGCGGGGAGAAATTTGGCCACCTGCCCGAAGACGACGGACTAGCAGGACGCTGCGGCGACGCGTGTACAGCCCCTTCCCCCTCCGTGGCGGCCGCCGCAGCCGGTGGGGTGACATCTCGGTGCCACCGCACCGCCCCGGGCCATATGTCCGGACTCCGGAGGGCGGCGAGGGAGCCGACGCGAACATGACGTGGAGGAGTGGATCCGGCATCGTTTGTGCCGCAGGTCCACTGATGGGGGCGAGGCATGAAGGTCGTGCCCCGCGCGGCCCCGCGCGCCGCCAAGACGGGGGTCAGCCGAGTGCCTCGAAGAGCAAGAGAGGCGTGGCCCTCTATGGCCCGGTGCCCGGTGCCGCCCCCTCGCCCCAAGGTGCCCACCGTGGTGGTCACTATCGCCGGAGTCGCCGCCGCTCCCCGCCTCCCCCACCCCGGCCGAACCGGTCATCCTCGGATGGCGGGGAGTGCACCGCCCTGGTACTCTACGACATGAAGGAGTACCTAGTGATGTAGCCCGTGGAGTCCGTTGGTGATGCTCCTGCCTCGCGCCAAGAAGTCCGCAGCGCCCCCGGGTGAACGCGAAGCCAGGCTCCGGGATGAAGACCGTCCTCGACGCTGGGATGACGCGCGGATGCCGGCACCATGCTGCAACAAAGAACTCACGGTCATCGTCTGCCCGGACAACCTCAGGCGGCGCAATCTGGACGCAAGAACACGCCCGCCCTAGGATGGACTGCGCCACCTAGATGGAACGCGGGTGAAGCGGAAGCCGGCTGATGGCGACCAACACCCGGAACGTGAACATCTCTGAGGAGGCGTCCGTCGTGCGCCTCCAAGGGTACCACCGTAGGCTGAAGGGGGTCGGTGGCACACTGCTGCGCAGCACGGCCTCGCGGTCTTCCCAACGCGAGAAGCGAACAATGAAGTCCCCTCCCCCCAGGTCATGACGCCGCACCGACACCTCCGTGATGCCGTAGGCCGCTGCGAGGTGGTCGCGCACCATGGCGGGGACACTGCGTGGTCCGGTGCTGCGCAGTGGACAAAGATCCAAGGCGAACCCGAGGGTCCCGCTCCGCCGCCTCGAGCTCCGGCGGCGAGGCACCACCACCGGCTCGTCGTCCCGGGGGCCGCCGATCGGGGAATCCTTCCCGGGCCGTGGTCGTGAGTTACCGAGTGGGGCTCCGGCGTAGGTGCGGCGCACCGAGAAGGAGCCGTTCGTGAGGGCTCCGGAAGAAGCTTCGCTGTCGGGACGGTATCATTAGAGGCACGCCGACGCGGGCGCGCGCGTGGCCGGGTGGTGGTGGCGGCGCTACGACCCCGTCCGGGGAGCGCCGGCGCTGCCGGGCACGGAACACCGATTGGGGGAACGGGCAATCCCCATAGCGGTGTCCCTCGAAGCGGCAGTTGAGGCACCGCGGACTGGAGGTGCACGCAGCACGCAAGTGGTCCCTAGCGCCGCAATTCAGGCATCTACCATCCCCATAGTCCATAGACGTTATATGCTTCAATCAAGTTTTCTGCCTAAAATGGGTGCTGTCAACTTGTGTGCTCCATCTTATAATGTTGTCACGTATCGGCTCTTGATCTTGGGATGTGCTGATGAATCTGCTATATATCTCAAGCATGTATTAATTGAATGATGATCTATTTCCTGTACTGAAGTGATGCCTTCATCATCTATTTTGCAGCTTGCAAGATACAGAAGATTGTGATGGCCTGTAACAAGTACAAGGCACGGTATTCGGCGCAAACATATAGGATTAACAGATCTGACCTTCATCCTCTATTTATCTTCTCTACTATTATGACACACTTCTTTCTATTTTTGGCACAAGCAACACCATCCGTCGGATCTCACAACCAAGGGCTAGGATTCAAAGTTTGTGCAGAGGTCTTACATCTCACGCCCACACCTGCATCTCTACTATAATGGCACACTTCTTTCTACTAGTATAATGTCTGTGCTAACGCTATGGTTTTATCTTGGGGATGCTCATAAAAAGTTAGTAAAAGTTTGTCAATGTCCAATTACATTGTTTTGCTTGGAAAATTGATCAAAATCACCATACAGCCTATTATGGCTATAACAAGTTAACTAGGGAATTCGCGCGTTCTTCTTGGGAATTAAGAAAGAATGCAATGATCATAAGAAAGGGTTTCATCTTATCATCTCTTCAAAACAGGGACATAAGCTAGCTTAATAGAGAGTACAAATATCATTGGTTTGAGTGTACATGAATATTTATTTAGACCACATTGACGGCTATTTGAACTGAAATATTTCAATTGTAATGTTGAGCAGAAACTAATATTTATTTAGACCACACAGTGTTTGGTAGCTGATGGAATCCCTTTTTCTTCGTTCTTCATGATTGAAGTTGAGAAAAATTCCCAATGATTACCTGCATTAATAGCGAGTATAATATAATGTTAGATATTGTATTTGTTTGATTTTTTGTAGGTTTATTGTTTTTGAATAATTTGTGAAGTACCTCTTTTTTTTTTTAGACAAAAGGGTTTTCCCCGACTTATATTGAAAGCCAAGTTGTGAAGTACCTCTCAATGCGTCTTTTGCTGTTTTCCTTGAGTATCAACTGGAGTCACTTGGTTAAGATCAAGCCTTCGTTTTGCCTGTGAGTTGCTGCAAAATGGATGATAATTGAATATGTTTTAGATATATACAGTAGGTTCATTCATCTTATGCTACCGAAAGATAATATACTGGATATTAATAAAAATTATAAAGGGACACATGTAATCATCGCTAAGTGATAACTGACATTTATTTTATCTTAGAAACAGAGCAAGTTGAGTAAGATATGCATGAGAGGATAGTATTCTGATTTGGCATTGAAGAAAGAAATTGAGAGGCATTTTATTCATTTATGAGAAAGGCATCTCAGAGATTGTATGTAGATTAATTTACCTATCCTGCAATCGATGGTTGTATAGTTTCAGTAGATGGAGCATTAGTATTGATTGGATCCACCTGAGTAACATTGACCTTTTGTTTTTCTTGTGAGCTGCTGGAAAATGGAAGAAACAACGGTAAATTTTCATTAGGTGTTATCAATGGAAACACATTCACTGTAATTCTTTGCAAGTATAAAAGAGTTTGACTCCTTGAGAAGCTTAAGATGCATTTATTTTAGGACGGAGGGAATACTCGATCTGTTGTGCTGGATATAACCAATTGATTATCCCTCTATAAAAAGCACCTATGTAAATTACTGTAGAATAGTACATTAAAACTACAGCATGTATGGCAACTAACCTCGTCTGATGTCAAGAGGAGGACATATCACTGAGTGCATGCTCAAGTGCTCTCTGCTCATCCAAGGTCATGTAAGAGAGATTTCCCGCGGGGACCAGGATCAAAAAACACTGATGTTCCCGAATCAATTGCACAGTCAACTGAGGATGTGATCACATCAGGGAAGAACTCATCAAAAGCGTAACCATTACAAAACAGTATTTTGGAATGATGAATAGTTGTCCTGATATCTGCTGGGAGTGTCCGTATCCAACTTGAAGCGGGCTCTTCAATAACTTGAAGCAACACTGATAAATGACCAAGCACATTAAACCAGGAAAAAGATTAGCTGACATGAATTTCATAATAGTAAATGAAACATGAAGAAGAATTTTATTTCAAAAAAAGCATGTTCTAACCTGCAAAAACCATGTTTCTGAAATGGGTCTACAAGAACCCAGCATAGAAGTGTTTCATAGGCTTGGCGGCAGCCAGCAGCATTGGTATTTTCAAGCATCCCAACAACACTAATGCTCTCCACTTGGAGCACATCAAGAAGAAATTTCCCATATATTTCCTCTCCTACATGACCCAGAGTGGAACAGCTTAGCCCAAGCCTAGCTGCAGCAAACAGATAAGGATTTCAAGCTTATCCATATTGAACAGTCAACATCTAGTTGTTAAGGCACAACCTATCTATCCACCCAGCTAAAAAATAGACATAAAGCAAAAACAATGCAAGCCTTCCGGTCAACAGCAGAATTTGTAATAAATAAACGAATAAAAAATCCCACAGCTAACGATCATACACTTTTGGTTCGTTCATCACGCTGTGCTTGTATCCAATGCCAAATCCACGCGCAGAATTGTCACAACAGAGAAAGAACAACTTCTCTGTACTTGCTCATTTCTTCAGGCCTGCTGAATTTTAACTATAAAGGACTGATGTTTTTCAGAGTTCAAGACATACTGCTAATCTGTGATAAGAAACTGAGCTGCAGGTTACCTTTAGTTCGCCGAGAAAGCCATAGATCGCCTGCTGCTCCATCCGAAACGCTAGCTCTGTCCTGGAAGAAACCATGGAGTGATGGAGAACGGAATCAGAAGTTGAGGCAAGTAGCAACGCGGATGACGACATCCCACAGCTCACACGGACTCTAGCCTAGCCGCTCTACGGCACCGGCTCCGTAGCCGTGCCCATCGGGTCACACTCGGCCATTGTTGCTGCGCCTGCTAGGGCCGCACCACCCGGGGTCGTGCACTCGTGCCCAGCCATGGCCGGGTGGAGGGGTTGTGGCTTCCTGTATGCTTCACCTCCGCAAGCGGCTAGACGGGGCGGGCTTCTTTACATCAGGCCAGATTAAACATAATCATCGATCGATTGTCGCCCAATACCTACAGAGATGGAGAAGGGTCCACTAACCGCATGGAGATCAGTGGTGGCCATGGCCATGGTCATGGGAAGATGACGAGCACCCGCCGCCGCCACTGGTCCCCTCGCCGGCGTCACCATGAGGGTGAGGGCACCGGTGGCCGCCACCGCCGCTGGGGGCCTCAACGTCGCTGCAGTCCTTGTCGCAGGGGACCTCCTTGTGGAATATGCAGCACTTCCTGCCGCCGAGTCCCTCGTTGTTTTCTCCGTTGTCCACCGTTCCCTTCTTCTTGGCCCGTCGCTTCAGGCGCAGCACCATCGACTTGGGGCCGGCACCGGCGCGGCGCTGACGCGGCCGCCGGGGGCTGAGGTCGAGGACGACGATGAGGGGGACGGGTCGATCGTCACCATCACGGATCCGGTCGAAGAAGACTGCGGCGGCGTGCGCGTCGCCACGGGGATGGAGAATTTGGGATTCTCCTCCTCTATCGCGGGGGACGGCGCGGCGCGGCGCGGCGTCGGGGTCGGGCACAGCGGGAAGGCGACCGTGTCGGGCCAAATCGCTGCGAGATTGGGAAAGGAAAAGGAATGGCCGAACGCGGTGTGGAAATTGGTCTGTATATACGGCGGCCTGAGTGGCATGCCGACCGTCAAAGCTAGGCGGTGCGAGTGGGGAAGTGGCAGGGGAAGAGGCCGCGCTGAGGCAAGGGGAAAGGCCGTGTCGTTCTGTGCGTAGGTGAGGGGGTCAGGGATAACGGCCAGCATACGACGACGGCGTTGATGAGGAAGGGGAACAGGCCGCCGCAGCACAGGAATTGAAGAGGCCGGCGAGGTCCCGAGCGAAGATAGAAGCGAGGAGGAAAGGGGAACAGCCCGCAACGCTGGAATCGGAAGAGGCCGCCAAGTAAATTTTTTTTTTTTTTTTTTTTTTTTCCGGAAGGAGAGATGCCTATGTGGATGTCTACGTGGATGCTCTGCATGTGCAGAGAACTCCCCTAGTGGGGAGCTTCTTTATAGGGGTTATAGATAGATGACCAGCCACGACCTAAATGATTCTATCCACTTTAGAACCCTTCTTATATATATACAAATATTTACATCTCGACAAGGCACATATAGTACAAGTGTTCAATTTGAAGTTGAACAAAATGCTCAGTTTTCAATCAGAATTTAAAATCAAAACAATATTACTGGGCATCTAAGATTTATATGTATACGTGAAAGTGTGGGAATTGTTGTTGTATTCCATGAATAGGTACAGGAGTACATATATAGCAGCCAAGGGTGGCATGCAAGCCTACCGCTAATGGCGGGATTACATCCACACAATTACAGCCTAATTATATTAGTTTAACACTCCCCCTCAGTCTAATCGGGAGCATTGCTAACGGTCAGACTGGACCGGAACTCCTGGAAGAGCGAGGTAGGAAGACCCTTGGTGAAGACGTCTGCATACTGTGATGTCGTGGGAACATGAAGAACCCGAGCATGACCGAGGGCAACCTTCTCTCGAACAAAGTGGAGATCAATCTCAACATGCTTCATTCGCTGATGCTGCACTGGGTTGCTGGAGAGATACACAACACTGACGTTATCACAATAGATCACTGTGGCTCGGTGAGGAGGGTGATTAAGCTCAATCAACAATTGTCGCAACCATGTAGTAGCTTCAGCGACACCATTTGCCACAGCACGGTATTCGGCCTCAGCGCTGGACCGTGAGACTGTGCGTTGACGCTTGGAGGACCAGGACACCAAGTTATCACCTAGGAACACCGCATAGCCTGAAGTGGAGCGACGAGTGTCCGGACATCCAGCCCAATCTGCATCCGTGTACACAACGAGGTCTGTAGGTGATGAGCGGCGCATGGTGAGACCAAGCGATAGAGTACCTTGCAGGTATCGCAAAATCCGCTTGAGAGCCGTGAGGTGGGGCTCCCTGGGATCATGCATATAGAGGCATACTTGCGGAACAACAAAGGCGATGTATGGATGGGTAAATGTCAAGTACTGTAAAGCGCCAGCTAGGCTACGGTACTGTGTAGCATCAGCGACAGGAGGTCCATCTGCAGATAGTTTGGAGTGTAGATCAACAGGGGTGCTGCATGGCTTGCACTCACTCATCCCGGCTCGCTCCAAAATATCCCGCGCGGTAATCGGGCGGCGAGAAAGAAATAACCCACTAGCAGACCGTGCCACTGAAAGACCCAGAAAATGATGAAGCCGACCCATATCTGTCATGGCAAACTCATGCTGAAGAGCCCCAATAATCTGCTTCAGAAGACCACCAGAGGAAGCAGTGAGAACAATATCATCCACATATAGCAATAACAGGGCTGTTTCGACTCCTCGGCGATATATGAATAGAGAGGTGTCTGATTTTGCTTCAACAAATCCAAGTGAAATGAGATAAGAAGCAAATCGTTCACGCCAAGCACGAGGAGCCTGCTTCAGACCATATAGAGATTTGTTGAGCCGACAAACAAAATCAGGGCGTGAGGAATCCACAAAACCTGTGGGCTGAACGCAATACACTGTCTCTGAGAGAGTACCATGCAAGAATGCATTGTTCACATCCAATTGGTGAATAGGCCAGTCCTGAGAAAGAGCCAGAGAAAGAACCACTCGAACTGTTGCAGGCTTGACCACTGGACTGAAGGTCTCATCATAATCAATACCAGGTTGCTAAGTGAATCCCTTGAGGACCCAATGAGCCTTGTAGCGATCCAGAGAACCATCTGCGTGCAACTTGTGACGAAAAATCCACTTGCCAGTAACCATATTAACACTAGGAGGCCGTGGCACAAGACTCCAGGTGTCACTGGCGATCAATGCATCAAACTCGGCTTGCATAGCAGCACGCCAATTTGGATCTGACAGGGCATCACGTACGGAGCGAGGCAGTGGCGACATAGCCACAACATGGAGGTTATGGCGATCCACAGGCTGGGCGACACCGGCCTTGCCACGTGTGCGCATCGAGTGCGCATTGGTGACTGGTGGGATGGCGACCGGTCGAGTAGCAGCTGTATGGCCGGTACTGCTGGCAACAACCTGTGCACGAGCATCAGGGGCAGCAGGACCGACAATACTCGTGGGCGTCGTGTGATTGGTGCTGCTAGCAGCAGCCTGTGTGGGGTGCATAGGGGCAGCAGCACCAGTCGATGTGGAAGGAGCACCGTGGTGCGCCGTAGAGGTGGAGGGGGCGCTACTGGCAGCAGCCTGTGTAGAGGACACAGGGGCAGCAGCGCCGGGCGACAAGCCACCGGGAAGTCGAGTACCTGCAGCCACAACTCTTGGCCCAACAGGCATAGAGGAATCGTCATCATCACTCAAAAACTCTAGTGTTGCCGGATCCTGGGGGGAGGTGGACATGTCGGAAAAGGGAAACCGAGTCTCATCAAACACAAACCCAAGAAAGACACACAAGGAGGAGCGGGGTGACAATTTATGTGTAGCTGTAGAGGATAAGTTGGGGTAACAGGCACAACCGAAAAGTCGAAGATGGGCATATGAGGGTTGTGTGCCATAGAGTACAAGGAAGGGAGTGCGACCATCTAGGGTTTTTGTGGGGTGACGATTTATTAGATATGTGGCAGTATGAAGAGTGTCAGCCCAATAAACCGGAGGAAGACTGGCCTGAAAAAGAAGTGATTGCAAGATGTTGTTAACTGTTCGAAGAGTGCGCTCAGCATGTCCGTTCTGTTGTGAGGTGTATGGGCACGACAAACGGAGGACTACACCATGAGTGAGGAAGAACGTGCGGGCCGAGGAGTTATCGAACTCGCGGTCGTTGTCGCACTGAACTGCCTTAATGGGAGAGTTGAACTGTGTGCGCATAAATGAGAAAAAGTTAGATAAAACGCCAAAAGTATTGGACTTGAGGCGTAAAGGGAAAGTCCAGGTGTAGTGGGTGCAGTCATCAAGAATAACAAGATAATATTTATACCCAGACACACTAACAACTGGAGAGGTCCAAAGATCACAATGTATTAAATTAGGGAGTAAAGTCCATTTTTGGCCATTGAACTTTTGGCTAAGTCCAAAAATGACCATCGAACTTCAAAACCGGGTATTTTTGACCCTCCAACTCTTAAAACCATTCACAATCGGCCATCGAGTGGTTTCGATGGATGGTTTTAATGTTTTATTTATAATTTAGTCCTTAGATCAATGGGAATTGTTATATATATTCAGTTGATTATGGTGTGACCTGCAAAATGAATCAAGAACTTGTGTTGGTGGATGCAATCAGTTGGTTGCTTTCTGTAAGATGTTGAACGAAAAATTTATTTGCCACGTATCCTCTATTATGAATTAATATTAATAAATCTGTATTTCAGGCTGGACCTTTTACCTGTTAGCTGTGCAAGGTCCATCTATAAAACATGTTTTCTCTCTCGCTATTTTCAATCAGTTCACTCAAAAGAAAAAACTATGTTTTTGTCTCGCTATTTTAAATCTCTCTCGCACACGCTGTTCTAAAGACTAAATTGTAAATAAAAACATTAAAACCACCCATCGAAACCGCCCGATGGCCAATTGTGAATGATTTTAAGATTTGGATGGTCAAAGATACCGGTTTTGAAGTTTGATGGTCATTCTTAGAATTTGACATGCTAAAAGGAAGACTCTAATTGGCAGGCATGACAAATATGATCAGGGTGTCACTTGCTACAAGAAATAACATTGGAGCTAATGAGCTTGGACAATGCCTCATGGCCGATGTGACCAAGGCGGCAATGCCACAAAGTGGTGGAGGATGAGTCGGCAGTAAGGGCAGTGGTGCTAGCTGGTGCCGGTGGAAAGAACGGGTAGAGGTTACCCGTACTATTACACCTAGAGATCACTCTTTGTGTGTCTAAGTACTTGATAGAAAGGCCAGATGGGTCAAACTCAATTGAACAATTATTATCAGTGGTGAAACGACGGACGAAAATTAAATTCTTAATAATGCTAGGTGAGACTAGGACATTAGAAAGTGAGAGAGGACGTCCTGTCGTGGAAAAAGAGTATGACCCAACAGAGGTAACGGAAAGCAAGGCTCCATTACCCACAATGATCGTAACCGCGGTGATACCATGAAAGTGTGGGAATTGTTGTTGTATTCCATGAATAGGTACAGGAGTACATATATAGCAGCTAGTGTTGAAAACGGACGGAATTTTTCCCGTTTTTTCCCGTCTGTTTTCTATATTTTTCTGTTCCGTTTCCGCATTTTCGGAAAATCCGGAACCGGGTCGGAATCCGGGACGAAGGTCGTCGGAATGCGGACGGAAGTAGAAACGACGTTTTTCCGTCCGTATTTTCGGAATCCCGTATTTGGTCAGAATTTTTCTGTATTTTACTGTATTTTTCCCGTATTATAGCAGTCCATAACTTTCTCATCCAGACTATGTTTTCAGCAAACCACACCTTTCTGGAAAGCTAATGATGAGATCTACACATCTAATTTGGTGGTGTTGTACGCCCGTACATTTACTGATGATCAATTAATATATGTATTGTCTTTTTAGATCATAAATACATTCCATCCATAGTAGTTGATTTGAAACCGGAAGACACCACAAATGATGTCCACCTAGATGATGATAGTGAAAGTGATCCTGATGAGACGGATGATGCTGAAGAGCTGTGATGGTATGACTGAAGGTAGCCGCTAGCTGGAGGGCCAGAAGAGATGGATGGTTGCGGCACCATGTTATTCCGGCTTAAGTTCCGGCTTCCGGCCGTTATCGTTCAATTTCCGTTCGTATTGGTTCGTTTCCGTGCACCCGCATATAACGATTCCGTTTTCCGAATCGCATTTTCCGAACCGGATCCCGTTTCCGCCAACAAATATAGAAATGGAAATAGAAATGAGGTTTTTCCGTCCGTTTCTGTCCGTTTTCATCGCTAATAGCAGCCAAGGGTGGCATGCAAGCCTACCGCTAATGGCGTGATTACATCCACACAATTACAGCCTAATTATATTAGTCTAACAATAAGTACATGTGGTACCGGGCTGTGGACCAAGTGCTTTGGGATTTGAAATATGCAACGCCAAGTGATGCAATGAATATAGCCGTCCATGACAAAATTTCCGACGTAGAAAATGGCGCCGGCTTGCTCACGGGCTCTGTATCTGGAATAAGCTCTGTCTTCACAAGATTTCTCACGGCTAACACTTCATATCCTGCAACAAACCAACCACCAACTGAAACCAAATTCAAGCTTAAGTAGTCAGATCATATTATTGGATATATCGAAACAAACCAAATTCAATGAATGCGGCCTCACCCTCGCCTGGTTGCCGGCACCCAACATGGCCTAGTTCCTGGTGGATGGCTCCCTGGTCGCCTGCCAGCTTGATGATCCTCCGTGGGGAGGGATCGCCGGCGGCCCAGTTGGCAAAAACATTATGGTCTTGATAGTGCTGATCATGCAAAGCGAGACTATTCTAGTATCATAAACATCCTCAGAAAATTGTAGTATGTCCCATAAAAAACACTGAACCGAGCTATGGCAATGCAAACATATGGAAGAAAAATATAGATCATTTTTATTATTTATTTATGTCACTCTAAAACTCAAAGCAATACCTGATCCAATTCATGACCTTGCTTGCTCCTCCTGGTGGTCCCATCATTGTTTTTTCCTGTGCACACAAATAGCTACTCTGCCTCTACTCGCGTTTTCGGCAGAAGATAACAAGAACAAAACACGTAGTTGAATGGATTATGAAATGATGAATGGCCTCCTGTTAACTCTGTATAAAAAAAAGCATTGTCTTGTCTCAGCCTGCCATCATCCAACATGACACCTCTGGGACAAGTGAAAATTGAGCCTTATAATAAATCTATACCTAATATAATCTATACCTTATATACCTACTGATAAAAAGAGAAAATTTCAGTCCCACCTCTTTTTCCACCTCTTTTTTCCACCACTTTTTTCCACCAACTTGCTTCTGTGTCCATGTAGGATTCTACTTTATTTGCTAGAGGAAGCAATCAGGAGATATGTACACATATACGATCACGTACTCTTTTGGGATTTCGTGGGCCGAAGCAAAGATTGACATGGCTGCGTACGTACGTAGTCGATCGTTTCTATCGGATTGGAATTCATATCTTTAACGGAAAGACCAACCAGACATTTCGGAAGGAAAAAACTTTGTATGTATATACTACCATCTAATGCATGCCAATATATATAGTATTACAGTGAAATCGATTGTATCAAATTTAGATTATTATAGAACCTTAATAGGATTGATAGGATAACTATGATGTACATCGGTCATTATGAATGATGGATGGTTAATGTAGCTCGCGCATGTTTTTGGTTGTTAGATATATATTTTAGACATTTGAAAAATTATATTTTAAATATCACTTAGCATGTAAAACTATGATTTGATGGCTCAAACAATAAAGTTCTAAGACTAATTTTATTTTCTACATAATTTTTCATAGAATGAACCAACACAATTCATATCAAGGCACTATGCTATATATCTTTAAAATTAAAGTTAAAATGGAATTGTTTTGTACAATTTTTTTACTTCCATCAATGCCCTTGTGCCTCTTTCGTGTCCCGGTTATAACTTACGAATCATTACAACCAGTGCACACACGAGCTACAACAACGTTTGTCCATGACATATCCCATGTGATCATTAGAGAAATCTTCCAAGAATCCAAGTATTACACTTTTAATCATTGTATAATTAAAGTTTTTGCACAAAAATGTAGATATTGAATCAAGTAACTTAGTATTCATCCGTAGCAACGCACGGACATATTTCCTAGTAATCTATACTTACTAATAAAAAGAGAAAATTTCAGTCCCACCTCCTGTTCACCGGGCTTTTCACCGGGCTTTTTCACCGGGCTTTATTTCCGTCTGCCGTCTGCCAAGGACACGCTACGCTGAAAAAAAGAGTCCAACACGCTCACGGGCACGGTATGAAAATTTCCGCCATCAAATTTCCCTGTTGTTTGTATAATCGGACAGGCTCGACTGAATCCGGTGCAAATACGAACACAAAATTTCAGGCAAAGAGGGACACTGAGTCCGTTTGTAGTGATGGACAAAAGGACAAAGAGAAGGAAAGAGGAAATCGGAAAAACATCTAAATCTAAATTGAATAGAAAAAGAACTCCGGCCCTGGCAACGCCTGTAGCTACTCCGACTGGCATCAGGTACCCAAGGCGAGCTTGTCCTGACGCTTGCGGGGCGAAGCGGAGCGCTGGTCGACGCGGTTGCGACACAGCAAGACGACGCGGCCATGGCCACGGGGAACGGACGGGCACGACTCTGCTTCGGGTGGGAAGGGCAGACGAAGGAGTGTCTATACCTACTAACCTTGGGTTGGGAACTTGCAGCGAGTGGCGAGATTTTTTTTTTTTTCTGGATGCGAGGCGTCGTGGTGGGTAGCTAGATTTTCAGCGTGGCACCGGACGGAAATCAATAGGCAAGGAGAATTTCACCTTCAACTTATCGTTCATCCAATTGGGAAACCGGTTTTTAGCTCCCCATATATTATTTCCCGACGCCCGTTAAAAGTTGATTTTTGATTTGCTCCGTGTTGGGTGCAAAGGCCGGAGTATTATTGTTGGTATATGTATTGTTGGTACATGTAAGTCCTATATACGTATTTTGAGGTTTCGGGATAAATTTTTATTTTTACAAACTTGCAGATATGTGACATAAGGAGTAGATAACATTTTTGAAAATAATCCATGAAGTTCAAATTTGCATGCCACCGTGGAAGTGCTCATTTCATAAGGCACGGAGTAAGGGCGCCATGCCCTACATAGCCGATCTAAAGGTGATAGTAGTGGTGTTTAAAAAGAGGTCGATGAGGTGGTGGAGACTAAACACAACTACCATAGGTAACCACGCTAAATAAATTGTCAAACAAAATCCCAGTATATATTTTTAAAACCTGTTGCAACGCACGGACATGTTTCCTATATACCTTTTTTGTTGCCAAAAACCATCTGTTTTTCACCTTTTTTTTCTTCCAGATATTTCTTTTTATGTCCACCTAGCAGCCTCACAGTCTTATCTATTTTTTTCCTTTCGTGCTATGATCCGATCATCCGGCGTACCATAAAGCATGCAAAAGTAGCCGTCATTAAAATTGAACAAGTTTTCACCAACAAAAAAAATGCACGCATTCAACATTTATATCGGGTTTGGATTGAGTTCCTCCCTTTCAAGTTTGTGATTAATTAGGGGGCATAGGCCTAATGTAAGAATAGAAAAAAAAATGGAGGGTTTCATGAGCAAAGATAAAAGAAATATAAACAAATGATAAATAAAAAGTTGATCAACATTTAATAGGCATGAGGGTTTCCCAATACAAAGTGTTTTGTTACCTTTTGTCTTTTATCAAAAATGAACAATTTCTACCATAAATTTATAAAATGTATTAAAATCAAAAAATAAAAATATGATAATTGAAATTTCTAAATGTTCTTTTCGACCAAAAAACAAATCATGTTTAAGGGCATATAAAACCCTTAGACAATCTACTCCAAAGTATGGAAAGTATTATAGATTAAATATATATCATTGTCTTAAAAATAAATAAATTTTAAATTTTAAAATTTCATAAAAAATAACATTAGCTATAAGTATTTGATTTTTTTCTAGCACGCATACGGGCATATTTACTAGTAATAATAATAAAGTACGAAAATTTCTGCCACTTTTGTTTTCACCATCGTTTTCTTTCACCTCCTAAAAATAGACTCTAGACTTTCCTTGTCCAAATCCAATCCAAATAGGGAATTTCTGCCAAAAATTTCCTTTCACTTTTTTCCCTTTCACCTCTCCTGCCTCTCTTCTCTATCTACACCGAGAGCCGAAGAGAAGGCAACCGGATAGTATCCAATTTCTTTACGTGAATGAGTCCATATGTCACATCACACGTCAACTAATTTAATTTAATTTAATTTAATTTATATGATATGGCAAGTAATAGGGAATTTCTGCCAAAAATTCCCCTTCTTTTTTTTTTTTTTTCTTTCCTTTCACCTCTCCCTGCCTCTCTTCTCTATCTACACCGAGAGCCGAAGAGAAGGCAACCGGATAGTATCAATTTCTTTACGTGAATGAGTCCATATGTTACATCACACGTCAACTAATTTAATTTATATGATATGGCAAGTAGTCTTGAAATCGGATACGATACGGTAAGCTCAGTTGATAGTTGAGCTAGCTTGTATGACTTCGTATATGGCTTTCTTGCATGTATACTTGTATACGAGCCTCAAAGATCAATTAGCTTGCAAGTTGCTGGTGAATCTACCCTGGAGTTCATACACGTACAGCCTTGCATCTTTCTTTTCTTTCTTGTAGATTAATAACAGAATCCGAGTTGTATTCCAACTTGTCCTCTGATCCACATCCAGGGTGTCAACTTTCATAGTTGATATATGTCATATAAACGAGACAAGGGAAGGAAATCTCTACAACAATAATTTGCAAGGGAGGAAATACTAAGGCAGATCGAGATAGGAAAACTCTCCTTCCCTAAATCCAACACAATAAGACACGTACCTAACAACAACCAAATCTAAATTCCAGATCGAGTCCAAAACAAATCACATATAAAATTCGTGGAATTAGTACTAAATAAAGAGGCACCAATACAATACAATTAATAAAAGAATTCAAGGCCAAATCAATGATGATTTAGGTCATCATGATCTGGGCAACGGTGTCCTCGCGACCGCCATGCTCGCCCATGGACGCTTCCTTGCCGCTAGCACACTCGCTCACTTGCCCCTGAGTCCGGTGCCCCGTGGCGGTGTGTGCTCGAACCGAGGCTGACGTACCCCGTCGACACAATTGATCCCCGAGGCCGGTGTACCAAGAAGAAAGCAAGGAGGCGGCGTGGATGGTGGTGTGCACGAGAGAGGTCGGGGAGAAGAAGCAAATGAGCTAGGGTTTATGAGAAATCAAGAGCTAAATGCTTTTGTTCAGGAAGAGTAGAAGCTTTGGTTGTCCGACGAAGATCAATGGCCACGGAGAGTGAAAGAGTGGTGATGTGATATGATGATGGTAAGCTTTTCACGTGCTAGGTGATTTTTGTAAGAAGAAAAACATAAATATATTAAAAACATGTACTGATGGATTTTTAAAAAAATAGCTCCCGTAGCAATGCACGGGCATATTTCCTAGTTAAGACTAAAATCAGAAGGGAAGATCAATTCCTTTTGCAGTTGTCATGGCCCAGAAAAGGCCGGCCCAAAAGGGGGCCTAGGGCGTGCACACGCACGGCCCCATGCCGCCGCCGCCGCTGCCTGTTGTCGTCGTCATCCAATCTTTATTAAAACTAGTGGAAATGCACGCGATGCGACACGCACGTGGCTAAAAAACAATTATACAATATCAAGCAATAACGATAAAACCTTTGAGAAGTCAATTCATTTTTTAACCTTTGAGAAGTCAATTCATTTATCGAACAACATGTATCATTCAATGTTTGTCACAGGTTCACAAGGATGAAGTCTCAATATTTTTGTCAGTAATAACAATCAGGCTGCTTGATTGATTGTTTCTATATATATGGCTAATAAGCCGGGGATGCTATTTTGTATTGAGAAAAAATACTTTATCATAGCTAATAAGTTCCGTGGATATACGACAAATATTTGGTTACAAAATTATGCAGAACAATTGAAACATACAAGCAATCATCGAGTTTCTCCTTTAAATGTACTCTTATTGACATTTGAGTTCATTCGTTTTGAAACCAGCTATGCATCAAAAGGAAAATTGAAAGAAAATCACAGCACAAGTTGAAGTAGATGCGACATTCCTAAGCACTGAGAGCATAGCATGCTCATTAAGCTGCAGCAAGAAGTGGAGTAGTCCACCGTGGCTAAGCACCGGATCACAACACACTTTCAGGAGTCATCACCTACCGTCATAAAGTCCAAAACCCTGCAAACCAATAAAAAGGTAAAGAACCCAAGCATCTATCTGTACAAGGTCTTATATAGAAGACAATAACTTTCACATGTCCACATGAGTCCTTACAAGTTCAGTTATAGATATTGAATTCCATCGATACAAAAAAAAAAAAAAAAAAATCTTCAGCTCTATGCGAACTATATCAAGTTTAAGGGGAGAACGTAGCAAAATATTCAGATTGCGCAGCATCCATAATTATTCATGTGCGCACAACACTAATTGTCAAAATAATAGTAAACCAATGTGATCCTACATTGGAAGAACATATTTTAGATGGTAAGTGCAATAACAAAAATATTGCAGGCATGGTGTTGCTAGTAAGATGTCATGATAATGTCCCTCTTTCATTGTTCACAATCAAGTAGATTGTTTGATACTGATATAACCTGAAGACATCTAGGAGCTTGATTTCTTTTGGGTGTCGCCCTGCACTTTCCAAAACCTGCAAGTCTAATAAGTAAACCTTTCACTAGTACCCAAAACTCTATTTGTGGCGGGCAAAAACGTTGTTAGTGGCGGGCACGGCTGCCCGTCGCTAACGGAAGGTCACGGATAATCGTGGCCTTTCGGCGTGTGGGCGGCCGTGCCCGCCACGTATAATATTTGAATCCATGGCGGGCGCGTTACGCTGCCCGCCACTGTTAAGATTCTTATGCGTGGCGGGCGCGTTATGTTGCCCGCCACGGCGGCTTTTTTTTTTAAAATAAAATACCAATATATATATATATATATATGTATATATATATATACATATATGTACACATGTATCAATCCATACACACACATATATATAACACAGACATGTGCTCTAATATACATCATATATACATATATACACATCGATTCATATATACAAGTTTCACCGATCGATCGATCCATTAGTTCATATCCAACATATACTAGTTTCAATTACAACATATCCGTACAAACATTGCGAGCTATATGTTGATTGGATGAAGATAGTCCGTAAGACCTAGCTCTTCCCATCTCCTTAGCGGCCCAAACTCTAAAGACAGCCCCACTCTCATTTGTCCCGATTGAATACGGCTGTTCTTCGTGAACTACCATGTCTAGAACGAACTTGCGGATATGCGCTCGTGGCGCCTGAACCGCATCTCGTCGGTTGCCTTTTTGTATCACCCCCGTGAACGTGTTCTTTGCTTCCTTGAGCCGCCGGTAGCTGGATTTGTACCTTTCGCAGGCCCGGAGGTACTACGCACGAAGAATCCACACAAGTTTGATCCGTCGGTTGTTTGAGGCAATCGCACACAATAAACCGGTGTTATTAGTAATATCGAAGCTATAGCAAGGTAGTCGTGCGAAGAAAAACTATGTTTCATTTACGTCGCGGGAAATGTCGCTTTTGATTTTGAGTCTATCTCGATTGCGCTCCTTACACTTCTCGGATCGGCGATCCCGGGAGTTCGGATCCTTCAAGTATTTCTTGTAAGCGGTATGCACGAAATGCACTATATTGTCAACGATATATGATATTCGACTCTAGTATATAATTGCATAAGGAGTTCATCGATCACTTACAATCTCAAGATTTTTTCGAATTGTTGGTAGCCGAAGCGGGTTCGGTGCCTCGTAGTGAGTCAAAGATAACGCCCCCTCCGCCCCGAGGAAAGATCATGAAACAGATCCAATGTCCTACCATCCCCATTCCATATTGGTAAGGCGCCGGAATACATCGAGGCCCATTTTCCTTGACCTTTTTCATCAGCGATATGGCGTATTCTCGCTACCTCCAACTTCTTAGCTCTTTCATTCTTATCCCGGATCTTACGTCTTTCCTCGTCCGTCAAGTTGACCAGGTCGGGATGGTCCGCTCTTAGCTTATAACCGACGATCTATCTCTCTCTCGGAGATGTGCCATGGAGAGAGGTAAAGAACACCGGTGTTTAACCTATTGGCTACATCGGCGCACAACCTACAAGGACATATGGCTGTGGAATAGGTACCTTTGAAAGAAAGAATCTATATACGGATGCAAGGGATATGTGCAAGTAAAATTGCGCTTACATCGTAAACAAGGTGACTTGGGCGACGTCAATGTCCTGTCGACGAAGTAGTCTCGACATGTCATCGAATGTAATCGTGAACTGGAGCTCGGTGTGGTAGTGGAAGCACTCCTTAGGAAGAAGGACACTGAAGCTATACAATCCACGCTTTGCGCACTCCATGTACCATGCATGGAACTTCCGAGTCTCCCAGTCCTCGGCATCGATGAGCTGGGCCTTTGGGATCATAAACTTCCCAAACTCGAACAAGCCGGGGCATTCGTCCGTGACAAACCCCTTATAAGGTGGGGATTTTGGCCTGCAAAAGCGGCGGTACAAATGTTAATTACCTAGGGTTTCGAAAAGGAGTAGTTAATAACTTATTACAACTCGTTGTGTTAGCGGTGCATACCTTTCGGATCGAATATCTATTTCTTTGGGCCTCCTGGGTAGCGGGTACTTGGGTGCTGCGACCTCCTCTTCATCGAATGTGTGCTTCTTCGGTGATGGAGGGTGTTTGCTGCTTCCCCGGCGCTTGAGGTGTTGTCCATTGGAGGCCTTGAGTGTACTAAGGTGTCTTGCTCCCTACTCTCGCCTCAAGACTTGGCTTTGTGTTTTTTCGCCCGGTTGCCGTTGTATATCGGCGGCTCCTCATGTGCCGGCTCCTGAGCCTGAGGTGTCGGCTCCTGAGTTGCCGGTGCGGCGTGCCGGCTCTTGAGGTGTCGGCTCCTTAGGCTCCTCGGTGCCGGCTCCTTTCTTTGTCGGCTCCCGAGGGCTCGTCTTGTGCCGTGTCCTTAGCGGGGGTACTTTGGAACCTTGAGGAGGGTCATTGCCTCCGCCGTCCCCACCATCTTCATCATCGTCGGAGGAGTCACCATATGGGTCGGGTGGCGTACTAGGGTCCATTCTTTGTCTTCTTTGTTGAGCCGGAAGGTGGAGTCAACGTCGACATATCAGCTCAATGTCCACCTTCGACCCACAAAGATGGTGTAACCACGAGCAACTCCTAGGGTGCCCGCCACGGTTAATGTTTTTCGTGGCGGGCGGCTTAGAGGCCCGCCCGCGATGTAAAATTTACGAAAAAAGGGATAAAGTATGGTTATAAATTGTTATAAATTGTTATAAAATGGTTATAAATTGTTATAAATTGTTAAAAGTGGTTATAAATTGTTATAAAATGGTTATAAATTGTTATAAATTGTTAAAAGTGGTTATAAATTGTTAAAAGTGGTTATAAATTGTTTTAAATTATTATAAAATGTTATAAATTGTTATAAATTATTATAAAATGTTCTAAATTGTTATAAATTGTTATAAAATGGTTAGGATGCCCGCGGCGTGTCAACTTTTCATTTTTCGAACTTTTCATGATTCAAAATTTGAAATTTGAATTTTTTTACACATTTGAAGCGACATTTGAAGCCCTAGACGCCCAAGTTTCAAATAGTCATGAATACGTAAACTTCATAACTCATCAAGATCTATATTTCATACATAGGTAATTTTTGCGCACGAGAAATTGTTACAAGCGTGTAGTTCAAAAAACACTAGTCTCCCTTGTAGTTTCGACACTCCGTGTGAGATATTTGTTTTTTTTGACTATTGTTTACATCGAGAATAACTGCAATTACATATCATTTTGGTGCTTTGGTGCATTGGTGGTCTTCTTCTCACCATCGGGCGGGTCCATGGCATCATTTTAGTCTTGTCGGGATTGATTACGTCCTCTAGTGCCTTCATCTTTTTTGGAAAATCTGTAAAGAGCTTGAACTCATCATAGTTGTTCTATGTTTCGGGACTCGGACCCCATCGGCTCCCACGATCCATTTGCTTTCACTGCCACGACAATATGTCTATTTATGTTCTCCGCGTTCATGTAGTAGGCTACTTGTGCGACATCGATGCAAGCACCCACCGATCATCTTTGTACGGACACTTTGAAGGTTCACGGTGGTTAGCCCAAAATTGTCCACTAGAACTCGCTGAAGGCTTGACCCACCGGCAGCGGAAAAGCAGTTTGCACGTAGGTTACCGCCGTAGTCAAGTTCCCATATTTCTTCGACTTGTGCGAAGCATGTCATCTTCTCCCCTGTCACGCTGTTCCTGCCCTCATATCGAACACCGCTGTTCTGTGATGCACTCTTCTTGTCCTTTTCTTTTGTGTGGAACCTGTACCCGTTGACATCATACCCTTGCCACGTGGTGACCTGCATGGGCGGCCACGACACAAGCTTCTTCACGATCTCGCATCATCTCCTAGGGGAATGTTACGCTTTTGGAGCCTTTGGAGGAAAGTGCTCTTGTGTTCCTTCTACGCCCGATCCTTGAGGGCGGTTCTTGCGCTTGCTACTTGCACGGTGGAGCTCTTTGAGGTGCTTTTTCACGTATCTGTCCATGACCACCAATTGATGAAGGATGCTGTAGTGAGCATCTAGCACTTTGTCCCTATGTATGTCGGTGCGTGCTTTTCGGCCCGCGCACCCCATCCCCGAGGTTCTTCCTTCATGTTGATGCACTGGAAGCCCAATAGCCCTCCCATCTTTTATGTACTTCACACACCAGTTCACGGCCTCCTGGCTTGTGTATGCCTCGATCATAGAGCCCTCTGGGTAAGCGCGGTTATGATTGAATCGATTGAGGGTAGACATTAGTCGCTCAGTGGTCCACATCGCCTGTAGGTACACGGGTCCCAACTGTTCTATCGATCAACCATGTGCATCATCAGGTGTGGCATAATGTCGAAGAACGACGGTGGGAAACACATCTCTATCGGCACATTGTTTCGCGATGAACTCTTTCGGTAGCGGGCAGATCTGCTTTGGCAATTACCTTACGGTTGATTTGGTTAAAGAAGTATGAAATCCTTGTGACCACCATCTTCACGTATTTTGGACGAACAGCTTTGATCACAATTGGAAGGAACACCGTCAGCATGATGTGAGCATCGTGCGCGTTGAAGTTCGTCATTGTGAGGTCTTTCATGGATACCAGACTCTTGATGTTGGAAGAGAAACCCGTCGATACCTTGATACCCCGCATCAACCGACACATAGCCAACTTCTCGTCTCTCGTTAGGTTGTAGGCCACACCTGGGAGTTCGACTTTACCGTTCGGAAGCCGTGTAGCGTGAATTTCCGATCGGATGCCCATGTCAACAAGATCCTGACGTGACTTCGCACCATCCTTTGTCTTGGTCTTGATATCCATCGGGGAGACCGATCGTGCTTTCGAAGACATTTTTCTCAAGGTGCATCGATCGATCGCGTGGGGTGTATGCGGTATCTTCCATTACTTTAGATACTTGAAGAAGATTGACTTCTTCTTGAAAGGAACGGCTGGAGGCGCTCCTTCCTCCGTTTATCCCTCTTTCGCTTCTTTGTCTTGGAGGGTGCCGCTTCCTTATCATCGTCTTTCTTCTTCTTCTTCTTTCCAAACTCGCACTCCAAGTCCTTCACCATGTCAAACACCTTCGGACCATAACTAGTCGGTGTCGGCTGAGGTTTCGACTCGCCCTTGTTGTCAAAGTACACATTCATTTTGGATCTCTCGTACCTATGCTTGTAGAGGAAGCGTCGTGTTCCATGTACACGGTTTTCTTTGGATCCCTTCGGGTAAGTGGAGCAGGTTTCTTCAATGCAAGCTACACAGGCGGTCTTCCCTTTAATCCGCCCCGATAATGAAAACAGGCCGGGGTAATCAGTGATGGTGACAAAGATGATGGCACGAAGAGTGAACTTCTCCTTGCGGTACGCATCAAACATCTTGACCCCATCATCAAACAAGTACCTCCATCTCCTCCATGAACGGCTCCGGGAACACATCTATATTGTTGCCGGGCCGCGCCGGTCCGAGAAATGAGCATGGTGAGCAAAACATACCTGCGCTTTTGACAAAGATGTGGAGGTAGATTGTACATGGTGAGGACGACCGCCCCACGTCTTTGTGCGTGCTGCTCAGTCACCGAATGGGTTCATTCCGTCGGTACTCAATGCGAACCGAACGTTCTTGGGCTCCTCTCGCAAAGTCGGGGTAGGCGGCGTCGAAGTCTTGCCACGCTTAGCATCCAAAGGGTGCCGTAGATTCCGTCATCCTTCACACGATCGCTAGATGCATGCCACGTCATGTGCTTAGCATCCTCGGGGTTCCCATAGAGAGCCCGCAGCGATCGATGGCCGGAAGGTACCACATTGGATGGCCCATTTGGGCGTTTCCTCTGCGTGTAACCTTCCTCTTCCTCGTCTGCGTTGACATGATCTTCTTCGCGGCCGCATTGGTTTTCTTCGCCCCCTTCTTCTTCTTTTCGCCCGTCCTGTTTCCTCATCGACATCATCGTCCACGCGACATCCGACATTCCGCTTGTATCGACTAGTGCCACAGTGCGGACAACTGGTCAAATTCTCGTCTTGATCGCCTCGATATAGGATACGATGGTTTTGGGCAGGCATCGAACTTCTTCACTTTCATCGCCACCGGGCGGATCAACTTCTTAGCGCGATAAGTGCTAGCGGGAACCTTGTTAGGCGATGGATACGTGGAGGCCGGGTAACTTACGAGCTCATTGAAGCTAGTGTCGGACCCGACCATGGCGAGACTTCAACATCGGCAAGTTCGGGGGTAAAACTCAGCCGTGCAACCCTCGGACTGTCTTTGTAGAGAGGATCAAGCTCGCTGCACGCTTCATCATGTTTGAAGTTTTCCAACCATCTCGGGCACCCAAACGGAATGTCGTCCTCACCGAAGTCGGTTGACCAAATCTTCAAAAACCCGGACATCCTCGAGCTGCGTCATAGGATTCTCGCCGCCGTCCCCTCCACCACCACCACCACCGTCATCGCCGTCATCGTCGGCGTCGGCCGTGGTTTCGAACAAATCGATGGAATTGGACCGGCTGGTGGACTTTCACGGTCTTCGCATCGGCCGGGGGACTGCACGGTACTTGATCGGTGGTGGATCGAAGGGTGGAACTTCTTCGCCGTGAAAAGTCCGGACCAAATAGTCACCGACGAAGCCATTCATGATTAGGTGAGATCGCACGGCGATGTCGAGAACGCTTTCAGATTCTTGCATTTTGCGCACGCGGACGGATGATCGGGCTCGCTGAATTATCTCATTTTGTATTAAACCGCTAGAGCAACAAACTTCTTCACCTCATCAAAGTATTCGTCATCAGCCCTCTTCATCTCATACATCCAGTGGGCTCGGTGCCTCTCCATCCTGATCGATCCCTGCTCTTCCAAAAAGTTTAATTAGTGCCGTTATATAGTACTCAAACCAAAAAAAAGGAGAACAACTCCCACCATAGAATCTAGATCTAGAGAAAGGCAGTTTTCTCTCTCCTCCAAAACTAAAAAAAAATAAAGTAGCACCAGAGATCTAGATCTAGAGAAAGACAGCTTTCTATCTCCTCCAAACCAAAAAAAAAAATCCCACCATAGATCTAGATCTAGAGAAAAGGCAGCTTTCTCTCTCCTCATGTGTCTCTAGATTTAGAGAGGGGATGAAAAAGAGGGAAAGAAAGATCAAAAGAGGCATTAATCGACCAATTAGTGTCTTCTCCTCCACCAAATCAAAGCCAAAACACTCAAATCAAAGTTTTTGTCGTTTTTGGATCAAAACCTCCCCACAAGAGTTGGAAGAAGAAGTTCGTGGAGAAGATGAAGAGGCGGCCGTCCAGCATTTATAGGTTGCAGCTTTTTTTGCGTGGCGGGCGCCCTAACATGCCCGCCACGCAAAAGAAGCAGGGCCGCGTGGCGGCGCCGCAACGCGCCCGCCACGGTTAAGATCTTTTACGTGGCGGGGGCGTTGCAGGCGCCCGCCCGCGCAAAGATCATCTTTACGTGGCGGGCGCCGCAACGCGCCCGCCACGTAAAGGAGCGGCGAAGCGGCGAGGGGCCATATATTTTACGTGGCGGGTTCAAGTTGCGCCCGCCACGTAAAAGATATGACCCCTGCTCGGAAAATCAATTCGTTACTAGTGTTTTCTGCACTTTCCGAAACCTGATGAGTTGACTATTTCATCAATATACAAGCATATCCTAGAACTGAAACTGATAGAGCAGTTGTAATGTACAGCTTCATTATCTTGTTCCAATATGAAAAGCAAGTGGTCTGAAGATTACTAATTTGACATTGATGGATTTATGGAGAAGTGGTAAGCACACTACTTTAAATATGAAAAATAAATTGCACGTGAAATCTATCTCACAGGGTCTTCTACTGTCATGTGAAACAATATTTTCAGGAGAAGATTACTTGTCTAAAGGCTTATAACTTCACGGGCTGCAGTGTCGTTGTGGTCGACAAGTTGATCTCCCCGTGCACAAGCAGCACAAACAAAGAGCGTGCATGCGTGCCCACCTATGATAGAGCCAAAACCAACTGCGGTGAGCTAGCGGTGAGGCGCCGGATGGATTCACACCTAATAGAAGCCAAGGGCGATGTAGGAGATTGCTCGTGAGTGGAGAAGAAAATAAGATGTGTTAGATCAAGTACAATAATTGGCTTATAGCCAAGCAAATACTGATGTGGATGAGAGAAGAGATGACATAGATGCCAATGAACTTTGCATGGTAGTGTCTTTCTTGCAACACTAATTCTTTTGAATTATTATGAACTATAAATGGAGAGAAGCACCAGGCAATAGTCTGACATTCTTTGCGAAAAAGGAATTGATGCTGACCTACCTAGCTATTGTCAGAAATAGTTTAAAACCAGATTAGCAAGAGAATCTGTGTATACCAAGGACACTACAAAGGTCACTTGATAGGAAAATGCAAGTAACACACGTTGTTGTCGTGGACGCTTTGTATTTGCACACCGTTACCATGTCATCTGAAATGCACTTTATTTTTTACAGAGTCTTCCAAACAGACTTTCAAAGCCATCAAGAATTCAAGCAAATACTATACCCACCGAAGCTTAGCAAAGAAATTGTTAGCCTGCATTCCAAACGGTAAGGATATTCTTTTTTTTTTTTTTGCGAAAAAAAGTAAGGATATTCAGAGAAAGCTGCAAAATATACCTGCACAACCTATGTGCTTCTACGCATTACATGATATATAATGCAGGATCCTTGATCTGGTGCTAACAAAAGGGAAACAAATTTGGAATGCTATGACCTGATCATGAATTCATGATTCACGCACAGTGAGAATGGAAACCTCCTGCATCTTCTCTTCAAAGTTACCAGTCAAGAGCCGGAGGCGAGAGGCACCCCCAGCCCAAGCCAAGCAGGATCCTAACTACTGTATACAAATGTTTGTGATTACATACTGACTGCATTCTGCGACAAAGTCAACAGCCGTATGCACAACAGTCTGGACCGAGCTGAATTCATACAACAACAACAACAACATAGCCTTTAATCCCAAGCTAGTTTGGGTAGGCTAGAGATAAAACCCATATGAAACAGTACAAAAGAACGTAAAAAGGCACAAGACGAAAGGATAAAGATAGGGTAGATAGAAAAGGAAACAAAGTCATGGTTCAGGCACGTTAATAGCTAGCCTCCAAGCGCTCCTGTCCAAAGCTAAATCCTTGGAGATATCCCACTCCTTAAGGTCTCGCTTAACCGCCTCATCCCAAGTCAGTCTAGGTCGACCTCTACCTCTCTTTACATTATCTACCCGCTCTAGAACTCCACTACGCACCGGCGCCTCGGGAGGACTCCGTTGAACATGTCCAAACCATCTCAACCGATGTTGAATCAATTTCTCCTTGATAGGAGCCACCCCGACCCTATCCCGAATATCTTCATTCCGAACTCTATCCCTTCTAGTATGCCTGCAAAACCAACGCAACATACGCATCTCAGTCACACTTAGCTGTTCGACATGTCGCCTTTTTGTAGGCCAACATTCAGCACCATACAACATCGCCGGGCGAATCGTTGTCCTATAGAACTTCCCTTTTAGCTTCTGTGGTACCCTCTTGTCACATAGGATGCCAGAAGCTTGACGCCACTTTAGCCAACCTGCTGCGATTCTATGTCTAACATCTTCATCAATGTCGCCGTCCTTCTGTAGCATAGATCCTAAATACCGAAAAGTATCCTTCTTGGTCACCACTTGTCCATCCAGGGTGACATCCCCATCCTCGTGCCTAGTCGGGCTAAAGTCGCACATCATATACTCAGTCTTGGTCCTACTCAATCTAAACCCTTTCGACTCTAGCGTGTGCCTCCACAGCTCCAACTTCCTATTTACCCTTGCTCTACTCTCATCCACTAGCACCACATCATCAGCAAAGAGCATACACCAAGGGATATCACCCTGTATATCCCTTGTGACCTCATCCATCACCAAAGTAAATAAATAAGGGCTCAGTGCTGACCCTTGATGTAGTCCTATGTTAATTGGAAAGTCACTGGTATCGCCATCACATGTTCGAACACATGTCGTCGCATCCTTGTACATATCCTTAATGAGGGTAATGTACTTAGTTGGGACTTTGTGTTTTTCTAAGGCCCACCACATGACGTTTCTCGGTACTTTGTCATACGCCTTCTCGAGGTCAATAAAGACCATGTGCAAGTCCTTCTTTTGCTCCCTAAATCTCTCCATCAACTGTCGTACTAAGAAAATCGCCTCCATGGTCGACCTCCCGGGCATGAACCCAAATTGGTTTTGGGTCACACTTGTCAACCTTCGTAGGCGATGCTCGATAACCCTCTCCCACAGCTTCATCGTATGGCTCATCAGCTTAATCCCCCGGTAGTTAGTACAACTTTGAACATCTCCCTTATTCTTGAAGATTGGTACTAATATACTTCGCCTCCATTCTTCAGGCATCTTGTTCGACCGAAAAATGAGGTTAAAAAGCTTAGTCAGCCATACTACCGCTCTCGCTCCCAGACATCTCCACACCTCAATGGGGATGCCATCAGGGCCCATCGCCTTACCTCCCTTCATCCTCTTCAAAGCCTCCCTGATCTCTGCCTCCTGAATCCTCCTCACAAAGCGTCTACAAGTATCGTCAAATGAGTTGTCCAACTCAAAGGTAGGACTATCATTCTCCCCATTGAACAGCTTATCGAAGTACTCTCGCCATCTGTCCTTGATCTCCTCGTCCTTCAAACCTTGATCGATCTGTCCCATCCTTGATGCATTTGATTTGGTTTATGTCCCTTGTCTTCCTCTCACGTATCCTAGCGATCCTATAAATGTCCTTCTCCCCTTCCTTCGTGCCTAGCCGTTGGTAAAGGTCATCAAAAGCCCGACCCTTTGATACACTCACAGCTCTCTTTGCAGCCCTCTTCGCTATCCTATAGCCCTCGATGTTGGCTGCACTCTTGTCGAGGTGGAGGCGCTTGAAGCACTCCTTCTTCTCTTTAATAGCCCTTTGTACCTCGTCGTTCCACCACCAGGTGTCCTTCGCTTCCTTCTTGCCTCCCCTACTCACACCCCACACTTCTGAGGCCACCTTCCGTACACATGTTGCCATCTTCAGCCACATGTCGTCTGCATCTTCTCCTTCTTCCCAAGGCCCCTCACCTAGCATCCTCTCCTTAAACGATTGTGCCGCTTCCCCTCTAAGCTTCCACCACTTCGTCCTCGTAATCTTGACACGTTTATCCCGGTGGGCACGCACCTGAAAACGAAAGTTCGCCACTATAAGCTTGTGTTGAGGGACCGCACACTCCCCAGGTATCACCTTACAATCTAGGCAAGCAGTCCTATCCTCCCTTCTTGCAAGGATAAAGTCGATCCGCTCGAGTGTTGTCCACTATGGAAGGTCACTAAATGGGATTCCCTCTTTCTAAAGAGGGTATTCACTAATAACAAGTCATAGGCGAGCAAAATTCAAAACATCCTCCCCCCTCTTCGTTCCTACTACCGTGCCGAAACCCCCGTGTGTACTCGCTCAAACCCTACATTTGTTGCACCCACATGGCCATTGAGGTCTCCTCCTATGAAGAGTTTCTCACTGATAGGCACAGTACTAACCATGCTATCTAGGTCCTCCCAAAATTGACTCTTGGCGCTCTCATTAAGACCTACCTAAGGGGCATAGGCACTGATCACATTCAAGACCGAGTCTCCAATGACCAATCGGACTAGGATAATCCGATCACCTTGTCTCCTAACGTCCACTACTCCATCCTTAAGGCTCCTATCTATCAAGATACCTACACCATTCCTACCCGATGTTGTCCCCGTGTACCAAAGCTTGAAGCGAGTGCCCTCCACCTCTTTCGCCTTTGGCCCTTCCATTTGGTCTCCCGAACGCACGAGAATATTTACACGCCTCCCTAGTTGCCGTATCGACTAGCTCTCTTAACTTACCTCGTTAGGGACCCTACGTTCCGGCTACCTAGACGAATCCTAGTTGGCTCGGCTAGCTTCCTTACCCTTCGCACCCGTCGAGGAAAGTGCAAAGACCCTTGCTCATTTTTCACTACACCCGGGCGCAGATGTAGCGCGCCACTAAGGTTGCGACGACCCAACCCTTGCTCACTATTCATCGTACCCGGATCACGATACGACGCGCCACTAAGGGGATGGCGACCCGGCCCTTGCTCATTTGACACCACACTCGGGTTCCGATGTAGCGCGTCGCTAAGAGGGTTACGCCCCAACGAATTTCTTATGGGTTTCATATCCATTAGAGTGACTGGTTTTTACGTTGGTTCGCCAAACCTAACGCAACCCTCCTCCTTTACCCGGGCTTGGGACCGACTACGTTGAGACGACTCAAGAAAGTCTTCCAGTCAACATAGGCCGGGCTTGGGACTGAGCTGAATTCATATTCATATTTTTTAAAATTCATAGTCAAATTCTTTGCACAAGAGAAAAAAAAATACAAGTATTAATATCCAGTATTAAGAAAATACTCAATAGTGGTTAAACAGATGGAGAAGAGAACAACACACCCTACGTTATCTACCAAATGTGTGTGCGTAGGGCGTTCAGTCTGCGTCGAAAAGGATTAGATCAGACTCAAATGATCAGTAAATGAATCTGCTCAACAGAGAGAATGTTCTGTCTCGAAAATCAATTAATGGAGAAGATCCATTCATTGGGATAGAAAAAGGCTAATGATCAGATATTTTGCAAGGGAAAAAACTATTGCCAGCACCTTAGCATTTGGGATGGGAAGTGGAACACAAAGATGGAATTCACCTGGATTTTTTTTTTTGAGAAGAATTCACCTGGATTGGGAAGGGCGGGTAAACCGCACGCTCCACCCCTTCCCGTAACCATAACCACACGCCACCCCTGCACGCATGGACCACGGCGAACCCGCTCCCGCGATCTTTGCTTCACGAGCGGTCGATTTGAGTAGCCTTCTTGTGGCGGAACATGAACATGATGGCGGCGGGATGCGCCATCCTTGCGGTGCATGTTGGCGAATGACGATCTCCTCCCACACCTTGAGCGGCGCGCGGCTTGGCCCACACCATCGCCCGGCTCACCGGCCACCAGCGCGTTCTGTGTCTCCGCCGCCCGAGACAAGCGGCGGGCAGCGCCGACGTTGTCGTCGCTGGATGCAGCCCGGCTACAAAGCGTCCGCGTTGAAGGTTTACGTGGGCATCCGCAGCGATGGCTGCCGTCGGTTTGATCTGAGACACGGGGAGCGCCGCCCGCCGCCGGGCTTCTGTTGGGACGGCGGCGACGCTGGCTCGGCTAATTGTGGGAGGACACCTGGTTCTTCAATTCCTTCTCCTCGTCAGTCTTCTGTTCAGCGCCCGCGAAAAAAAGAATCGGTAAAGATTGCTTATTTGTAAGATCCCGCTCCGGCGGCGGAGATCCAACCAGGAAGAAAGGGGAAAAGTGGGCAGATAGGAGGAGGAAGAAAGGTAGCTACGACGACGAATTCAAATTAACAAGTTTGTGTTTGTATGATTGATGATTACAGACTCTGCTCTAAGAGCCACTACTTAACATTTCCTGGGTTCTTCTCCTTGGTCATGGATGGGCGGTCCACTCCGGGGCGGATATCTGCGAGCTTGGGCGCTTGACCCGTCTTCCCTTCCTGGGCTTGGGCTTGTCTTCGGTGGCACCCGGTATGGGGCGCCGACACCCCCTCCTTGGGAAGCGGCTTGTCCCCAAGCCGGA
The DNA here is from genome assembly GCA_015847255.1 of Hyparrhenia diplandra. NCBI lineage: Eukaryota > Viridiplantae > Streptophyta > Magnoliopsida > Poales > Poaceae > Hyparrhenia > Hyparrhenia diplandra. The sequence continues at coordinate 138,833 of JADLZK010009072.1, forward strand.
GTAGCGGGGAAAGCCCGCTTGATCGCGTCCTCATCTTCCCACGACGCCAGGTCGGAGTCCATGCCTGACCATTTGATGAGTAGTTGTGGCACTGTTCGAGCACCCCTCGATGAAGCGGTATTTGGAGGACTGACTCTGGTATCTGCATAACATTCTCAGGATCTGGCAAGGAAGAGCATACCTGCTCCAATGGCGGAGGGGCGGCCTTGAGCAACGAGACATGGAAAACTGGATGTAACAGTGATGACTGGGGAAGCTGTAGCTTGTATGCAACTGAACCAATCTTGCCAATGATCTCAAATGGTCCAAAGTACTTGAAGCAAAGTTTGTTGTGCGAGCGTGGAGCCAGAGAAGACTACACGTATGGCTGGAGGCGTAAGAATACCTTGTCTCCGATATTGAAGGATCGCTCACTGCGGTCCTTGTCAGCTTGACTTTTCATGCGCTGTTGGGCACGTAGAAGATGCTGACGCACAACTGCTAGCATGGTCTTGCGCTCAGCTATCTTGGAAGAGACTTCAGGCACAGGGGAAACCATCTCATCAGTGATACCGAAGTGAACTGGAGGGTGACCGTACAGTACCTCGAATGGAGAAGTTCCCAACGCCGAGTGCTGGCTAGTGTTGTACCAGAATTCCGCCAAAGAGAGCCATTTGAGCCATTGTCTTGGACATGAGTGGACGAAACACCGAAGAAACGTTTCCAGACATTGGTTGACGCGTTCGGTCTGACCGTCCGTCTCCGGGTGGTAAGAAGAACTGAGACACAATGTGACTTTTGCCAATCGGAACAGCTCCTTCTAGAAGTTGCTGGTGAAGATGACATCATGATCTGTCACAATATACTTTGGCATGCCATGGAGCTTGTATATATTGTCCAAGAACACCTGTGCAACCTTTTCAGCAGTGTAGGGATGATGGAGAGGCATAAAATGCGCATATTTGCTGAATTTGTCAATCACCACCATGATGCAATTTGCTGTCCCAGACGTTGGCAAACCACCAATGAAATCCATGCATAATACTTCCCAAGAACCAGATGGAACCGGCAAGGGAGAAAGAAGACCAGGATACTTAGCTCGATCGGGCTTGGCCTGAATGCATACAGTGCAATGAGAAACGAATTGCTGGACGTCAGTCTTCATTCCGCGCCATGCGAAGAGTCGCTTGATGCGGCTGTAGGTTACAGGGAACCCGGAATGCCCGCCAATAGCACTGCAATGTAGAGCTGTCATGACCCGTGACTTCATAGCCTCATTAGAACCCAGCCAAATGCGGCCCTTGAACCTGATAACCCCTCCAGTAAGAGTATACGGTGGCCAGGAATCAGGTTTGAGAATAAGCTGCTGGAGTAGTGAAGAAGTATCTAGATCAGCATCATAACCAGTGATCAGGTCAGACATCCAAGACGGGGTGACTGATGACAGAGCTTGTAACTGAGCGGGAGCAGCTGGATGACGTGAAAGAGCATCGGCTGCCTGGTTGTTAATTCCTGGTTTGTAAACCACTCTGTATTGGAGGCCAGCGAGCTTAGTGTACATTTTCAGTTGCCATGGGGTATGTAACCTTTGATCTGTAATGTGAATGAGACTGCGTTGGTCGGTGAAAATGATGAATTCACTATGTTGGAGATAACTGCGCCATTGATCGATTGCAACCACAATTGCTAGGAACTCCTTGTCGTAAGTTGACAAGCCACGAGAGCGGGGCCCCAAGGACCGACTGACAAACGCCAAGGGGTGGCCATCCTGAAGGAGTACTGCCCCCACGCCTGCATCACTAGCATCAGTCTGCAGTTGGAAGGGCTTGGTAAAATCTGGCAATGAGAGCACTGGGGCTGTGAGCAGGGCCTGTTTTAGTAAGGCAAAAGCAGATGAGTGCGCTGGTGTCCAAACAAACAGAGTGCCCTTTTTGAGAAGATCATACAATGGCCGAGCAATAACTGCAAAATGATGGACGAATTTCCTGTAATATCCCGCTAGACCCAAGAAGCTCCGCAGTTGCTTCACATCAGAGGGCTCGGGCCATGACTGAACTGCTTCCAACTTTGATGGGTCTGTGCTGACACCGTCAGGTCCAATGACATGGCCGAGATAGGCAATGGATTCTTGGGCAAAGCGGCACTTGGAGAGCTTGATAAGCCATTGATCCTTGGCTAGTAACTCAAAGACCTGCCTGAGGTGTTGCAGATGTTCAGTCAAGGAGGAACTGTAAACTAGGATGTCGTCAAAGAATACAATGACACATATCCTGAGCAGTGGCTTCAAGGTTGTATTCATCGCCCCTTGAAAAGTATTTGGAGCTCCTGTAAGTCCGAAAGACATGACGTTGTACTCAAATTGCCCCCAATGGGTCATAATGCCGTTTTGTACTCTTCGCCCGGAGCCATTCGGATCTGATTGAACCCAGCACAGAGATCCAAACAAGAGAACCATCGGGCGCCTGCCAACTCATCGAGAAGCTCATCAATTACTGGTATCGGGAATTTACTTTTGATGGTCAGAGCGTTGAGCATGCGGTAATCTACACACATACGCCAGGATGAATCCTTCTTTTTGACAAGCAATACGGGAGAAGAGAATGGGCTTTGACTTGGCCTGATCATGCCGGTCTTGAGTAACTCTGACACTTGTTCTTCTATCTCATTTTTGAGTTTGGGAGAATAGCGATACTGCCGGATCGAGACTGGCTGAGCGCCTTCAATCAATGGAATGGAGTGGTCGCACTGCCGTCGAGGAGGTAAAGATGTGGGGTCAGCAAAAAGCTGGGAGTACTCATCAAGCAAAAGCTGGACTGCCGGTAGTATCTGCTGAGTCTGATGCTCGGACTGAACTGAAGAAATGATTAGGAGGTGAAGTTCCTCGGGGAGCAGAATCGGTTGGAGTAATAATACCGTGTAGGACTGCTGATGTGTTACCATAGGGAATAGACATCCATTTGTGGCGCCAACTGACTCTCATCGGTGAGAACACCGCCAACCAGTCCATGCCTAATATGACGTCGTATGAACTGAACTGCAGAACTCTGAAAGTGGAATGAAAAGTAAGCCCTTGTGCCTTCCACTCAACAGCTGGTATTTCTGAAGTGCTGTTGACTATGGAACCATTAGCAACTCGAACCGGCATTGGATCAGGCAAATCTCTGCTACCAGTAAGGGAGGAAGCCACTGACTCATTTATGAAGGAGTGAGTACTGCCTGAATCGATGAGAAAGAGCACCGTCTGACTGGCAATGGATCCCAAGAACTGCATTGTTTGTATGTCCGGTCTTCCAGATAGAGCAGCAGCTGGACTGACGGAGTAAAGATGTGCCGGCTGGGCTGGATCAGGAGCCGGTTCTTCCACTGATTGCTCTTCTTCAGGAATGTCGAACTCATCCTGGAACAATTCCCATACCTCTTGCAAGGCGTGCAGCTGTGGCTGTGGGGCACAACGGTGGCCTGGAGCCCATTTATCGCCGCAACGCATGCAAAGCCCCCGAGCTCGGCGGTAGTTCTTGAGGGTTGTCAGCTTGTCATCTGTAGCAGCTTGTTTTGCTGGGTTGCCTTGAGCTTCAATGATGGGCTTGTCCGCTGCACGGCCTGGAATCGGGGCAAGAGCGGGGAGGTGCTCGGGCGCCCGGTACCGTGAGAACCCCGTATACTCAGAACGCCTGACATCCTTGCGCCTGACTGAATCTGCAGCTTCTTCCTGTAACAAGGCAAGCGTGTAGGCAGAATCGAGTGTGGAAGGTCTAGCAACCAGAAGAACAGCACGTATGTCGTCACGAAGGCCATCTATAAACCTCTGAATAAAGGATAGGATGTCTGGATTGGGATTGTAGGATTTGAGTTGATCTACTAACTCAGTGAAGCTATTGACATATTCAGCAACAGAGCCTGTCATACGGATATGGAACATTTTCCTCAAGAGTAGTTCGTGCTGGTCTCGGCTGAAGCGTTCGTGGATCCTGGAGCAGAAGGTAGGCCAGTCTGTGGAGTGTAAGGAGGACTCAATGGACTGGAGCCAGCGCTTGGCTGCACCAGAGAAATGCATTGTGGCTACCATGATCCACATATGAGGCTCGACATGGTACATATCAAAGTAGTTCTTGGCGCAGGTAATCCAGAATTGGGCATCCTCTCCATCGAATTTTGGGAAATCAAGCTTGGGAAGGCGACCGAGGGTAGGTTGGGTGAGAGGGCGGTGTGGGTGGGAGGATGGTTGATGGTTAGTGTACTGGAACTGTGGGTAGTAAGGGGTGGTGAGCTGTTGAGGATCAAGGTAGTATGGAGCTGTGCTAAATTGTTGGGGCTGCTGGATTTGAGGAGAGGGTATATGTGTATTGGGCAAGAAATTTGGAATAGATGGGTTGTGGCGAGTGGTGGAGGGAATAGGGTTCATGCGAGGGGAATTGGAAGAGGAGGATTATGGCACGTACCAGACTGCAAGGGTGGGGTGATGGTCGTCACCGACCCGTACCCCTGCACGCGATGCCCGTCGGGCGGTTCGGCTGTCGCTCCGGCGGCGATGTGCGCGGCGTAGGACGACGTCGCAGATGACTTGGCCAGGTCCGGTGTAGGATAGGCTGCCGTCACCCATGGCGAGGTTGCGGGCGCCCCAATGGTGGCGCGACGGATGAAGCTCGGGGCCCGTCCGCGAGACGCCGTTCCTTGCGCGCGCCGTCAGACGATGTTGAAGTCGCGGCGAACGCCGAAGATCGCCGCCTCCACCCATGGCCGCCAATCGTCGAACACCCTCGCTATGCTCTCGAGGCGTCGATGCGGTCGTCCCGCTCATCACGCATCTCGGACGGGCGCATCAACTCCGTGTCGTCCACCCTCGACTCGACCCCCCGACGTGCTCCTGGATGCCCCAGTACCCACCGGTCTTGAGCCGCCGAAGAGTCGTTGTGGGCGGCGCGGTAGTCCCTCGGCGTCGCGGCGGCGGCGCGACCATCTTCGCGAGCCGCACTCCGGGCGCGAGATGTGGCCGGCGTACTCGGCGGGGAAGCGCGCGCGCCCTCGGCGCGGAGATCCGCCGATCCACGCCTTCCGAGGCTCGGGCGCTCTCCGGGCGGGTCACGCGCGCGTCGAGGACACCGGAAACGCCGCGACCGCGTCCCTCTGGGCCATAAGCTGATCCACCCTCCCGGCGAGCTCTTGGCGCTCCGAAGTCGCCGGCGAGCTTGGCGTCCCACTTGGACTCGAGCGTATCAAACGCCTGAAGATCTCTTCAAACTTTTTGTCGAGCAACGCCGACACGTTCGCTCCATGGCGCCGAGGGTCCTCTGCCCGCCTGGTGAAGTGCGGGTGAGGAGGGAGGTAGGAATCCAGCGGTGGCCGGATCTGCAGAGCTGATACGGTGTAAGATCCCGCTCCGGCGGCGGAGATCCAACCAGGAAGAAAGGGGAAAAGTGGGCAGGTAGGAGGAGGAAGAAAGGTAGCTATGACGACGAATTCAAATTAACAAATTTGTGTTTGTATGATTGATGATTACAGACTCTGCTCCGAGAGCCACTACTTAACATTTCCTGGGTTCTTCTCCTTGGTCATGGATGGGCCGGTCCACTCCGGGCCGGATATGCGAGAGCTTGGGCGCTTGACCCGTCTTCCCTTCCTGGGCTTGGGCTTGTCTTCAGTGGCACCAGTATGGGGGTGCTGACATTATTCCATTCAAACAACAGCAAAAAGGCAGGCTAGCAGCAGCAAGAAACACCAAATAGCAGCGATGTGGCCCGCACGTGTCCCCCGACGGCGGGAGTTACGCCGCTTCGCGTGCGGAAAAAGGACACAAGACGTCGACTTCAACGATGGCCGCGAGGAGACCAGGTTTTTCAATTCCTTCTCCACGCCGCTCAACCAGATGCGTCGGGCTCGGCGAACCACAGCAACGACGGTTTCCGGCGAGCGCGGCGTAGCAGGACCGGGCTAAGGCGATGGTCCGCACGCTAGAGATGCGTTTTTTTTTTGTTGATGACGACAGGTACGCGCGCGGCGATCGATCGTCTGCGTGCGAGTCGCGCGGGGAGGCCTCGAACAATCAACGATGTTGTGGTTATGAGCATCTCGATGCCTGGGCGGCAGGAGCAGGTCGTAGATGTTCCCGGCGCCGGCGGCGAGCAGTGTGGTGAGGGAGTTGCTGCAGCATGCTTAGGGTACCGCGGGAAGGGAGGGATGTATCGGGTAGGCGTCACGACGTTTCGAGGCGCTATTGCTTCCCGGTTCACGCCATACATCGGAGGATTCAATTGAAGCGAAACATCTGTAGCCTAAGGTCGGTCCATATCTGAGGACCATTGGATGGGATGATCAGCTTGATCCGACGGATGAGATTGCGACATGGTGCCACCTAATTCCTTCGCTCTTTTATAGTATAGATAGATAGATAGATAGATAGATACGTGTCACCTTCCATGTCAGTAGAAAATTACACTTTTCTTTAGACAAAAGAAAGATATTTAGAAAAAGAAAGAAAGATGAAAGGGCTCTTTCCAACCAATTTTATAAAAAGATCCAAATTTATAAATACTTTTTTTCACATAACAGAAAATAATACCATCTGGCTGTCAACCTCTCGATCAAAAGAGGAATCGGACCTTATAGCTATCACAAAGTCCACTCGAAACACACGAGAGGTAGCGGGGCAACTAGAGGAGGAGCCAGCAGTGCAGCCGGTACAGCCGAGCACGTCGGAGTCGTTTGCTGCGCGGGACGCGTCCTTGTTGGGTGACCTCGACGGCTGCTTGGCCACCCCATCGCCGTGTGCTGCGCATGACGCTGCAGCAGCAGCACCAGCTTGTGCCGTGCGCGACACCGAACCACCACCACCAGCAGCAGCAGCAGCATGTGCTGCGGGCGACGACGCAGCAGCAGCAGCATGTGCTGCGGGCGACGACGCAGCAGCGGCGGCGGCAGCATGTGCTGCGCATGACGCCGCAGCGGCAGCCCCGTCACCGTCACCGGACTCCACTACGCCACCGCTGCCGGCCAGCACTCCACCTACGATGCTGCAGCAGCCCTCTGTGTCTGCGGTTGATCACTTCATCGACTCACTCCTGCTGCCCATGGAGCAGCCGCTGCTGGTCTCACCACCTCGACTGCGCATCTCACGCCCACAGCCGGAGGACAAGTGGGCGCCCAGGCGGAGTGACCGCCTGGGCGGCAAGTCATCCTTCCGGGACCCCAATCCCGAACGGCAGGCTCGTCGCGTCCTTCTCAACAAATGGGAAGGGAAGGCGGAAGGCGCAACATCACAGACTCAGACTCCACCATTGCCAAGAGATTCCAAGATCACTTCGGCGGTCACATCCCATAGTACAAACGGGACATGGTGCGGATCATAGTTCCTCACAGTCGCATACGCCGGAACCGCCGTGACAGCGAGGACCGCTGAGGAAGCAGCTCCTTAGAGCCTCGCTGAGTTCTTCATAGTGGCGAAGTAGGTTTGCTTCCAAAGTACAACCTTTGAGCTCCACAGTTCTAGCCGGTGCCTTTTGTATGTGTGTTGCCTAGTTTACCTCTAGCATCTCGCCAGTTGTATGACTAGGATGTAACTAAACTCTCTAGCTTCTCTTAATGCAAAAACGGGCAATGTCCCGATTTCGAAGAAACAAAGTCCACTCGAAATGGTCTCACTTTCATAGAACTCAAAGAAAAAGATTAAAACATAAGTAAGTCGATCTAAAAGTAAAAGACCATCCATAGAAATAATAATAATAATAATAATAATTAAAATAATAAAATAAAACAAAACAAAATAAAAAGCCACCATAGCAGACTCTAGCTCACGACAAGCTGTATATGATGCAGTTCTTTTCCTCATCCTCAGGGGCTCAACTGCTTTGTTTGACCATTTCATGCTTCAAGACTTGAAACGTATACATTCTCTAATATTGATATTTCTTTTTTCCTTCTCAGAATACAAAAAGATATGTGTATCGAAAAAGAATACATGACACAATACACACATAGACTATTACTTATAGTGGACAACTTGAAGAGAGAGAAGCCGACAAATTTAACATAATAATTTTTAAGCCTAATTTTTGTAACTAAACATTTATATAGAACAAATTTTACGAAAAGTGTAACCTATGCACAAATCTTGGCCACTGCCCAACCGGACTAAGGGCATGCACAATCGCTAGACATATACCTATATTAGCCCTAAACTAAAAGTGAAGCTCCATATTTTTGCAAGAAATTAAAAAAAGATGAGACTACCACCTATGCATATATGCGTGATATCTGCATGTCCCAACCATCTGTTTTTACAGTGCCAAAAGAGAATGCTTGTGGTCGGTTGCTACTGTCTTTCATTGTCGAGGACATGGGGTACTACCACCTTTTTGCAAGACCATAGAATAGAACCATGTGACATGGAAACTTGATACTGAGGATGATGTGGCAGCACGCCACCACGGAGCGTTGGACAGCACCTAAGCAGCCTAGCTAGCTCCTGGCGGGTTCTTCATTGGGAGAACGGCAGGCAGGACAGGAGAGGATCAGAGGGGGCGACAGCACCCATTCCCTAGTGCCTCCCACTCGCAAACATTTTGTGGTTCCACCACGAGGCATCTTAGTCTACTCCAATGGCACTACAGGAATCCGCTTCTTTGCCGAGTGCAAAGAAGTTTGCCGAGTGGCAAAAGTTGGGCACTCGGCAAAGAGCATCTTTGCCGAGTGCCAAACTGCCCACTTCGAAAAGAACGCTTTGCCGAGTGCCTGCCGTCGGCGACGTATAGCACTCGGAAAGCAATATATTTGCCGAGTGCTTGGCCGTGGGCAAAAAACAATACACTCGGTAAAGGATGACAGGATGAAACGGTCAGGTTCTCCGTCACCTTTGCCGACACTAGTACAGAACGGATTTTGCATGGCGGGCATTTTCGATTTTGCATGGCGGGCATTGTGTCCGCCACGGACCTAGGGTCACGGTTAATCGTTTGATTAACCGTGGCGGCACCATGCCCGCCATGCATAATCGATAAACGTGGCGGGCGCGTAACAAAGACCGCCATTTAAGTTAATTGATTAACCATGGCGGGCATCGTTACGTGCCCGCCATGGTTAATAGATTAACCATGGCGGTTTTGTTAAAAGCCCGCCACGGTTAATTAATTCAGGATTAATAAAAAAATAATTAAAAAATATTATAAAATCATATATTATGATTGAAACCACATATTAAATATTAAAATAAGAGAATATATTGACATAAATCTGAACATGCATGACAAGTTAACATTCAAGTAATATAGACATTCAATTAAGTACTTAGAGTTTAAAAGTGTGACCACATCCACCCATCACAATTTACAAGACTCGATCAAACGATCGATTGCTCAATCTAGAGTTTAGGTTACAAATCAATGTCCCCCCACAAATAGTCCTTCATGTCTAGCTAGCGTTTCTCCAGTCCCTAAGTTCCCATAAGTCCGGATTTGTAGCGAGCTCATTTGTTAGGGTCGAAGAAACGGCCGGTAGGTAGCACAACGTCCTCAACGACGGCCCTACAGATGGCGCCAACCAGTTTCGTGAACTTAAGGTCGTCAAAGTTTTGGTGCCAGAAACCTTGCTTGGTTTTCTTCGTCAGCTCGCGCCACGTAGTACGGTACACGTCACTACGGGATATGTACGTATAGGTATAGAAACCACACAGGTTGCTGCCGAAAGGCTGCTTAGCGCACTGCACGCACGATATATGTACCAGAAAATGGTTAAAATATTATGAGACCATTCAATATGGACGAGCAAACGAGAGTAATTAATGTTGTATATACCTCGTAGTCTCGCCTGATCTTCATTTCGTCCGCATGTTTTTCTTTGCGTATGCTCATCCTCCGATCGTATGACTCGGGATCTTTCAAGTAATCCTTGTATGCCCCGCACGAAATCTCACAAAGTGTCATGACTTACGAAGTTTGTGGTATGAAATAGTATACAAGTGTCGTGACTTACGGTACCGAGGGCCTGTTCAAAATGTTTGTAGAGGCCTTTTGGCGTATCATCCAACGAGTCCGACCCTAAGGGCACATCCATCCCGAGGGAAGATCATCCAAGTAATCCAGTGGCCAATGTGTGTTGTTGTTTGTATACCTGCAAGGCTGCACCATTTTATTTGATTAGATATATAGATTCCAAGTGTTGAAAAAAAAAGTATTGCTTTTGACTTACTTGATATGTTGGGCCGCAATGAGACAACCGGCGTCCGTTTTGATCTTCTTCATGCACTTACAGATGTAGTCTGCCATCTCTCTAACCCTTGCATTGCATAAATTTTCAAAGTGTTTATATTGATCGGCCTTGCTCAGCTTCTGGACTTCTTCGTTCCTCTTGGTCTCCCTCCAGATATGAGAAAAATCCTCCACGTCTATATACGCTGGACATAGAAACACAACTGGTTCACCCATCGTTTTGGCTATCAATGCTTGCATCCTACAAGCACATGTGGTCTCGTCATTATATATAGAATCGGAGAGCTAGAATTAGTCGTGTCCGAGCGCGTAATTATCGGTAAAACAAACTCACGCAGCATAGAGGGTGACAATGGATTGGTCGAGGTCCTTGCGCCGTAGCAACCGCCACATTTCGTCGAAGCCTATTGGCAGTGAAATATCGAAGTCCAAGTTAAAGAGCTCCTTAGGAACCCTAAAATGGAACTCCCTCACCCCCCGATCAACTGCATGCTTATATATTAGGTGGAACCTGCGAGTGTCCCACTCCTCATCCTCGATTAGCTGGCCCTTCGGCACCATGAACTTGCCAAGCTCAAACCAGTCTGGGCAGTCCGGGCTGAACCATTGTCCCGGCTTATGGGGTGCATAATTCCTATACAGAAGGAAAATGTACGTTAGCATCTTCTAGCTACGTACGCATACGTAATATGTCTGCCTAAGTTTGGTTGAGATTATCATGCATATACGTACCTAGTGCTGCCGGTCTTCACGGCCCCCGGGTTCAGCTTAGCCAATCGGAGGTCCTTTTCCTTCTCCGCTAGCTCCTTCCTGGCCTCATCATCTAAGTATTTGTTGGTCAGGGCAAGAATTTCCTTATCTTCTTTTGATAGCTTCTTCTTCATCGGCGCTTGGGGGGAACATTTGGCCTCATCCTCCTTCTGACCGCTCTAAGGCGGTGTTGAGAATCCTATGCATGTCGAATTGAACTAAATTAGCCACCAATTAATGCCTAGTACAAGTTAATTAGCCATACTTCTTTTTGCTATACCTGTCACATTTTCTGAAACCTCCTCGACCATTGGGCACTTGAACGGCGTGGGAGGACGTTGAGCAACCTTCTTAGGAGAAGGTGTCCTCTTGCCTGAGCCGTGAGTTGGTGTCTTGCCACCGTCTTCTTCTTCCGGTTTTTCCGGAGGTGGGTTCGAACGAGGACTTCCACCACCTTGGCCACCATCTTCTCCATCCGGTGGGTTCGGACGAGGACTTCCGGCACCTCGGCCACCGTCGTTGTCGTTATCATCATCGTCATCGCCACCACCACCCGGGGGAGAAGGAGGAGGGCCTGCGGACGCTACCGTCGGAGGTGGTGTCGTCGGTTTCCACAGGACTATGTCTTCCTTGTTCCATAGGTACTGTCTCTCCTCCCGAAGGTCCTTGAGTACTGTTTCTCCTTGTTCACCTGGGATATCGAGCTCCTCATCACCAAGGCCTGGTTCTACGGATGTCAGATAAACGAAGGCATACTCAGGTGGGACCGGCTCGTTATTGTACAACTTATCTCCCTGTGGTGGAGACACCACGGCAGTGCCCACCTCCTTCTTCTTCCCCTTCCTGCCAACGCGTATATAGATTTTGCCCACCGCATGTTCGACGAGATCGTCGATTGGGTTCTTCCCGGCGACATGACTCGTACTCACACCTAGGCTTCCTTGGATGTTGCAAAGACCTCTTGTCTTTAATGCCTCTTCTATACTCTTGTCGACTATGTCCTTTATGGCTTGCTCATAGCCTTGCGAGGTTTTCCTTGTACCTCTGCCTCGTGTGGTAGTCGGCCGCGTCGGATTGCCAAGAATCCACGGTCTTCCAGCAATACCTCGAGCCCTGCCCCCGAACTCGGCCACGGTGCTCGGGTCTTCCGATTGCCTCGGTCAGCTCGTCGTGCTCCCTCCTAGGTTGGAAGTCCCCCCGCGCCTTGGCCTCTTTGACAAGCATTACCTTCTTCTCTACCTCGTCGACCTTTGGGTCATTGTATTTGGATGAGTTGTCTTTCTTCGGCTTCTTGGGCTGACGGGCATACAAGAAGTCCCGTGTCCTCTCAGGAAGGTCTAGCAACGGATTCTGTATCCCTTTCTCAGCGTCCTCCCTTTCTTTCCACCGCCATTCTCCCTTATGACCAAAATAGCCTACACAGCCCGAGGTTGTGCCCGAGGTCGTTCTTCTTTGCGAGTTCTTTGCCCATTTTTGACTTGGCCTCATAGTCTTCGTTAGTCGTGAGCCTGATGAACTCATCCCAGATGGGTTGCTTTAAGAAGTTGTAGGCTTGAAGTGGTGACTTGCCCGTCTGCACATAGTGTGTGTACGCATTGTTGTTCAGCGGGGTGCGGCGCTTTGCTTGCAACGGTTAGCACATACTTCTTGCATTTCTTTTTGTCAAAGCACGCCTCGCCCCCTGAATAATGGAACAGGACTTGCACGTCTTTCCACACCTTCTTCTTCAGTGCCTTCGGGACAGTCCTCCAGTCTAGGTATGTGATGGGCACAGTTTCCTTGGCTACAATGGAGATCTGTTTGCTATAGATGGCCCTTATAGATTGTGGCTCCACGGGATCTCCATTCGGCCTATCCTCAATATATTACGCACCACCTCGGCTTTACGGGTGCCTCCCGTCTTGGCCTCTTTTCAAGCGACTTCTTGGACTTCTTGGAGGTGGTAGTATTTGAAGTGCTTGGTGTGGGACGGATTGTTGCCCCTCGAGGTGAGCTCCCTCTTCATGGAACTCCGCATTACGAGAGGCACCAATGGTAACTATCCACGACAACAAGCGAAATTAGTCGTCTTTGTGACATGAGGCACACGACGTTGTGTTAGTCGTATACTTACGTTTTTTGGTTGCGGGCTGTCCACTCTCGAGAACCCCCGTGTCGGGCTCCTCCGCTGCCGTCCGGATCTATTTCTTCCTCCCTAAGACGTTTCTTACGTGGCCTTGGTGTCAATCGTTCGCTCTCGTATCCACCGCCGGAGGAAGAATCGGACGTGGAGGCCACATCCTCCTCGCCTCGGCCACCTATTGCACGATCTACCCGGCTTGGTTCGGATGCCATTGGATTCTACGGGAACACATAGAGCATTTATTATAGTAATTTTTTGTGAAAGAGTAAAGTAAAGCGGTAGTAGAGGCATCACAAAGTCATCTCAAAATATATTTATTATATTCCTCTCATGATTACATATACATTTTTCCATGTTACATAGAGTAGGTACATATATATGTGTATATATTTTCCTTTTACATAGTACATACAAAAATACAAAAAATATGGGTCAAAATAATAAAAAATTGTGTAAAAATAATAAAAAATTATGTAAAAATAATAAAAAATTATGTAAAAATACAAATTTGGCTCGGAAGTACCCAACTATCCTTATCACATCGCGTCTAAACGGTTGCTTGTATATGTAATACAAGCCGCCCCCTCGTTAGGCGCTCACAAGTGTGGAGACATTTCATCATCGCCGCTGCCTCAAAGATAAAAATATTCACATCATCGCATATGCCACCTTTGCCTCAAAGACAAAGATTCACATCATTACAAATGCCACAAGTAGATAGTTAAAGATAGTAAATGCCCGCCACGGAAGGTGAACACAGTAGTAGAGACAATAGAGTCTAAGGTTGGGACTTAAAAAGAGGTAGATAGAGAGAGCCACCATATATATGTGTACCCCGGCCGTGGAATCGGCCAAGTCCTTCACACACGGTTTAGTTTGACCCCAAAGGGCTACCAAATTTTCACGGCGCCGTGAAATGTCACCACATATCCAAAATATAGATAAAGTATGGCAGTGGCATAATATAGAGATCAATATATATATGCTCAGTTAATAAAAGTTGTCACCACATATCCAAAATATAGATAAAGTATGGCAGTTGCATCATCGCGGTGGCATTTGGCATAAGCTCGGTAACCATCATCACGGGCATCATAGGCAGCAAAAAAAATGGCATCACAGGCATGAACAAATGGCATCACAGGCATCAGAGGAAGAAAAATGGCATCACAGGAACGAAAATTGGCATCACGGGAGGACCTCGCCGGAGAGGAGACGGGGAGGGCAGAGACGGGGCGGGCGGGCGGACGCGGGGGACGTCGGCGACGAGCAGCGCCGGGGCCGCGGGCGGACCTCGCCCGGAGAGGAGGACGGGAGGAGCAGCCCCCGGGCGGGCGCGGACGTCGGGGAGGGAGGAGCAGCGCCGGGCGACGTCGGGGGGGCGAGCGCCGGGGAGGAGGAGGAGCAGACCGGGCGGGGCGGGGGGACGAAAGCAAAGCACCGGGCGGCCGCCGGGGGCCAGCTGGCAGCCGAGGGGCAGCGGCCTACCTCGTCGGAGAGGAGCAGCACCGGCGGCGGCTAGGGTTTACCTAGCCTCGGGCGGCGGATCTGGAGCACGGGAGGGAGGACGGGAAGGGAGGATAGTGGAGTCGAGGGCTCGCGCCGTCGGTGAGGGAGGCCGGAGAGGAGGTCGGGAGGCGGCGGCGGCGGCGGCGCCGTGAAAATTTGGCAGCCCTTCGGGGTCAAACCGAAGCCGGCGCAAGGACATGGCCGATTCCGTGAAGACCCACCCCTATATAACGCCACAATTTTGCGTGGCGGGCATCTTAGAATGCCCGCCACGGTTAATCGATTAACCGTGGCGGGCATTGTAAAATGCCCGCCACGCAAAATATATTCACAAAATGAATTTGTAAAATTAATATCAATTCAAATGGTCATTCAAAAATCTAAAAATTTTTGTGTGGCCTCCCTATGAGTATGTGTACCCATGAAAAATGTGAAACTTCAATTTTGGATAGTTGTAGCATGATTTAGAAATACAGTCTTTAATTGACAAGTTTGGGACGCTTTCGGTAAGTGCGGCGATATCCAATACATTTTTAGTTCCATTACATAAATGTCGTGACATACATATTTGGTTCCATTACATATTTGGTTCTGTTACATATTTGGTTTGACTCATTTTTTTGCCGGGGCTGCCACCGTCTTCTTCGACCCGTCCCGTGCGGCACTAGGGCTTTGTCTTGGTCTTGATGACATTTCCCCACACGCGTGTCTCGACTTCCTTGATCTTGGTTGGATGATCGGTAAAAGAGCGTAAACTTCTGCGTAGTTGTTGTACTCTTCTCGGATTACGCACTCCATCGGCTCCCACGATCCTTTGCTTCCCTCCCACGACCGCATGTAGTTGCTTTTTGCCCTGCGATTGGGGCACCGGGTAGTAGGCTACCTGGGCCACACGACTTGCGAGTACCCACTCATCCTCTCCAAGTACTTTCGAAAGCTGAATGGTGGTTAACCCAACCTCGCCCACGTCAAGCGCCGTTGGCTTGACTTGACCGCACGGAATATGGGTATCTGTAGCTCTACGCCATAATCAAGTTCCCAAATCTCTTGGATTTGCCCATAGTATGTCTTGAGTTCCTTGGTGGCCATGTCAATGCCCTCATACCGGACACCGCTGTTCTGTGACGCACTCTTGTTGTCCTTTTCTTTCGTGTGGAACCTGTATCCGTTGATGTCATAACCTTGCCATGTGATGATTTGACTAGATGGGCCGTATGCAAGCATCGATTCTTGATCTCAGCGTTTAGGGGTATCCCCTCATTCAGCGATCCACGTTGTGAAATTCAGCTTGTGTTGTTTCAGTACCCACCCCTCCGTGCGCCGGCCACGCTTGCTGCGAATTTCCTCCAGATGTTTCTCAGCCCACGTTTCCATTGATACTAATTGGTTCAGAGGCTGTCATGGGCTTGTTCGATTGTTTCTTGGTCAATATCGGTCCGTACTTTTCCTCCCGATGCCGTCGTCCCGCCTTCGCCGTGCGGGTGGTCGGGAAGGCCGATTGCATTTCCATCCCGGATGTATCTAGTGCATCGATTAACAGCCTCGTGTTGCGTATGCCTCGATCATAGAGCCCTCTCGGGTATGCACGGTTAAGGGACGGATCTGTTAAGAGAGGACATAAAGCGCTCGTTCGTCCACATCTCGTGCGGGGGTAGAGACCCCGGTTCTTCTATCCGATCGACCATGTGTATCATGAGGTGTGGCATAATATCGAAGAAAGACGGTGGTAAGCACATCTCGAGCCGGCATATAGTCTCCGCGATGAACTCTTTTCGGTGCGGGAGGTCGTTTTCGGCGATGACCTTCTACGTGATGCGATTAAAAAGTAGCACAGTGAGGCGTGTAACGACCATCTTCACGAACTCCGGGGCGATGCACCTAATCACAATTGGAAGGAACACCGTCGGCATGACATGGCGGTCATGGGCCTTGAAGTTTGGCGGTGTGAGGTCTTTCATCGATACAATGCTCTTGGGTTGGAACAAAAACCAGTCGGCACTTTGACATCCCTAAGCCATTTGCAAAAATCTCTCTTTTCATCTCGTGTCAGATTGTAGCTCGCGGCTAGAAGGTCGACTTTTCCGCTATTCCCGAGGGTGTCAAGTGAAGTTCGGGCCCGATGCCCATGTCGGCAAGATCGACGTGACTTGACACCGCCCTTCGTCTTAGTCTTGATGTCTAGGAAAATCCCGACCAAGCTCTTGAAGACATTCTTACGTAGATGCATGTTATCGATGGCATGGGGTGTATGGAGCATCTTCTAGTACGGCGGTACTTGAAGAAAATCGACCGCTTCTTGAATGGGACTTTGGCCGGTGCACATTTGGGTTCTCGCTTACGCTTCTGCTTCTTCTTCTTCTTCTTCCACTGCCTTTTTGTTCCGCTTCCGCTTCTTCTTTGCCTTTGGCTCACCGACTTTCTTCTTCTTACCAAACTCGTGGTTTATGTTCTTCACCATTTCAAACACCTTTGGCCCGTATTTTACCCCCGTCCGCTCCTCCGTTTCACCGACCGGCTCGCCGTCAAAGTACTCATCCATCGAAGTTTCCCGGTACTGTGTTGTTTGCGAGAGGAATTTACGATGTTTCATGTACACCGTCTTTTGGGATCCGCTAAGGTAAGTGGAGCGGTATTCTCAATGCAAGCGTGCAAAGCTGTGTCTTCCCCTTAATCGGCGACAATGAAAAGAGAGCAGGGTAATCACTGATGGTGACCATTATCATGGCCTTTAGAGTGAACTTTTTCTTCTCAGACGCATCCATTACCTTGACCCCTTTCCACAGTTCCGCCAATTCCTACAGTAATGGCTCAATGAGCACATCTATATCAATGCCCGGCCGCTTTGGTCCAGAAATGAGCATGGCGAAGAAGATATTTGTGCTTGAACACACTCGTAGGGAGGCGGGTTGTATATGGTGAGGGTGACGGCCAGTCTTTGTCGTCGGCGAAGCACGAGGTCTCGAACGGATTCATCCGTCGGTACTCAAAGCTTAACCTTACGTTCTGGGCTCGCCCCTAAACTCCGGGAACATGTCATCGATGCGTTTCCATGTTTTGGCATCCGAGGGGTGTCGCAGCTTGCCATCGCCCTTCGTGCGTTCCGGTGATGCATGCCAGGACATCAGCTTGGCATCCTCTGGGTTCCCAAAAATTGCACGCAGGCGATCGAGGACGGGTAGGTACCACACCGATAGTGCAGGGGATCTTCCTGCGGGTGTAACCCTCTTCTTCCTCGTCCTCGGGAGGTGGCATCCGCTTCTTCTTGCCCGTCTTCTGCTTCTTGGGCCCTCTCGACGGTCCCTCCTCATCGGTGGCACGACAGCCAGCATTCCGCTTGTAACGACTCGCGCCGCATCGCGGACAGTTGTACAAGTCCGCATAGTCACCCCGGTATAGAATACAGTGGTTAGGGCACACATGAAACTTCCTAAGCTTCATCGCCACCAGACGAATCATCTTCTTCGCCCGATAGGTATTGGCAGGCACCTTATTCCCCTCGGGTAAAACAGTGTCACCGAGGTACCGTAACAGGTCATTGAAGCTCGTGTCTGACCACCCGTGGCGAGCCTTCATCATCAACATCGTTAGGTTAAAACGTAGCACCGTGCAATCCTTCCGACATTTACCGTCGTCTTTGTAGAGAGGGTCAATAGCCGCCTGCTTCATCTGTCGAAAATTCTCGAGCCACCTTGGATTGCCAAACAACACGTCATCTTCATCTTTAAGGTTAGCAATTTCCTCGAAAAGAGAAAGCATCCTCGGGCGACATGTCATCAACTCATCGACCGTTGTTCACCATCATCTCCACCCGCATTGCCTTCTGGTATGTCTTCCAGCAGCTCATCTACGGTGATGTAATCATGATTATCAACTTGTTCTCGTCCTTCGTCCACCACCGTTGTTTCCGTCGTCGTTGCAGTCGACTGGGGTCCTCCAGATGAACCGGCCGCGTCACTCGGTTCTTTTTCACCATGATACGTCCACACAGTGTACCTCGGCTCCCTGATGAAACCATACCGCACCAAGTGCTCCACGACATCGTCATCCTTGAATAAGAACATATGCTTGCACTGATAGCACGGGCACACCATTAGTTTCAAACCCTGACTGATTCGATGCTTCTGCGTGACGGGCATAAACTTCTTTCGCACATGATCAACGAATTCCAAACTCATCCTCGGCATGTACATCCAATCCCTATTCGGCGCCATGGTCGTCGGCCTACTCAAATTAATTAAACCAAAACAAAGAGTGTGATCGATGATTAGAGATCGAAGTATCGATGAAAAAGAGCACGTACACTTCAAATGAGAGGGGAGAGAGAGGGGAGATGAGAAAGAGGGGAGGAGAAAGAGGGAGAGAGAGAGAGGAGGTGAGCGGAGAGAGGGGAGAGGAGCTAGCTTGAGAGGGAGAGAGAGGGGGAGGAGAAAGAGGGAGAGAGAGGGGGAGAGAGGGAGAGAGAGAAGGAGAGGAGAGAGGGGAGGGAGAGAGAGGGAGAGATCAAAACTAGATCTCAAAAAGAGAGGGAGAGAGAGAGGGGGGAGAGAGGGAGAGATCAAAACTAGATCTCTCAAAAAGAGAGGGAGAGAGAGGGGAGAGAGGGGAGGAAGAGAGAGGAGGGGGAGAGATAAGGGGAGGGGAGAGGCGAGAGAGAGAGAGCACAAACCACACATGCATCCATGAAAAAAGGAGAGAGAGGGAGAGGGAGAGAAAAGAGGGGAGAGAGAGGAGAAATACCCACTAATGGTGCCAAACTTCAATCAAACCAAGGGCAAAACCTTCCCCCTAGAAATGGTGTTTTCTAGAGTTTTGAAGCTCAAAACTCTAGAAAATGGCGAAAATCCCGTGGGGAAGAAGAAGGTTGGGGCTGTATTTATAGCCCAGCCTTTTCGCGGGCGGGCATTGTAAAAAAACCGCCATGGTTAATCGATATTAACCGTGGCGGGCAAGTTATAATGCCCGCCACGATTAATCGATTTACCGTGGCAGACATTTTCCTGCACGGGGGGCTTCCGGGCCAAGTATTTTCCGTGGCGGTTTTAAAAATGCCCGCCACGGAAAATGAAAATCAAACACCTCGCAAAATTCGTTCTGTAGTAGTGCGAGTGTCCAACGTTAGGCACTCGGCAAACTAGGCACACTTTGCCGAGTGCCTCGCGTATAAGGACTCGGCAAAGTACTTGTTTGCCGAGTGTCCAACGTGGCACTCGGCAAACTATACGGTTTTTTTTTGTTTTTTTGCCCCATTTTTTTTTGTGGTGCCTTGGTACACTAATTACATCTCATGTTCAGAATTTGGGACAATTTCAAGTTGTTTTGCTATATTTCATGAATTATTTCTATTTTCTTGCATTTTTCGGACCACTCCAAATTTGAACCTGCAGGTACATGAAATAATGGACTGTGGTCATTCAAAAAATGTTATTCATGATGTTTGGCGTATGTTTAGGCTCAATCCGGGGACTTGCGTGAAATTTCAAACATTTATGTGCCGAAACATGACGAGTTACTTGCCGGAAAGGTGTTTTTAAAATCTATAAAATCCAAAGGAAGTTTAAAAATCACGAAACTTGGCGTGGTGTCTTTTCATCTCATGGGGAGGCTGTGGAAAAAATTTGAAAAAGTTTCGAGCAAGTTGTGACATCGGATGGCTAAAAACCTCTCCACTATAATCAGATCATTCCAAGGAAGCACTCTTGCATACTTAGATGATGTTAACTCAACACGCCACTCTTGAGTTCTCCATGCAAATCCACCATTGGAGATATCATAACCACAAGAGTTTTATCCAAACAATTCTCACTAACCACACTGTAGAGAAGACCAACACTCTGTTCCTATGCCATCGAAGCTAACTCGTCTTGAGTTCTAAGTGAACCCCAAAGTGATAGCTTGAAGCGAAACCCAATCACGATGAACACACAAGCTCCATGTAGATGATCCAAAAATTATCAATCTTAAGTGAAATGGCTACAATTGACGTTGACCTCCCAACCATAAAGATAGTCGATGCTTCCAAGAACTAGATATATGAAATCTTCATGCTAGTAACTTCTTCAAGTGGCTACCCCCCTAAAAAAATTAACTAGGGGAGCACAAATGGGTAGCTTAAGTATTCTCGGCTGTGAATTATCCATCCTAATGTCCTTCTCTTATCCAAGAAAAATTCACGGCATAACCAAGAGCAAGTAATTCTGAAATTCCTCGCGAGCAGAATAATAGCAGTGCAGAAAAACATCAATAACTTGAGTTCCGTTAATCCAATAAGGTCGTAATTTACACCGTTGGAAAGCTAATGAAATTCTCTACAACTCTCCTGTAGAAGACTTTTCCAGATTAAGCACTTAAGTTGGTCAAAAACAGCACACAACCGAATCTGTTCCAGATTTCTGACAGCGCAGTTGCATCATCTTGTGATTTTCATAACTCTCAAACTAGACAGGATATGAGGGTGATTTTTGCGCTCAGATAAAGATATAGAAGTCTACTTTTGTCCAGATTTATTCCATGATTTTTGATGATCCAAGGATAGAGGTATAAGCCAAGGAAGACATGATGCTTCGAAAAGACAGGATATGGCAGAAACAAGAAAACCAACCCGACTATTTATTACACTAAACCTTATACCTTAGGCCTATGACCTAAATGAACTTGTGGGCAAACCAACAAGATCATTGCGCTCAATACAAAGATCCAAACCAAACATTATTCATAAGAACAAAGCAACTAAACATTTTAAATTCACAACCACACATACTCAACTCTTTCTACTAACGTTTTGTTGCATAAGGGCATAAATTCCTACTTAAACATGGTGTGATTGTAGTGACATCCAGGGTACACCTTATGCAGGTGGATGGTCAGAACACCTCCTCTACTCCGTTGATCCTTGGTAGTCTACCATGACTTCTCCATTCATTAGTCTCCTCAAGAGCTTCCTCATGATGCTCCTTATTTCTGCCAAGCTCTAGTTGACTCTTATACTTAGAATGTGTCCACTCAGTGCATCTATATTCCACTTGAGCATGTTGATCTGGGTACCGGTCTTGCAATATATGCACCAACCGAGGATAAAAGAAAGCAAAGGTGTCCAATTCTAACTAGGCTTGCGTCCTACAGTCAGCACGGAGCTGATACCAATTTGTAACACCCGGTTTTAAGAACAAAACCGAATGAATACCATATGTGAGCCCTGGAAGTCAAATCCCACATATAGCTACAAATTAAAAGTAGTATCAATTCACAATGCTTAAAATATAACGAACAAAATATAAAGAACATAACCTCAGCTAGCAGACAGCGGAAAGACACTCGATTCTCGGTGTAGGCACCACAGGAACGACCGGACTGGTTGATCACAAGCCTAACTTCTTCCTGAGGTGTGGGGAATAGCAAGAGTGAGTCCATGTCGAACTCCGCAAATATAGCTAGGCAATATCTACCCTAAAACCCATGATCATTATAACATAAATAATGAATAGCATGAAATGATAAATCATGAACAATTTAATAAGCATGTAATTCTATTCATAGATGTCTCCAAGGCCGTTCATGACCGCGAACACGGCTGACATGTCAGTTTAATTAACTCTGCGCAGAGGTGTACACTTTCACTACGGGTCATGGTTTCCACCAGAATAGGTCCTCGACTCCCTAACCAAGTGAAGACCATATAAAGTCGTTAAAAGACCCTCCTAAAAATATTAAGTGGCCAACAGAGTTACAACCCCGTTTCTCCCAATTCTGGCAAACCACCAACAAAGTTAGGTAGACTCCTTGAACAACTAGAGTCAGAGCCATGTAACCCCCATAGCTGTACTGTATATCCCGGATGATCACAAATGAATAAGTCCAATGTTATCAACAATTCATATTTAACGTTCAGTGCATAAACATTAAACAAGCCATAAGATCATGATTTAAAGATAGCATATCCCAAAACTATACTTGTCTTAAATAGATATCCTTCTTCAAGGCCAAAACTTTTCCAAAACACCTTCTCGATCAACAACTTCCTCTAGATCACAATCTTCTTCGCGATTAACAACATAAAGCTCACCGGTCTACTCGATTCCAATCAACAACACACAAACACATGGATCCAATCATGCATGGCAAACAAGACTACAATTAGAACAGTACAACAACAATAGTAAAACAATTTGAAAAGCTTATAAAACTATTCTACACGTCACTACGATCACATAGACGGAAAAATCACACTTATTGGAGCTACGACAAAAAGAGAGACGATTGTCGAAAGATTTGCTTTAAAGAGAAAACTATAAGCTTATTTATTTTAATTACATAAAAACACGTATAAGATATTTCAGAGAAACATCTAAATTGAGCTAAATCAATTTTATATTTGATTTGGAAAACAAAGGTAAATCTAATATTAAAGTGTATATTCTAATCTGATTTTAATTGGAAATCTAGTTGCGTACATATTGATTTGAAACTATAGAACCGGTTAAACTATATATCCTACTAAGCCGTAGATCGTGTGGTTACGAGTCTAAAACAACTTGGCCGGAGCACGACCTCATGGCGATGGCCGATGGACTCGCGACCTCGTGACGGCGAGCAGATGTACTCCCGGTGTTTCGGACAGGGCTACCGGTCGATCCTTGGACAGTATCAGGGGGGCGGCACAAAGTCGGCAGATGGCCGGTGATCAGCGGGGGACACGAGTGCGTCGTAAGTGTTACAGTAGTTGTTTGTGTTCTTGCATGGTGGATATGCGTGCCACCTGCCCCTGGGTCTGGTTAATTTCTCGCCGAATGAGACTATGTGCTGGCCGGACACAACGAGAGATGAGATCGAATTTTATCACGTTCTCTGCATGGGAATCGAAGAAGAAGCTACTAGCGTGTACGTGTTGAAAGTTGAAACAATCGACGATCGGTTTGGGTGCATGTTTAGTCAAAGTAATTGCAAGCTAGCCATAGATGATATAGCTAGCTTAGTCGGCCGGCCTAACTATAGATCGAGATCTAATAAGCTAGATATGCAAGGTGGCCGCAATAATCTCTGCCTAAATTGCTGCACCTAACTAACCCTAGCTAGTAAACTCCACGGTACCTACTCCGATCCGCCAGGCGCCATCTAGCTCGAAGAAAGATCAAATGGACTTGAAGCAGCAGTAACATAATTTGGGTAAGTACATTTAGAGTAGAAGAGACAAGAGAGAAAAGCACGCATGACCATGCGCGCTGCATGCATACATATCTCGAACCGTGGCACGTCGTACTGTCATGTATGATGGAGGACAATGCGATGTGGCTCGTGCTCCCGCGTGGACTTAGCAATCGAGACAGGCACACGGCTGGGTCGGGGGCTGGCGACCAAACGGCCCTTAATCTTGGCGCGCGTGGCCTGATCCAGTCCTCTCGCGGCCAGGGCGTACGTGGGGTCCGTTAGCCGGTGAGAGAGAAGGAGAAACAAGAGGAGGGCAAGGTGGTCATTTTGACATCCCGGGTCCGCGTGTCAGAAGCCCAAACGGAGGAAAACAAACCGCACACAAACGGAAGGGCACGCACGAAAGACTTTAAAATGTGGATGTCATCTGTGAAAACAAACATTTTTCAGGGATACTGGTGAGTAATGCACTTTTTATAATGGCATCCATGAAAAAGCCTCAACAAAGAAACAACACAGATGGGCGTACTGCTGAACATAGGTAGTGTATTTCCATAGTATTTGTGGATTTGTTTTTCTAAAGGAAACTGGCCAGAGATTGGGTGCATGACGTGATGATTGCATCTCCAAACTAACAAGAACAAACTGGACATGCACAGCTGGGCTTCTAGGGCTGCTGCGCTTTGGCTTATGGTGATGATATACGTAGGTGAACAATTATCATGTATTTTCAGATTTGTTTTTTTTGAAGGAAAACGGCAAGAAGACAAATGATGTCACGTATGATGTCATCAAGCTAGCAATGAAATCAGCAAGCTAGCATGGCCGACGATGGAACTTTGCTGTACAGGTCTCGACTTACGTTTGGAGTTTTGGTTCTGCGATATAAGTACATGCAGCCGGAGCTAACTATGGCGATCCGTGAAAAAATGTTCTTTTTCCTATGTTTCATGTTCACAAAAAATACATAAATAAATTATTTTATTCTATTTTTAAAAGAGTCAAAATTTAGGGTGTTACAGTAAACCCTATCCTTCTAGTAGTGTTAGTAGTAGTAGTTAGTAAATAGTTAGTAAATAGTTGTAGGGTTAGTAGTGTTAGTTGTAGGGTTAGTAGTAGTAGTTAGGAACTAGTTAGTAAATATTTTGAAAATAGTTGTAGGGTTAGTATTAGTAGTGTTAGTAGTTGTTAGTAATAGTTGTAGGGTTAGTAGTAATTGTTATGGTAATACTTGAATACTTTTATCTGCATGGTTTCGAGAAGTAAAGTGAATGGCTCTTGTTGATATATTGGTGGTTGGTGGCCTTCGTGCCCATTCTCGGTATATGCATGTGGTTGTTGGCCTTCGTGCCATGTTTTTTGCAGGTTTTGGGAACCTCCCCGTGCAGGGGAGGTGCTGCCGAGATTTTGAGTCGACACTAACTATTTTTTGCCCTTGTTTTGTAGGAGGACCTGTGGGAGGGACTCGGCGACCC
Source organism: Hyparrhenia diplandra (assembly GCA_015847255.1). Lineage (NCBI taxonomy): Eukaryota > Viridiplantae > Streptophyta > Magnoliopsida > Poales > Poaceae > Hyparrhenia > Hyparrhenia diplandra. Next base: position 164,005 of record JADLZK010009072.1, read on the forward strand.
CGGTCATCCTCGTGGGCGCTACGGGTCTTGCTGCACCGCGTCTCCACCGACCCCGTAGGTATGAATCACCTCCGTCCCGTCCTTGTAGTTGTCTTACATAGCGCGACCCGGTAGGGCGTCTCCCGTCCGAAAGAGATGCGGCGTTGGTATGCGCGATCTCGTGCATATCTGCGACCGTATCTGTTTCGGATTGTCCACGTTTTTTGGACAGCCCGTGGATGCGTAGATGGGTTAGCATCCATGCTCAGCTCCCGTCCGAGCCGGATTTTCGGCAGCACCTCCCCGTTGTTCTCCGGATACACACTCTCCCCGCCAGGACGTGTATCGGGAGAACAGCGGGGAGGTGCTGCCGAAATTCCGGCTCGGACGGGAGCTGAGCATGGATGCTAACCTTGTCTACGCATCCTCGGGTGGGATTAGGACCTATCCCTCACCTATTAGATGGTAGGAACGCCGTGTAGATGCAATTGCTGGTTATATGGCTCGCTGACATGGGCGTATGACAGAGGATGGGAGACCATGAGTGGATGTACACGGGCTTCGCAAGTAAGAGCCTTGAATGGGTTAGGGGGACCGATGCTTTCCTGGAGCATGCATTTGGCCCAGCTGCTAAAGGGTCTATTCGGATGCCGTGTCCCTGCAGCAAATGTAAGAACAAGAAAAAGCAACGAAAGGTTGAAATGGGCAAACATATTTACAACAACGGATTCGTCCCAAACTATAGCCGCTGGATCTTCCACGGTGAAGTCGATCGTATTAGAGAGGACGTGGTGAGGCCTCTCCTCGAGGAGTATGATCAAGATGCCGGGATGGCGATGACATGATGGCGAGACTTTCACGATGCACAATTCAATGGAGGATTGGAGGAGGAACACGAGGAAACCGCAAACGCGCGTTCTACAAGATGATGGAGGCGGCACAGCAGCCCCTTCACGAGAAGACAATGGTTACGAAGCTGGATGCCATTTCACGCCTTATAGCGTTGAAGTCGCAATTGAGCATTAGTCGAGACGGCTTTGACACCCTGCTGTCAGTTATTGGCAAACTGCTTCCAGAGGGTCACGTACTTCCGAAGAACACGTACGAGTCACAGAGACTTCTTCGTGGACTCAAGATGCCGTATGAGTCGTACCATGCTTGTCCAAAGGGGTGCGCCCTATTTAGGGGAGACCTCAAGGAAGCAACGCGATTTGCCCAAAGTGCAAAGCCTCTAGGTTTGTGGAGGTAGAATGTAGTGATGGCAGGAAGAAACAGTCCAAGATCCCCGAGATGGTCCTACGACACCTTCCTTTCGTACCGAGGCTCCAACGGCTATACATGACAGAGGAGTCCGCGAAACAAATGACATGGCACAAGAAGGGCAAAAGATACAGTCCTGAGAAGTTGGTACACCCATCGGATGGTGATGCATGGAAGCACCGATAATATGCATCCTGAAAAAGCTATGGAGGCTCGAAATATACGCGTAGCGTTCGCAATAGATGGGTTCAACCCGTACGGTCAACTGGCGGCCCCGTACACTTGTTGGCCCGTGCTTGGCAAGGTGGTGAGGAAGAATGAAGCAAGGGAGATGATGCTCCAAAGGGAGACCGACCTCACCAGGGACCAGTACATCCAGGTTCGTAGAACGCATTTATTCTGATTACCTCAATGAAAAATAAGCAGGCTTCCATTCATCCTCTGCTATGTCATGCAGATTTGTCCGGAGTGGTGCAGCAAGTACAAGGACTGCTGGGTGGCCATTGTGGACAAGTGGCTCTTGGACGAGACGTACGAGACCAAGAGACTGCGTCGGAGGTGTCGCTTGGAGATGGAAGGAAAGCCACACCACCAAGGCAGCGTGCCCCTCCCAGTGTATATGGACAGATGGGTACGATTCTATTGATTTTTTTATTCAATCGCTCAAATCTCTTCACTTCTAACCATCTATGTGTTCTCCTCGCAGTCAGCTTCGCATGAAAACCAGCAGATCAGCGAGTACGCGGGGTTCGCCTTGACTCACAGCGGCAGAGCGACTGACCCGGCGAAGGGGCCCGAGGCGTACACCAACGCCCGCGTCTACCCCAAGCTTACCCAGTACACCGAGGCGGCAAAGCAGCGCTATGGGGACGACTTCGATCCAGCCACCGCGCCCCTGGACACACACGGTGATGAGGTTGGGAGGAGGGAAGCAAAGCACGGCCGATTCGGATGGCCAACAACGCGATCAACCCATCCTTCGTTGACGGCCGAAGCGTGATTCGCTCAAGGAGCACGACCTCCACCGACATCCCCATAGCACCTCGGCGCCAGAGCTCCACGCAGATGATGCGGGGAGTTTGGTAACTTCAGTTTCATTCGTCGTTCACTGGTTTTACACATGTCCGCTACCTATGCATTGTTTCAACGTTATAGTTGTAATATTGCAGGCCTGGATGGCAGAATTGGAGGCCAGGCAGGCGACCCAGGCGGCAGACTTTGAGGCCCATCGGCGGGAGTTGAAGGCAGTCCAACAATACTCGGCGCGCCAGCTGCAGGACGTGGCGAGCTACTTCCAGGGCCTCCAGATCCCGGGTGTGACCCTGCCTCCGTTGCCTAGCTTCGTTGTTCGCTCCACCCCCGTTCCCGTTCCTCCTCCGTAGAGACCCGGTGAGTATATGTTGTTGTTTATTTATTTGGCATGTGCGGCTCACCTGCAGGTACTAATGAGATCGCCTCTTCTTTGTGCAGCCACAGTCGGCGGGTTCGAACCCGACTCCTCCAGGTGGCCCTTCTCCACCCCATCCAGCCTATCCGGTGGGCCCGACTCCACAGTACACGTGGCCAGGTGGCGTTCCTCCTCCGGGCCCGCAGCAGCCACACTACGGGCTTCCACACGTCCCTCCACACCACAGGTGGACGTACCAATCGGCACCGCAGCATGGGTGGTATTCGGGGCAAGGTGAGGGCCCCTCACACTCTTCGCACCAGGGAAGCCACGGGTCGGGCGGTGAAGTTGAGTTGGTGGTGATTAGGTTCGACTTGTGGCACCGTGATGGATTTCTTTTGGATGTTGGACATGTTGCACTGTGATGGATCTCGTTTCGATGTTGGACATGTTAGATTATGTTTGGTTGTTGGACATGTTGGATTTCGTTTGGATGTTGGACTATATGTGTGAATTTGTGATATTTGTGGATTATATATGTGAATTTGTGAGATATGTGGATTATATATGTGAATTGGTGATATATGTTGATTACGTGTATATATGAATGCTTATGGTATATGTATACGTGTATTTGCAGCTACGATCAACAAAAACAACAAAAAAAAAATGAACGCCCAGCTTTGCCGAAGTGCAAAGACTCAAAGAAAGCTGGTTACCCCGCACCGAATCGGCAGATTTGCCGGTGTGTAGAGGTGGCACTCGGCAAAATGACCATAACTTTGCCGAGTGCCACCTGTATAGCACTCGGCGAAACTTATTTTGTTTTTGTAAAATAAATACTTTGCCGAGTGCGAAATGTCCGCACTCGGCAAAGTTTTAAGAATATTCAAATCTTTGCCGAGTGCCGACGTTTGGCACTCGGCAAAGGACCTTCCATATTTAACGGTCGACGCCGAAGTTCGCCGAAAGACCGACATGGCACTCGGCGAACCCTTCGCCAACTGCCCGACATTTGGCACTCGGCAAAGATTCGTTTGCCGAGTCAATCTTTGCCGAAAGTGGGGGTCGCCGAGTTTGGCGGTCGGCAAAGCCTTCGCCGAGTGGTGTCAAGCCTTTGCCGAGTGCCCTCCGCACTCGGCAAAGCAGACGATTCCTGTAGTGTGGGTAATAAACTTATCAAAGGATTATTGATGAATCTTGATTGGTCCGGACACAAGCATCCCTATATATAGTGGTCTGTACTCATGTAGAAATGTAACATTTTGCCTTTGTATGTATTGAAATTTATGTCCCCCCGTTTGGTTGGCATCCTGTGAAATATGTGCATTATATTGGGGAGGAGGACAGTGGTCATAATTAACAAGCGATGCTATCGTGCACAATAGTACACTTGTTTGGTTGATGGTTGAAGATGAATGAATGAAATACTACGATATAGTTGCAGCAATTGGTGATGTAAAAAGTGCATTAGGCACAAGCACTGTATAGAGAACGAAAATCTCCTACTATTGTTGCGAGAGCGTGACATACTACTTCATCGAGAGCTTAAGAAACACACGTCTTAGCTACTCTACTAAACTATTGTTACATGTGTTTAATTGGACTGCAATCGCACTGAGTTTGAATTTCGTGCAAAATTAGGAAATTCAAAAGTGGTTAGATTTGTTTTTGAGTTTAAGTGGTTAGTTAATGGATATTTGATCAAGTGGAGGAGGAACAAAGTCCACATCATTTTCATCCATTGACTGATTAAGTGGTCAATGGATATTAGTTGGTGCAACTACTCTTTTGTTGGGCTATTTAATTTGAATGAGTAGAAATAACGTGGTTGTCAGTAGAGGGTACAACTAATTCATTCATGTAGGTTATTTTCAGGAGTTATTGCATCAGAAACTGCTCCCTTTAAAGATGAAGTAAGAGATATTTTGAAGATGGGGTTGCCAGAAATTAGAAAGCACCATTATGGAGACTTTTAATAACTTTTGTTAGAAGTTTAGGGTCACTATTGGAGCTTAGCCTATAGTTTTAGCTTTCTTTATTCCCTCTATCGCTCTTCGGTTTTTCTATCTGTTATGTATTTGCATTCATGTGTGAATGCAGAGTCTGGATCAATTTTACTTTATCTGAAAATGGACAAGTTAATAAAGGCGTCATAAAGTGAGAGGAATGTTCTGTGCTCATCAGGATATACATAATGAAAAACTTTGATGCATGCAACTTGGGAAATGCGATACCCATGCTCAGGATTTGTGTTTGTTCCACCCACAAATCGCATTGTTTTCCGCAGAAAAATCACTCAAGAGGGGAGGATCTCTCTATGCGAAAATAAAAATAAATGTGGGGCGTGCCGGTGTACTAAAGTACACAAAAGAAATAAATAGAGGGAACACAGACTTTATTCATATTTAATGAAAATACAAATATAGGTTCCCGATACATATGCGCTCTATGGGTAGCCTGCTGGCGGCAATCTGACATAGGCGATGTGGTCTTCATGGTTCCTAGGGCCTCGGAAAGCTCCTAGTTAATTACCCCCCGTGAGTCATGCTCACAGAGTACCTCCGATTAAGCTGCGTTGGTCGCCGCCGCCGGTCTTCGCTTCACTTCTCCATGCATGTGTGTTGGTGTAGATGGGGTTGGCGCCGGTGTGTCCATGGCCTCGTCGGTCCATGAGCCGGTAGAACGTGGCTAGAGCGTTAGCCACGCCGCCGTGTCGTTCGCCCGTCAGTGTCGAACAGCACATGGGTTGTAGTGGTAGGAGCACTTGCATGGTTGATGTAGCTTGGACTGATTTTGACTTCCTCGGCAACGTCGTCATGGTACGCCGTGGACTTGATCACGTAGAGTCGTTGAAGTTGTAGTAGTTGATGAAGACTTGCGTTCGTGTACGTCGTTCGCCTCGTCGGCGTGGGCTGGCACCATGTGGTGGTAGTAGCTGGAGTTGTGTGCTCTGGATCAACGCCGTCATCCAGTATCGATGGCGCCTATGATTAACCTCTTCATATATCCTGAATATAAGATAGAATACAAGAGAGACTAAAGAGATTATTAATTAAATATCACATCACCGCCATTAGTCATGGCTGGCACCCTCCATCACGGACATTGGGAAGTCCTTTTCTTGGACACATATCGTGTGCAGGCGTTGCGTATACATGCACATACACATTAAGCAATGCATCACGCTGCTGGCCACTGATGCCTATGGTCCTGCCATGGAGACCTGCTGTGCTCCTTGGCTTGGAGCGACCGCGTCTCCTCCAGATCGGCATGCTCGTTCGGCGTGTTCGGCGTGTCCTCTGGATTGACGGTGCTCATACGGCGCTCGGTGCGCACACTTGGCATGTGCTTGCTTGCGCGAGTAACAGAGCTGTTCTTGACGGCCTCCGGGCTCGCCTTGGCGTCTCCCGATCCGCCAACGTTGTCGATGTAAAGCCACCTTTGACGGTGTCCGAGATCGCCTCCGTGGTGCAGATCGTGATCCTGGTAGACCTCATGGTGTGTCTACTTGACGGAGATCGAGCAGCTGCAGATGAAGGCTTCCAAACGTCGACGGCATGCATGGGCGTACGTGGCAGTGAAACGTGCTGCCGCAGGCCCTTTCAATTCACATGCATCGTGTAGATGCATAAGCATGGTAGTTGGCCTTTTGCGTCATGCTGTCGACGGGTGGCCATGGGCGTGTACATGGCCCCCGGCTGATCATCTCCATGGTGTGATCGAGCTGCTCCGAGCTTCCAAATGAATGGCGCCGTGTCGGCGGCTGGCTGCCGTATCATCTAATCTCCGCCGGGCGTCCGCTTAACATCTTCTGTGGCTGCCTCTCGACCTGGATGGAAGGCGCCATGGCAGCAGCTGCCCTTGCTATGATTCAATCGGCCGAGTGGATCTTGGCCGAAGGCAGCATGCGACTGCCTTGAGAGCGACCCTCTGTGTCGAGAGGCGTGTGGTGTGCACATCGGCTTCCACGTCGGCTTCCCGGACAGCGACGTGGTACGGATGAAGTTGAACGTGGAAGGTACGGGCTACGTTTTCCGAGCTCCGGCCATCGCACGGGCATATGTGACGGCCGCCTTCTCATCTCCTCTGCGTCAGCCGTCTTGATGATAGCTTGGCCAGCGGCCTGCTCATGGATATGTCGCAGGCGGCCTGCCCTCCTCTTCACGTGAGGATGTCCTGGCCATGGATGGATCCTGGCCGGCAGCTTCATGGTACCGGCCTCCTCCATGGATGGATCATCCATTGGATCCTGGCCGGCAGCGGCGTAGTGGTTGGGCGCATTCGAGGCAAAGAGCGCGTATATGCAGCGCTTCCATCAGCCTGGCCCTCCTCTTGAGGTACGTGACGATCGCATGGCCGTGAATGGATCTTGGCCGGTGGTGACGGGTGGCGTTCCTGCTTGGCAGCACCTCGTCTACTGGATCGATGGCGCTGGTAGATGAGCTGCAATGCATCGCGATATAGATCGGGCTGGACGAAGCCGTCTTGAGGCGAGCACCGTGTGGTGGCGCCGTGCCGGCGGCCGCCTCTGGATCTCCATCGTCATTCCGCACACATCCTCCTCATTCAAGGGTAAGGCTGGACCAAGCCAGCGCCTAGGCGCTCCTCCGGCCGCCGGCGATGGGAGACGATCATACACTCCCTGCTCGGCAGCCTGACGGCGCCTTGATGGAAAGTCTGTCCTCTCTTTCGTGAAGTCCTGGTAGTCATTTATATAGGCAAGGGTTAGGGTATAGGGAGCCTGATGGCAACACGCACGCGCCGCCAGAGTTTGTTAGCGTGCCCGAGATACCCGGCGTCGACTCGTGCATGCACAAGATGATAAGCATGGGCTTCTCTATCCACCTGATCGTTATCTCTTCACATGATAAGCCTTCCAGAAGACTCCACCAAGTTTACGTAACAATCCAAATTAGACCCAAACATTCATTGGGCCGGGCTGGTAGATATGGACGGGATATCGGTCCTGTATACCGTTCCGCATGAAAGTCGTATAATACGTACATGATCCGGATTCGACTCCCCGTACGCTATGGCTGCCTGGTGAGCCTTGCACTGCTAGCTCATGAAAAAATATATCAAGCCAACGAGTTGCTAGCTTCTTGTCTTTTCCCTGGCTTTTCAATGTCGCAGCACATATATGAAGATATATGCAAACTAGAGAAATTTTGTACAAAATCTCGTCAAACAAATGCCCCCCACCAAGTTGGGTTCGAATGCGGAGCAAATTCGAACTCCGACTTGGTGAATTGTTTTTTTTTTCTTTTATCTTGACTGAGATGGCTCAATGGAAATGCGGCCTTGTAATTTGATGATTTTCTCATATTTTTGAATTTAATTCATGAATTTTATTTAGGGCACCGGCTGTGCTCCCTTCTATTTGCATACAAATACATCATGCTCGAACTGATCATACACGTATATTTTTTATTGCACATGTACGTGTCATTGAGTAATACATGTTTAGCTCATCGTACTGGCGCATATATATGATGCCACCGTGTGAACTGTCGTCGTGATGTAGTTGCGAATGGTTGCCGAGAGACCACCGCACCGAACTTTGCCAGATCGCCTGGAGCTACCGATGGCAGTGATCGAGAGTCATGGCGCTGAGCCTGTCGGGCTGGCATATGATCAGCACAAGAAGCATGATGCATCTTAGATGGAGATGGCTGCTCGATCTGCTGCTGCTTGGCCCTAGCTCTCGTCGTGTCGAGGCTGTTGGTGGAAGCAACATGTCAATGGACAACCGCTCCGAATGGTTGATCCAACTGGCCATCGAATTAACATACGCCTGGGCAGATTGCCGAGCTGCCGAAGTGGTTACGGAGTTGATGCAGCGCCCATCGACGAGGGAGCTGCTGGATTGCTGTTGTGAAGGCATGGTGGACGTCGACGCCCGACGTCATGTTGACGATGGACGAAGAAGTCCATGCCCGCGCCGTGGTTCATAGAGAATGAACACTAGCTTCTGTTGCGGCGCCCACTGAGGCGATGGAGCTTGAGCATCAGTGCCAAAATGTTCACGGCCACCTCGCTCATCATCGAGGCAGCACACATGCTCAGGGTGCTGAAACCACAGTCAAGGTGGAAATGTAGTGGTCATCTGCAGGGCTGCAAGCTCGATTGCCACTGCAGGAGCAGCAGACGCCCTTGGACCCCATCTTACTGTAGGATGGCAGTGCCATTGGGCCGCCGAGGCGCCGTGTTGGCTGCCAATGCATATATGCACACCTTAGTTAATGAGCTAATGTGTAAGTGCACTGTTTAAAACGACAATTGCTAGTTGTTTATATTGCTCATCAAAAGTAGGCATAATACACATGAGTACATATTGTGAGACTCTTGAGTAGGGTCTTGTGGAAGTTTATCATTGATTCATGCATATACAATAGATAGCACAAAGCGGTCACATCCGTTTGCCCCCAGCTCAAGCGTGACTTCACCACAGCTCGGTAAGTAGCACGAATGTGCGCCGATGTCCAGGCCACGTACACACAAGGTCACGCGCGCCTTAATCGCTTAACATTTCTTCATTCCTTTGAGGAACTTCATCATATCCATGCTGTTGTCTACGTTGCCGCACCGAATGTACCCGGCGCCTGCAAGTAAGTCGGGTGGCGCCGAGCTTGCCGAGCCGCCATGTGACTAGCACAAGAAGCAGCATGGATCGGAGATGGAGATCTGCTGCTGGTTGACCTTTGCCCTCTTGTTGGTGCTGTTGGAGGACGGCCGCCAACGAATGCATAGTTGACGCACTTCACCGTCGAAGTGACATCACCGGGCGAAACACCAAGTTGCCGACGTGGTCGCAGCATTATCGCACCCCGATGTCATCTTGGCATTAGTCGGAGAGGTCCACGCTCACATAGTGGTTCATGGAGGATGGACGTCAGCCTCTGTTCCGACGCCCATTGAGGCGCTCGAGCTTGAGCAGCCTCTGAAAGGATCATCAGTGCCGAAGTGTTCACGGCCACCTCGCTCATCATCATGCAGTGCATGTCCCGGCTTCTGAAGCCACTGTCAAGGCTGTTGATGTAGTGGTGATTGAGGCTACAGGCTCTGTTGCTATTGCCAGACAGCAACGTGCGATGCCTTGGATGTCGTCTTGTGCAGGATGATAGTGTCATTAGGCTGCCGAGGCGCTGTGTGAATGTGTTAGCTGCCGATGCATATATGCATGCATGACTTGCATCTCAGGCCAATCATGGTTGTTATTAGCTTCCTTTCTTTTAGCTCAACTTGTACTGGTGCATGCGAAACACATACTACCACTTGAACTAAATGGCGCTGGCCTTCCGATTCTACCGGCTACGCTCGGATGTTGATCGACCGCCGGGGCAGCATGCGACAAGAGAAGCAGCGATGCCACCAAAGTGTTACCGATGTTGATCGGCGGGTCTTTGTTCACACGTATGTGCCGGCTGAGCACCGATACGGCGTCACCTGTGCCTTAGTCGCTTGCCGTTGCCCCGTCGTGTCATGGCAACAGCTCTCTCATCGAAGGGCACTCCCATCAGGATGCTCCGTCTTTTAGCATGGGCATAAGCTATATGTGCAGCTTGTGATAGGACAGCCGGGGGACGTAACCATTGGGTGCCGTTGCGTAACCATAGCAACATGCCTCCTGCAATTTCGCCCCGTTGTGTGCTTAAATGTGTAGACTTCTGCTTGGATGTCTCCACTGGGGTGAAGGGAATTTGGTCGAGACTCCCTTGCGTTGAGTTGAACCACAACCCATTCGCTCTCTCTGTCATAGAGGCGTAGGTACGGCTGGTTTGGTGTTTGGTTTTGGGTAACGGCTGAAGAATTTGTCATTACTTTTGCCGAGGATGGTGAATGGCTACCTCCGCCTTCCATTTTGATATTTGAGCTGCCCGGCCACATCTTTGGTGACCATTTTTCTTTGCTCACTTTTTTTTTTTTTTTTTTTTTTTTTCATCGTCCAAGGAAATTGGAGTGTAGCCATTCACCTTTGCATAGCTAGGTGAATCCTCGCTGGCGTGTTTTTTTTTTGGTCCCTTGTTGTCACCTTCCAGGGTGGCAAGAGGCTGCACACTTGGTGAAACTTGTGTCGCACCAGGTAGCCCTTTCTTGCTCTTCTTCTATAGTCTTCCCCCGGCGAGTGTGTCGCTTCATGTCAGGAAGCGCGAGCGGCATGGTCGCCTCGCTGCTTAGGAGCGGCTCGAGCCGTCTTCCCACTGCCCCCAGCGGAAACACGTTCGGCGTCCGTCGTGTTTTCCGTGATGTGGTGGCTTGTCGCAAGCTCCATGTGCCAGGTTGTTGCCCCCGGACCTTTTGGAGAAGTCCCAAGACAGTCGGATCTTCCACTGCAGCTGTAGCCTGCTAGGGAGAGCCTTTTCGGTTTCTTTTATAGGGAGGTGGTTGAGTGATGCAATGAAAAATGCATTCTACTCTAAAAAAAAAGGATTAAAATAATATGCAAATTAAATGAAGATCAAGAACCTCCCATCGATGTGGAGCTCTGGCTTGCGAGCTTAGAGGCGTTGTCGAAAGGCCTTCCGCGACGTAGCCTCTTGCAGAGATGCACTATTGCTCGTAGTGTTGCCATTCTTGCAGGACACACCAAAATGCTATTGGCATGGGAGATTGTCTAGGTGGTTGACACCACTGGCCCCTTGGGTTTGTCGATGTAGACCAAGGTGCCCTTGCGGTTGGTGGTGCAGACGACCAGGGAGGTGTGGTACTACTCCCAATGTTGTCGATGTTGAATGCGGTGCCGGAAGACCATCGGCGTCGCACGAAACGGGGGAGGTGTTGATACCTCTGGGTGTTGTTGTTGTTGTAGGAGGCGATGCCAAAATGATGTTGGCATCGTAGGACACTTGGGGTTGTGATGTTGCCCCTGGTGTGTGTTGACGACGTAGAAGACGACACTGGATCAGGACTGGCATCATAGGACACTGGGGATCAGAGCTGTTGTCTTGCCCCCAGTGTGTTGCTGTAGAGCGAGGAGTTGACACTTGACTGTCTTGGCACGTCATGTCATTCCAGAAGGGCTTACCAATGAGCTCCTATGATCAGGATGGACGCCTGGTCGGTAGCCTCGAATGGGTGGAAAAGCACCGTTGTGCTTCTCTGCCATGTTAATCGGCATTGCTTGACGATGAGAGTGGCGTGTTCTAACCTCCGCCACCCACGCCTCTGCCTTTATACGTGGTAACTGCGCCAACGTTCTTTGCTTGGACGAGGCTGCTCGTCTGGCGCACCCGGCTGATCACCCCGTCTTCATGTTGTCGTTGTCGTCGATGGCCGTGGATGCTGTGCTGGAGCGGCATGATCCGTCTCAATAGCTGGCCGGCTGGCAAACTCGATCGAATGCCGGACGCCACGTCATGCAGCGAACAGCATGCCCCGGGCACCGAACGCCACGCCCCGGGCATCCTTCGCGTCGCCTTGGAGCGAGCGGCTTGATGCAGACTGACGGCTTCAGGCTCTTTCCTCGCGCTGGCGTGGATTGACATCGCCCTTGGACACCAACGTCGTCGCCGGGCATGACCTTCCGACGTTGGCTTGCTAGCGAGGCTCGTCCGCCCAGTGATCGACCATTGGCGCAACATCGTCATCACTTGCTCGTGGTGTTTGTGCGGCACTGCCACAATTTGGCTTGACGCAGGGGATGAAACCCGCGGTCTCTGGGCTCGCTCTGAGACGTGCCTGGTGGCTCCAACCATCCATCCTTGGATCGTAGGTGCAGCTGCGAGAGAGACAGAAGAAAGAGAAAAAAACAATTATGAGCCGCGCTTCAGGCACGCTAGCTTGCTGGTCATCTCAGACCGGTGCGTGGATCACATTGATGGCTTGCTAATTAGCTAGCTTCTTCATCAGCCATACATGAGCATGTACATACGTATATATATGCAACCATGCATGCATGTGTGCAAACACATTTATCCACGCATGAGTCACTAGCACGCCTTGCAATCGCAGTTGGTGCTGGACACGTCCTCTCGTCTTCGGACAGCGCACGGGCGTCCGCTACGTTCGCTCTGGCTGGCGCTTGTTAAGGCTGGTGATTTCAACAATTGGAGGCGCCTTGATGCAGGGCTGGCTGGTGCTAGCTCCAGGGCGCTCCCCTCTTCTTGCGCCGTGAGGATGTGCGCGTGTGTGAGATTAGTCAGCCGCCCATTAGCAAGTATGGCTTCTTGATAAGTCGGTGAAGAACGACTTAATGGCCACGGTCTGTGCCACGGCCTCGTGAGGAATCAACGCGCTATGCTGCCTTGGTGGCGCGGTAAGTAGTTCACCCAGGTGTTGGCTGACATCACGTTTGCCAAAGCCCTCATGCTGATGAAGAGGGCGCTTGAAGCCGATCCCCGTCATGCCAATGCAAAAGGGGCGCTCGCTGCCATCTTCATTGTGCCGACGCAGAGGGATGCTTGCCATCATGTCAACGCGAAGGGACGCTTGACGCCGTCATGTCGACGCGAAGGACGCTTGATGCCGTCGCTGTCATCGTGCTGATGCGAAGGCGAGTTTGTGCTTGGTGTATCCTTCGGCTTGACGCACTCATCTAGCGCGTCCTAACATCTCCTTGCCTTTTTATATTTGGCGATGCAGACATAGAGTTACGACATGAATCCTTTTTCGTGTTCTCGACGTTGTGGAGTTGACGTCCACGAGGCATCCCAGGTAGACGTTCCGACACGTCCTTCCGCTTGCGCGCGTGTAGACGTCCTCCTCAGCTATGTGCTGATGAAGCCTTCCGCTGCGGGCACCAGCAGAACATCGGCGCCATAGGACAATGGAGAATTGTCCCCAAGGTTTATGTAGATCGTGGCACCCGAATGACATCGGCATTGAGTGGACTGGGGCTACTTGGCGCTGCCCCCAGAGTTGGTATTACAATTGACACCGGAAAGCCATCAACACCGTTGGACGTCGAGGTGCTTTGGTGTGTCGCCCCTAGTGTTGGTGTCAATGTATAAAAGATGACGCCGGAAAAACAGTGGCATCAAGGGACACCGGGGAGCTGTAGTGCTTCCTCAGTGAGCTTGATGTTGGCGCCGAAAAAATGCCGGCACTGTTAGACACCGAGGAGCTTGCCCTCCCCCAGTGATGAGCCTGGGTGGGCTATCAGCTTGTCGTGGACCTCGGCATCGTTTATAATGATACCGACGACTTGGCGAAGTCTGAACTAGCAGCCTGCTCGGGGCGCTAGATAGTGGAGCTTGGACATGTTCCTCACACTGCCATGTCGTGGAGCCGAGAGCGTTGAGTAGCGCAATGGATCCAGGCATCACATGGCACCTGATTCCATAGCAGATTACAGGGCTCCGGTGTGGAGCTCCAATCCGGACGAATTGCTTGGTAGCCTGTAGTAGTGGCATACGTGTATGCCTCCATGCATGAACAGACTTGTTTGCTTAGCAGTAAGTGTACATGCACACATGTACTTTGTCCTTGCCTTGAACGCATTAGCAGTTAGCACATGCAAATAGCAAATGCACCAGCGCCAGCGTCTTCATCTTGTACACGGTGTCATGTATTCAAGGTGATGAGCTTCACCATGAGTTTGACCCACTAGACACCGACATTATAGCGCCTCAGCAGGTGGCAGCCCTGGCTAGCTAGCTTGTGCTGCAGCGATGACCACAGCCGCCATCGGCGTTATGCTGCAGCTTGCCGCAGCAGCAGGACGTCCTCCAGCTTGATGTTATCACTAGTTCAGCATGGAAGTTGACACATCTCATGTGGAGCCTGTGTCTTGTTGGTTAATCTTGTGTTCCCGAGCTAGGAGAAGACCGTGGTCAAGCTGGTTAAGCGAGATCATAAACAGAATTTGAATTATTCAGTTGGCGGGAAAAGCGGTTGGCTGTCGAGGAGCGTCCAGGAGGAGCGGGGAGCGCGTGCCGGACGTCGAGCAGTTGGCGTGTGTGTTTCTTGTCAACTTGTATCGCGTGTTTAGCGGTTTTTCATTCAGTAAGAGTGTGTGTTAGCTATTGGTATAAATAGTCGGATGTAAGAAGTGTGGAGTAGCGCTTCAGTTAACTTGTAATTGTGATTGTACTCGGTGTAATCGAAGGTGAAAAGGGGCACCGTCACCCTGGCGGTTGCCGTTCGTGTTCATCGAGTGTTCATCTGTTTTACATCCGATTTCATTGCGCGATCGAGAGATAGGTTTAGCCAATTCGTGTTCAAGCTAGTGATTGTTGATCTTGGCCATCACGTGGTATCAGAGCCGCAATCACTTAGCATCACCACCACATAGCAGATCCATGTCGCTGGGAACAGGCGATGGGGGCCGGAGTGGCGACGCCGGGTATCGGCAGTTGTTTCCAACTCTGACGGCCACCAACTACACAAGTTGGAGCATTCGAGTTCAAGCTATCATGGAGGAGCAGGGCTGGTGGGTGATTGTGGAGCCGTCGGAGGGGAGTTCGACGAGAGCACTGACGGAGGCAGAAACGGGGAAGGACAGGAAGGTGCGCACTCATCTGTTCCAGTGCCTGTCCGATGATCTCTTGATGCAAGTCGCGAAGAAGAAGACCGGAAGGGAGGTTTGGGAGTCGCTCAAGGCGAGGTTTGTGGGCGCTGAACGCGTCAGAGATGCGCGTCTGCAAACTTTGCAAACTGAATTCGATGCCTTGAAGATGAAGGAGGAGGAGACTGTCGATGACTTTGCTGGCAAACTGACGGCGATGTCGGTTCGGTTCAGAACTTGGGCGGAACTTTGGAGGACAGAGCCATGGTGAAGAAACTGTTCGACACCGTGCCTGACAGATTCATCCAAGTCGTGGCCGGGATCGAACAGAATCATGACCTCAAGACGCTGGAGTTCGATGATGCCATCGGGCGCCTCAGGACATATGAGGAGCGCACGGGCAAGAGTCGAGGAGGCAGATCAGAGGCGGGACAGGTGTTGCTTACTCAAGCGCAGTGGGATGCACGTCGAAGAGATCAAGTGGAGAAGGATCAGGTGGTGGCAAGCCATCGGGTCTTTGGAGGTCGAGGAAGAGGCCATGGTCGAGGTGGAGGCCGAGGTGGACGTGGTGGGCGTGGTGATGCGGGGAGGAAGCACCGACGTAAAAGATAAGAGTCATATCAAGTGTTTCAAGTGCAAGCAAAACGGTCACTATGCCAATCGGTGTCCAAATCGAAGAAGAAAGAAGAAGAAGCTCATCATGTGAAGGCCGAGATGGAGCCATCGGTGCTATTTGCTGAATTGGAGGTGATGAATCCAGGAGCAAGTTCACAAAGAACGAGTTCAGGGGAAGTTATGTCTGAATGGAGGCCCTATGCAGCCCGAGCTTCACTTTGCGAGCAATGGAGATCCCATCGGTGACACATGGTGCCTTGACACTGGTGCCAGCAACCATATGGACCGAGAAGAGAGAAGTTCAGAGAAATCGACTCTACATTCTCTGGTAAGGTAAAATTTGGTGATGGTTCTACCGTAGATATTACTGGCATTGGTTCAATTGTGTTTAAGGGAAATGATGGGAATCGATGGTTGCTTAGAGATGTGTACTATATACCCAAACTTAGAGCAAACTTGATTAGTCTTGGTCAGTTAGCTGAACATGGTCATAGAATTGTGATGGATGAAGATATCATTACTGTTGTTGAGAAGAGTCCACATAGATTGATCATGTGTGTTGAAAGGAGTCCAAATAGACTATACAAAATTGGTTTAAGTGTTGGGGAACCTGTCTGTTTGATGGCTAGTGTTGAAGATGAGGGATGGTTATGGCATGGGAGATTGGGACATGTCAATTTTCATGCATTGAAACAACTAGTTGAGAAAGAAATGGCAGGGGGAGTACCATTGATTCAGAAGCCAGATCAGGTGTGTCAGTCTTGCTTAGTCGCAAAGCAGGCTAGATTTTCATTTCCTAGGAGTGTGCTGTGGAGAGCAGATGAACCATTGGGGCTAGTACATGTAGATTTGTGTGGACCCATTACACCTGAGTCTGTTAGTGGAAACAAGTATTTTATGCTTTGTGTTGATGATTGCACAAGATGGTGTTCTGTGTATATGCTCAAATCCAAGGATGAAGCTGTGAGTGCATTTGTGAAGTTTAAAGCTCAAGTTGAGAATAATTGTAATGACAAGATAAAGGTGCTGAGATCAGATAGAGGAGGTGAGTTCTTGAATGGAGCTTTGCAATCTATTTGTGATCAAGCTGGTATTAAAAGGCAGTTTACTGCCCCATACACACCACAGCAAAATGGTGTGGTGGAGAGGAAAAATAGAACTGTCATGGAGATGACTAGAGCTTTATTGAAGAGCATGAAGATTCCTGGAAGGTTTTGGGCCGAGGCAGTCAGACATTCAGTTTATCTGATCAATAGATTGCCAACAAAAGCAATGGGGTACAGGACACCATATGAAGCTTGGAATGGCAAGAGGCCTCATCTGGGCCATTTGAAGATTTTTGGGTGCAAGGGCTATGTCAAGACAGTGAAGCCATACTTGAAGAAGCTAGAAGACAGATGTGTGCCAATGGTGTACTTTGGCATAGAAGATGGCAGCAAGGCTCACAGAATGTTTAATCCTCAAACAAACAAAATTGTTGTGAGTAGGGATGTTGTTTTTGAGGAAACTTGATGAGTTGGGACCGGAATGTCTTTGAAACGGGGAGATATCTCGGTTGAGATGGAGATGGGTGAGTGGAATTCTCACTACTATGGTGTCATGGAGAGTGTTGACGACAATGATACTCATAATGATCATCAGATGAGTCAGAATGGAAGTGGAAGTGGAGAACAGAAACCGCTGCGCAGACAAAGATCGGGGACGTTTTTGTGTCCGATTTAAAAATCCGACAACAGATAGTTCTTCAGAGATTTCACACACTGTTGATCAGAGTCAAGGAGCAGATCAGGAGATGATTGATGCACTTGACAGTGATGATTATGATGAAACTCCAAGGAAGGTTAGAAGCATCAGTGATGTGTATCAAGATAGTCAGGTTGTGACATTTGATTCGCATACGTAAGATCAAACTGAAGATTCAGAGGGACAAGAGAATGCAGCCCCTGATTCAGAACAGATCAGTGCATTACTGACAGTGATGGAGGAACCTACATGTTTCAAGGAAGCAGTTGAGGACCCAAATTGGGTAAAGGCAATGGATAGTGAAATGCAATCAATTTGCAAAAATGGAACATGGGATCTTGCCATACTACCTGCTGGGCAGAAGTCAATTGGGCTGAAATGGGTGTTTAAGCTCAAGAAAAATGCAGAAGGTGAGGTAGTGAAGCATAAGGCCAGATTAGTGGCTAAAGGGTATGTGCAAGAACAAGGTGTGGACTTTGATGAGGTCTTTGCTCCTGTTGCAAGGCTGGATACTATCAGATTGATATTAGCCTTAGCAGCAAATAGGGGATGGCAGGTGCACCACCTTGATGTGAAAAACAGCTTTCTTAAATGGTGAATTGGAAGAGGAAGTGTATGTGGCACAACCCGAGGGATATGTTGAGAAAGGCAAGGAAAAGATGGTTCTCAAACCGAGTAAGGCATTGTATGGGCTCGCATGGGGCTCCTAGAGCCCGGAACATCAAGCTTGACAAATCACCGAAAATGTTGGGGTTTAGCAAGTGTGCTAGTGAACCAATTGTGTACAAGAGAGGATTAGGGAAGAATGCAAAGAATACTTGGGTGTCTATGTAGATGATTTGATTGTGACTGGTGAGGATGTGTCGAGATTGACAGATTCAAGAAGCGGAGATGACCTCACAGGTTTGAGATGAGTGACTTAGGTTTATTGTCATATTATCTTGGGATTGAGGTGAAGCAACTTGAAGATCATATCACAATCGGTCGAGTAGCTATGCTAAGAAGATACTTACACAATTTGGTATGGCAGACTGCAATCAAGCAAAATTCCCAATGGATCCTGGTGCAAAACTTGATGCCGATAAACAGGGGGAGAGAGTGGATGCCACTGAGTACAGAAGGGTCATAGGATGCTTGAGATACTTATTGCATACTAGGCCTGATCTCTCATTTCCTGTTGGAGTAGCAAGCAGGTTCATGGAAACGCCAACAGTGAAGCATAGAAATGCAGTCAGGCAAATCATGAGGTATTTGAAGGGAACCATTGATTTTGGGTTGGTGTACACCCAAACCAAGCAGAAGGAGGTGCTAGTTGGCTTCTCAGACAGTGATGTTGGGGGTGACCTGGTGAAGAGGAGGAGTACAGCAGGAATGGCTTTCTATCTGAATGATAGCTTGGTGACTTGGAACTCTCACAAAGAAAAGACAACAGCTTTGTCATCTTGCGAAGCAGAGTTCATGGCAGCAATCGAGGCAGCTAAGCAAGCTCGCGGGTTAAGGACCTTCTTTGGGAGAGCCGACCGCAAGGAAGCCGAGAACAGGTGACATTGTTTGTGGACAACAATGCAGCTATAGCCTTGATGAAGAACCTAGTGTTTCATGGCCGTAGCAAGCATATAGACATCAAGTACCATTTCATTAGAGAGTGTGTTGAAAGAGGTCAGATTCAGGTAAGGAAAATTTGGACAAATGATCAAAAGGCAGACGCGATCGACGGCCACCGCCGCTGATCTTTTGTCGAGAATGAGGTACTTATTGGGAATTCGTGATCTCGGACCACATCAAGATTAAGGGGGAGAATGTTGGTTAATCTTGTGTTCCCGAGCTAGGAGAAGACCGTGGTCAAGCTGGTTAAGCGAGATCATAAACAAAATTTGAATTATTCAGTTGGCGGGAAAAGCGGTTGGTCTGTCGAGGAGCGCCCGGGAGGAGCGGGGGAGCGCGTGCCGGACGCCGAAAGCGGTTGGCGTGTGTGTTTCTTGTCAAATTGTATCGCGTGTTTAGCGGTTTTTCATTCAGTAAGAGTGTGTGTTAGCTATTGGTATAAATAGTCGGATGTAAGAAGTGTGGAGTAGCGCTTCAGTTAACTTGTAATTGTGATTGTACTCGGTGTAATCGAAGGTGAAAAGGGGCACCGTCACCCTGGCGGTTGCCGTTCGTGTTCATCGAGTGTTCATCTGTTTTACATCCGATTTCATTACGCGATCGAGAGATAGGTTTAGCCAATTCGTGTTCAAGCTAGTGATTGTTGATCTTGGCCATCATGTCTTGCTTGCTCTGCGAGCACATGGGGAGCCTTGACGGACTCCAGGTCAGACCCACTAGCTCAGCGTCACGGTCGACATAGTCGCCGTCATGTGGAATCATTGAAGGACGCGTTGGGCAGTCTTGAGACGTGCGCCAAGGTACACCCATCCCGACGCGTCGGTGTAGATGTTCGCATCTTCGAGGGTTCATGTCCCGGCAGCCGCGAATTTGCGTCTTGGCTTCGGTTCTACGGCATGAGCACGTCGTGACGCGAGAGTTTTCGCAAGTCGGCGTCGTATTGATCATCGGCTGCCACATCGTTCTCTTCATGGCCCGAATCATGATATGGGGACGTGCACATGGTTATGCAAGATTGGAAGAAACAATGTGTTGACGGTAACCAACGACCATCAAAATACCGTCAACACAACACCAAAACAACCTAGAAATAGGTGTTTCAAATAACATGTTCCAAAGTTTTGGTGTTTATTTGGACTTGCAGGTACAAACTCAAGGATGATCACTTCGGGCCAAAAAGACAAAGAAAAAAGAAATAAAATCAACAAATAGAAAAGGCCCAAAGGAGCAAATGGCAAGCCCAAACGTAAAAACGCAACAAAACGTCGAAACCAGGCCGGGCATGCACCACTCTACAACTTTTCAGAGCAAGGGAGCCCAGCCTGCCGGCTTCGAGCGCATCGAGGCCGGGCAGGGTGCTTGCAGCGCACCACCTGGTGCGGCCGCACTCGCCGAGGCGGTTCGGGCCCGGCCGGGGGAGGCGGTTTGTTACCTTCCAAACGGTGAAACCGACGTGGGATGGTCGGTTTGGCGTACATGGAAGGTTTTCCTAGGTTGGTTTGGGTGTTTTTCAGCACTTAGGTCCCTCCCCCCTTGTGTATAAATAGACCCCCTCTCTCCCTCTCAAAAAGTAATACAAATTCAAAGGAGAAACCAGTCCACTTGTGCAAGAGAGTAGATTTAGATCTTCTTCTTCTACTTCTTCTATTCTATCTTCTAATTCTAGAGAGTGAGAGAGGGAAAGGCTAGAAAGAAGCTTGATTCTTTCTACCTGGAGTTGCCGGTTCGCCCCTCGGTGTTCCGCGGTTCCTAGGAGGACGGAGTGCCGGACTTGTCGGTACCACCGCCGGCTTGTACCTCTCGCAAGCTACTTACACTTTGGTAAGAAGTCTTGTGATTATCTTGCAGCTACTTAATTTCCTTTGCATATTTCTTAGCTGTTGTAGACTTACGGGATTGGTAGATCATTTACGTTAGTTCTTGGTGGAGGGACTCTTTGACCGGGGAACCTTGGCCAACATCAAGAACTGTGACCAATAGTGCAAACGTGGTGTTTGGACTAGCGTTCACCTACCTTTTGCGGTGCATCCCACGGTTGAGGGGGTAGGCGGCTTGGTCGTGACAAGCCTTGTCCGTCCTTTGAAATCCCCCCACATTCGGCTGTGTCGTAGAGCTAATTGCCGGACACTGTCCTTTGGGCGTGGGCCGGTGCCCGAAGTGAGTAGACAACAGACTTTAGGAATCTTTGCACGGAAAACTTAGCCTATAGATACCTCGCTACTCTTAGAAAACAAACCATTGCCTTAGGTTGACATAGACTAGAGAAGCCGCCTACGCGACCGTCCCCGTGAAAAATACGATACCCCGCTTACCACCGGGTGAAGTGCTACAACGACAATTCCGTGCGCTTGCGGATTTATACGCGGTGCGTTAAGAAACGCCAACAAGCATTTTCGGGCGCCGTTCAAGGGGGACGGTTGTCGTAGTTATATATTGAACCGAGTCAACCTACGCGGATCGGTAGTATCCTTTAAACAAAAATACCAAAAAGAGTTCCATTACCCATGGAGCAACCCACTATCCAAATCCCGTGCGCTCCCCAAGGGCGAGCTCGTAGAACCACGCCAACCGCGAAGCCAATCACAGCTTCCGAATATGAGCTCCGCCCGGGCTTTATAGCCATGGTTCGGGCCCGAGCCTTTTCAAGGCTCGGAATATGAAAACCCCTATCATCACTTACACGGGAGTTTGAGCAGCTCGCGGGCTGCCCGACTATTGCAGGCATGACACATGACACGTTGAGGTGGAAGTTGTTTCCGTTCTCTCTTCGAGAGGGCGACTCAATGGTACGCCCATAACGTAGGGTTGGTAAACGGAGAATGGGAAGAACTGCGGGCATTGTCGTAGCGTTCTACCCGATATCCGATAATCGCGCCCCGCGACACAAGAGATACTCAACTTCCGACAAATAGAGGGTGAAACCTTAGGTGCAGCCTGGGACCGATTTACCACGCTTACACGATCCGCCCGCACTGTCCATACCGAACCACGTGCTTTTACAACATTTCTGGCTAGGATTGGACAGGGCAACTGCCCTACTGCTTGATTTAGCTGCCGGAGGGTCATTTTCACATAAAACCACAGCGGAAGGAGAAGCTCTCCTAAAGGTCATTTTCACATAAAACCACAGCGGAAGGAGAAGCTCTCCTAAACCGTATTCTTGAGAATACCCCTCCGCTAGAACCCATCCGAGTAGAACCCAAGCAGAAACCAGAGGAAGTCTCTTCGGCAAAAGCCGAACCTGTTAAACCCATAGAGAGACCCTCGCCTGAACCAGAACCCAAGGAGACCGTGTGCACGGATCTCCCGTTCTTCAAGGTTGACCTTACTGATCAATTCGGTGACACCTCGAAGTACGAACAATGGAAGAAACCACCAGTCCCAGCTAGCCCTGAACAACCTCTGGATAAACTCTTTCTCCGTGAGTGCGTTAAGGAGCTAACAAAGCTTATAATGAGCACGGAATGGTTGCGAGAGGAAGGACCCTCTTTCGAAGAAATTCGGATAAGTGGCCCCTCTACACCAATCCATTGCAGATTTCAGGGAAGTTTGGTGGAAGTCATGTATAACCCTACTGTGGGGATAAACATAATGTCTGAAACCTTTGCACAAGCTTGTGTTGAGGAAGCTATTAGGACCCCCACAACACGGACCCTGCGCATAGCACCTCGTACCATCATTGAAAGCCGTGAGGTTATACATGAACAAATCTTCCTGCACAAGGATGTCAAGTTGTCTTTGGACTTTCACGTTTTTGATATCCAAGACTTCGACATCCTAATCGGGCATCCCTTGGAAAAGATTCTTGATCTACCAACATCCGGGGATTTAGATGTCAAACTCGGGAAGAAAAAGTTTTTCTATCCCGTTACTCGAGCTAAGAACTCAGAAGTAACCTTTCCTTGAGTATGACACGCCCGAGGAGGTCATGGTTATGCTATATGAGAACCCGTAAAACGACCTTGAAAAAAGACGCCCAATTCTTCATTGAAGAAGAGGACGATTCGGGGAACTCATAGAACTTCCCAAAGAGGAAGAGCTAACTCGGCCTCCAGTTGAGCTTAAACCCCTACCCCCAGGCCTACGCTATGTCTTCCTAAACGGCGATTCACAAGCACCGGTCATCATAAGCGATAAACTTAGTGACCAGGAAACTACCCAACTCATAGCCGTCTTAGAGAAACACAGATCGGTCTTCGGGTATTCCCTTCAAGATCTGAAAGGGGTAAGCCCAACACTATGCACACATCGCATTCCTATTGACCCCGACAAGCATACCCCATCATGCGAACCCCAAGCAAGAGGGCTCAATAATGCGATGCGTGAAGTCGTGAAGAAGGAAGTTCTCAAGCTTCTTCACGCCGGGATCATCGTCCCGCATACCACAAAGTGATTGGGTTAGCCCGGTCCAAGTGGTCCCTAAAAAGGGAGGAATGACAAATCGTTGAGAACGCTAAAAACGAACTCATTCCACAAAGACAAGTCACGGTGGTGGAGAATGTGTATTGATTACGAAAACTTAACAAGGCAACAAAGAAAGATCACTTCCCCGCTGCCATTTATTGATGAAATGTTGGAGCGGTTAGCTTAAACACTCTTTCTTCGTTTTCCTTGACGGGTATTCGCTACCACCGATCCCGATCCACCCCGATGACCAGAAAGCAAGACCACGTTCACATGCCCATACGGAACCTATGCCTACCGTAGAATGTCATTTGGGGCGTGTAATGCGCCCTTCTTTTCAGCGGTGCATGATGTCTATCTTTCGCAGACATGATCGAAGAAATCATGGAGGTCTTCATGGACGATTTCTCCGTCTATGGCAAGACCTTTGAAAGCCGCCTCAAGAACCTAGACCGGGTCTTGCGGCGATGCCAAGAAAAGGACCTGGTACTTAAGCGGGGAAAAGTGCCACTTTATGGTCCGAGAAGGCATCGTTTTGGGCACCTCGTGTCCGAGAGGGGGATAGAGGTAGACAAAGCCAAAATAGAAGTAATCGAAAAGCTACCGCCCCAAAGTGAACGTCAAAGGTATCCGGAGTTTCCTAGGCCACGCGGGGTTTTATAGAAGATTCATAAAAGACTTTTTCGCAAATCGCTAGACCTCTTACGGCCCCCGCTAGCCAAAGATGTACCCTTTGACTTCACAGATGAGTGCTTGCATGCTTTCGAAACCCTGAAGAAAGCACTCATCTCGGCTCCGATCATCCAACCCCCGAATTGGTCGTTGCCATTTGAAATCATGTGCGATGCTAGCGACTTCGCTATTGGTGCGGTCTTGGGTCAAACCAAGGACAAAAGCAAAGACGCCATCGCATATGCTAGCAAAACTCGACAGAGCCCAGCTTAATTACGCCACAACAGAAAAAGAGCTCGGCGGTAGTCTTTGCTATCGAGAAGTTTCGATCCTACTTAGTGGGCGCAAAAATAATCGTTTACACAGACCATGCTGTCCTTAAGTACCTTCTTACCAAAAAGGATGCGAAACCTCGCCCGATCCATTTGGATTCTTCTACTCCAAGAATTTGATATAGAAATAAAAGATAAAAAAGGGAGTAGAAAATACAGTTGCAGATCATTTGTCGCGTATGCAGGTAACTAACATGTAGGAACCACCAATTAACGACTACCGCGCGGCGACGACATGCTACTCAAGGTGTCGCACTTCAACCCATGGTACGCAAACATTGTGAATTACATGGTTGCAGGATACGCACTCACCCGGGAGAACAAGCGGAAGCTCCAAATGGAGAGCGGCGGCACCTATGGGATGACCCATATCCGTATTGGGGTGTGCGCGGACGGCTTGCCGAGAAGATGCGTACCCTAGGGAGGAAGGAATGCAGATCATCGAGAAATGGCATGCATCTCCCTACGCCCAGGGCATCCGGGGGAGTATTTCGCACAGGCCAAAATTTGGCGGTGTGGATTCTTCCGCCGACGATGTACGACGACACACGAAAGAATTCATCGAAGATGCTACAACCGCCGAGAAGACGGGGAACATCACAGCTCGTGATGCAATGCCCCTACACTACAACCTTCAAATAGAAATATTTGATGTGTGGGGCATTGACTACATGGGGCCATTCTAGAAGTCCCATGATTGCGAGTACATCCCGGTGGCAAGAGACTACGTGTCGAAGTGGGTAGAGGCAATACCATGCAAAGCGGTGATGGCAAGCATGCACGCAAGATGTTCCATGAAATCATCTTCCCCGTTTTGGAACGCCACGCATGGTGATCAGTGACGGAGGATCGCATTTCAAGGACAAGTCATTCGGGGCATTCCGAAAGAGCTCGGCAAGACGCACAACATAGCCACCCCCTACCATCCGCAAACCAGCGGGCAAGCCGAGACCTCCAATAAACAAATCAAAAACATCCTGCAGAAGACGGTCAACGAGATGGGGAAAGGCTGGAAGAACAAGCTACCCGATGCTCTCTGGGCATATCGGGAAAGCATACAAAGCCCCCATCGGCATGTCACCTTACCACCGGTCTATGGCAAAACTTGCCATTTACCGCTTGAGCCGAACATCGAGCTCATCGGGCCATCAAGAAATGGAATATGGACGTCGACTCGGGTTGGAAGAACCGTCGAGACAAATCTACGAACTAGAAGAATGGCGAGAGAAGGCGTATTACAGTTCGAAGCTCTACAAAGAGCGCGCAAAAAGATGGCATGATCGGCAAATCAAACCCAAAGAATTCACCTCGGGAGACAAAGTACTCCTATTCAATTCCCGGGTGAAATTATTCGGCGAAGGAAAGCTGAGAAGCAAATGGAAAGGACCGTACACCGTCATCAACACACGCCACACGGTGCAATCACAATTCAAGATGATGGCGGGTGAGATACAAAAGGTAAACGGTCAACGCCTTAAGCTTTTCTTCGAGCCCGCACTGATCTTAACCAAGAGCTTGATAAAATAGATTTATGCTTTGAGAATTAATTTAGAATGATCAGCATATAAAAAATTTTATAATTAAAATTATCACAACTAAAAAAATATATATATATATAATAATATATATAATAATAATAAAACATAAAAAAGTTATCTAAATATTTTTTTACTTTGTTTTAAATAAAGTTTTTACTTATTTATTTTCTTTTTACTTTGTTTAATTTATGCTGGTCATTTGCTACACAAAGAATATTAACTTTCTAAATTAATCAAAGCATAAACTATTTTCAAAATTCAAATTTAAGGATCAATTAGAGATCAGCAAGAAAGGAAACGTTTCGCTAGCGGCACACCCCGATTCAAAACTTTTCGTAAAAGGAAACGAATGTGGCCGAAAAAACTCGACCGTGGGGACGCCTGGGTGGTGCGCGTGCACCACACAGTGCGCCCGCACCACCGGGCCGGCTCCGTTCGGGCTGGGATTTCACCCATCGCCTTCCTCTTTCTCATAACCTGCCATGGTGTGGTGCGCTCTGTGAGATCTTAACCTGCTAAAGCGAGAGGAGAATTTGTCCTATAAAATCAACCCTCCTCCTCTCCATTCTTCACACCTCTCCTTCTTGCTCTTCTCCTCCTCTCAAATCCTCTTCTTCTAAGCCAAGAACAGCTGCAATGGCAGGCCACGCCCTTACCCTCTACAACTCCTCTCGCTCACTTTGCTCTCTCAATGAGGATGACTTGACCTTCCCTAGTGACGAGGTGGAACCATCCCCTGTCGCCCCTCTTGCCGTGCTCCCTCCCCCACGCTACTCATCCAGTGGAGGGAACACTATGTGTCCACGGGCAGATCCGTGACACGCAAGAGTATCCTCGGGCGCCCACCTCGTCCTACGGTGGGCACCCTGGGCATCAAGAGGAAGGAGCACGAAGCAGCTGGCGCCCGTACTTCTTCAACAGAGACGTCCTCCTTCCATACCTCCGACTACAGTTACCCGTACACCGTTGTCGGTGTCGACATGCCCACAGGAGGACGTGGGAAAGGGCTTATGAAGAAGCCAGCCCCTGCTCCAGCGACGTCTCCAAGTGCTCCACTACGTATCCCTCGGGCGAATCCTAGAAAGGCCCCGAATGTTGTTGAGAGTCGCTCGAGTAGCGAAGGCCCTTTAAGGGTCCCCCGTGCTGCACCTAGGAAGGCTCCTAATGTTTTTGAGAGTCGTTCCGAGGGTTCTCCGTCTCTAAACACAGCTAGGAGTAGCACGGTTCCTAAGATCCCTTCACTAGCAACCTTGAACGCTAGAGTCAACTCTCTAAATAAGCTAGTGAAAACCTTAAGCGCAGAGGTAGAAGGGGCAGAATTAGAGAACGCTGAAATCAGGAAAGAATTAGACTCTTTCTGCCTTAGCTTCAAGACTAAGCTAGCTAGGGTCGCTAGAGCGGCTAATGCAGAGAGCGCCCTACGCAGGCCAGCTTAGAAGTGCTCTACCTCCTTATCAATAATTAGGCGCGCACAGTTTAATTTTTCAGTATTTCCCTTCCAATCATTTTGTATTTCCTTCAAGTGTGCGCCTCAATTTGAATCCAATAAAGTTTTATTATTATATTATTGTCTATGTCTCCACTTGTTTTTGTCCTTGTACGCAAAGAAAATAAAAATAGGTACAAAAACAAGTGTGGGGGAGGTTCAAGTAAAGTCAAAGGCACGCAATTTTATTTAAATTAAATTTTGACTTGTGATCTATCTTTAAGTGCTAAAACCACGAACCCCAGTTAGCAAAACTCCATCTCTACATCTACCAATTGATACATGGCATGCGTACATTTTATTCCTCGCGAGAATACCAAGCTTCGTTAAAACAACTACTTATCCTGAAAAAGCCCGATTCATGTGGGTTGCATATGCTCTATCCAGTCTAAGTTGTTGCCAAATACGATATGGTACAAATAGATTTGCTATGATTTCGTCCAGAAGAGAGACTGAACATCCGGGAATTTATTCTTCGAAAAAGAGAAATGTCTTGGGCTATGCTAAAAAAAAAATGAGATGAAAAATGGACAAGTGTCCGAGGGCGAGTAGAGCCCACATCTCTAAAAAAAAAGAGAGAAATGAGATGAAAAATGGGCAAATGTCCAAGGGCGAGTAGAGCCCACATCTCTAAAAAAAGAAGAGACAAAGAAAAGAGAGGAAATAAAAGACAAAAAGTCTAGGGCGAGCAGAGCCCACCTCTCCAAAAAATATATATAGCAATAAAGCCCATGCTTTCTCGAAAAAATTAAATTACAAATAAAACCCCGGATAAAAGGTTGATCAAAAAGGATGAATGACAAGCACTTCTGTTATAACCATTCTATCTGGCAACCGCCCAAGGCTTTGAGAAAAGCTAGAAAGCCCCGCTACGATGAAAGGTAATAAAGGATGGTAAAATGCTCACAAGGCAGGTAAGGCTTGGAATAACATGTATGCAAGCTTACATGTTGGAGATTGGACCACTTTAGTCCCTGTGCCTTCACTCGAGGACGAGTAAAGGGCTAAGTGTGGGGGAGTTTGTTGACGGTAACCAACGACCATCAAAATACCGTCAACACAACACCAAAACAACCTAGAAATAGGTGTTTCAACTAACATGTTCCAAAGTTTTGGTGTTTATTTGGACTTGCAGGTACAAACTCAAGGATGATCACTTCGGACCAAAAAGACAAAGAAAAAGAAATAAAATCAACAAATAGAAAAAGGCCCAAAGGAGTAAATGGCAAGCCCAAACAGAAAACGCAACAAAACGTCGAAACCAGGCCGGGCACAGACCACTCTACAACTTTTCAGAGCAAGGGAGCCCAGCCTGCCGAAGCTCGAGCCAGACCGAGCCTGCAGGGTGCGCGCGCACCACCTGGTGCGGCCGCACCCTGGCCGAGGCGGTTCGGGCCCAGCTTCGGGGAGGCGGTTTGTTACCTTCCAAAACTGGTGAAACCGACGTGGGATGGTCGGTTTGGCGTACATGGAAGGTTTTCCTAGGTCGGTTTGGGTGTTTTTTAGCACTTAGGTCCCTCCCCTTGTGTATAAATAGACCCCCCCTCTCTCCCTCTCAAAAAGCAATACAAATTCAAAGGAGAAACCAGTCCACTTGTGCAAGAGAGTAGAATTAGATCTTCTTCTTCTTCTACTTCTTCTATTCTATCTTCTAATTCTAGAGAGTGAGAGAGGGAAAGGCTAGAAAGAAGCTTGATTCTTTCTACCTGGAGTTGCCGGTTCGCCCCTCGGTGTTCCGCGGTTCCTAGGAGGACGGAGTGCCGGACTTGTCGGTACCCGCCCGGCTTGTACCTCTGCAAGCTACTTACACTTTGGTAAGAAGTCTTGTGATTATCTTGCAGCTACTTAATTTCCTTTGCATATTTCTTAGCTGTTGTAGACTTGCGGGATTGGTAGATCGTTTACGTTAGTTCTTGGTGGAGGGACTCTTTGACCGGGGAACCTTGGCCAACATCAAGAACTGTGACCAATAGTGCAAACGTGGTGTTTGGACTAGCGTTCACCTACCTTTTGCGGTGCATCCCACGGTTGAGGGGGTAGGCGGCTTGGTCGTGACAAGCCTTGTCCGTCCTTTGAAATCCCCCCACGTTCGGCTGTGTCGTAGAGCTAATTGCCGGACACTGTCCTTTGGGCGTGGGCCGGTGCCCGAAGTGAGTAGACAACAGACTTTAGGAATCACTGCCTGGAAAACTTAGCCTATAGATACCTCGCTACTCTTAGAAAACAAACCCTTGCCTTAGGTTGACATAGACTAGAGAAGCCAGCTGCGCGACCGTCCCTGTGAAAAATACGATACCCTGCTTACCACCGGGTGAAGTGCTACAACGACAATTCCGTGCGCTTGCGGATTTATCTGTGTGCGTTAAGAAACGTCAACACAATGCTAGATTAGTTCTTACCCATACAGAATATGGACGTGCACGTGGCTTCCAGCTGCAGGAATGCCTTAGATGAAGACGCTCGGCCGCCAGCTAGCTTGTTTGCGGCAACCTTCGTGTCCGAGGCACACTCACTTGCCGCTGCTGCCGACATGAAGGGAGCATGCTTAATAAGGATGTCCCTTGTAGTTGGGCGACGAGCGTGTCGCTCCAGCAGGAAAATTAAGTTCGGTGCGTGAAGCGTACATAACTGCCTTGTGAGCGTATACCTTCATACTGGCGCCGGAAGCTTGTTGCGGCCATGGACTCCGTTGTTGGCGTCGTACGGCCTTTCATGCGGTCCTCCAACGACAGCCAACGTCGGGGTCGGTGAAGGTAAAGTTGGTTGTGCACGGTGACACCACCGGTAGATGAGGATGTGTTGGGCATACACACCCTTATTTCCCAGTGATCGATGGGGTTGCCCCCAGGCCACAGCGCCTTAGATAATTTGTGCACCAGTCAAGCCGTCGATGTAGATGAGCAGCAAACAATGATGTTGCCACTCAATCTTGATGACTCCTGAGAAGCATCACCTGAGTAGCAGGGGCTACTAACAGCCAACAATGTTGAAGCTGGACGACACGTGCCGTGGAGGAGTATACGCAGCGGCAGCGTACATGGCGTGTACACAATGCCTACCTTGTTAGCTTGTTGGCTTGTGATTGCCATCAGGATGGAATCAAGCACAAGGACACCCTATATATGTTGGGCGATGTACAGGCGTGTCGCTCCTGATGGGAAATTCGGCGCGCGAGGCCAGACTGTCTTGTCTCGCCCGCGTATAGTGGTGCCTCCGTACGTGCAGATACCCGAGGGCTCGCCATAGCCAGAAACTTGCCGAAGTCTTATATGGAGTCAAAACTTGTTGCTCCGGCTTCTCTTACAGGTTGTCATCTCCCGGCTGCGTCGCTTCTCGCGCACTGTGTTGACGAAGTCTTCTGCTCCTTGATGGCCTCCAACAGCCACGCTGGGTTGGCAAAGTGAAGCTAGCCGCGCACCACACTAGCTAGGTATAGCATAGGCCGATGAGGACGACATACGTACGCCGGGTTGGCCGTGCGCTTGTCAGGCAAGCCGCGTGCTATGCGCCTTGATCTCGACTCAAGCTCCTCAAGGCGCTTGCTCTCCATCTGGTCACAGACTCACTGGTGTGGGCAGCAGACATGATATCGCCGGCCCGGCCGCAATCAGATGCGAGCTGCTGCTGCTTTGACGGGGAGACGACCAGGAGTGCTCGGTAAGTCATGTGTTGGACATGTACGTGTCGATGTCGTTGGTTCAATGAACGACCTCTCCACTTTTTTTTTTTTTTTTTTTTTTTTTTTTTTTTTGACAACTAACGGTTTTATAGATTAAACAGCCATATTACAAAACAGTCTTTTAGGGAAGACTGTAGTACAAGTTGGTCCACCGACCAGATTACAACAGCGATGACGTAGACGAACTAGCCGGCGGTAAGCTGATGTGTCGCCAGAGGCAAGGACAGCCGGATGGAAAGACCGCGCCATGCGTCGGTTGAAAAAGGGACGACCGAGTCGTAGATGTAAACCACACCAAGCGACCGAAGTATGTGTAGAAAACTCGTCGCCGGCGGTATAGGACAAGACCCGATGTCGAATCCCAGGTGGAGGCGAGATCGTCGGTTCACCACCAGTTGATGTAACTCCTGAGTGGACTAGTGCTGGCTTAAAGGCTGCTACGGTAAAGAGATAAAATAAAAGGAAAAAGGAAAAGAAAAAAGAAAAAGGATGGATTCCAAGGTAAGCTTCGATGACTGGGATATGGATGGCCACCATCAGAACACCACACCAGGCACGCGTCGACTTGAAGGAGGCAGAGAGGTAAACGGTGAACGCATGCACCCCACGTAGCGTCAGCGGACCCCACACTGCAGAATGTGGGCCCCACCATGTTGGACAATGTTGCACCGAAAAAATCTCCCTGTGCTTTCCGAAGATCTGGATCTGCGTGGCTCGCCGGCGGTGTCGGTGGGGCGGTTGGCGTCGGACACCAAATGGGAAAAGGTCGCTGGAGGGCCCACCACCGATGCAGAGGCACGCAGCGACCCAGGCCGCGGCGGACTCCTGGGCATCTTCGGCGAGAGAGAAATCCGCCAAGCCCGCACTCCCATCGCCCGCAGAAGCGGACGGGATCACGGCGACGACTCCAACTGAGCGGCGGAGATGGGACTTGGAGGCACCGGACTCCGCCATCTTGCAAAGCGCGACCTGGAGTCCCCGCATGCGGTGGGTGAGATCCTCGTGCTCGCGGCGGAGATCGGCGCTGTGGACGGCGCGGTTCGTCGTGTGACCGTCGCTAGTGCCTCCCATGGCGTCAGTGGCGAGACCTGGGCAGACCTCCATCTTCACGTCGTATCCGGCGAGGGCACCGGACTCCGCCATCTTGCAGAGCGCGACCTGGAGGACGTGCTCAGCGCCGCCGTGTTGGTGACGTACCCTTGGCTGTGGAGGCTCGACGAGGACCGGGCCGGAGAGGAGAGCAAGCACAGCGTCGAGGTCGGAGGTGTTGGTGCCGGCGCTGATAGCGTCGGAGTTGCAAGATGCTGCACCCTCCCCTTGGCATGCTAGCAGTGGAAGAGTCTCCCCCGTCACCACCGCTCGCGAAGCACCGCCGTTGCGACAGATTTCTTCACCGCCACCACCACCATCGTCAGCTTTCTTGAAGCAAAGAAAAACGAAAAGGAAGAAACAAGCCATTATTTGGTTGGGGATGTTACAAGAAGGAAGAAGAGGGGATGGAAGGGCCGAAGGGGATCGATCCCCCCTGCCTCGTCGCCGGCGAGCTCGCCGGAGAAGGAGGCTGGGGGGCCGGCGGTGGGTGGAGTGGAGGAGGTTAGAGGGGAGGGGACGGCATATCGCCACAAGCCACGAAGGGCACTAGCACACGGCACAAGTCTTCCACGAAGGGCTCTCTTCTCCCTTCAATGAACGACCTCATGAGGCTTGCTTGTTTGCTAAATACAGGCAAGCAATACGTGCATGTGTACATGCACGCGCACGCCACCCACATATGCAGGTGCGACCATATGCAAGACATGGGCACTGCTTTCTTTGAGATTGTGGGCTACGGCCATCAGCCGAGAGCTATGACGAGTTGAAATATAGATGGCACGACTACAACATCATCGTTTGTTTGATGTCCACTCGGCATCATGAACTATCTTTGTATTTGGATTTGGTTTTCCTCCTCTTAATGAAAAACGGGTGAATGGCCCGGTCGAGAAAAAACTACAACATCATCGTGGCCGAGCCATCTTGTTGCCACCGTCTTCATGTCAAGCGACAGGTTCAGGGTCATGTCGCCATCTTGATGCCTTCATTAATCTCACCCGTCGGTAGCAGGCAACAACCTTGTTTTGTGAACATCATCGACTCGAGCCACTGCTTTGCGGCTTTGCGTAGTAGAGCGCCCTCCACCTCGGTGCCACTAGATCGGCACCAAAGTTGATGAAGTTGCAGCCCTGCGATGCCTGTGTCCTGTTTGGTGTTGTGGGCTCATCAGCGTCGACGAACTCACCGCGCGATTGGGCATGCGTCTTGCTGGCGCAACGACGACATCTCGCTTTGTGCCGCGAACAAGTCGAGCGGCCCAATGGAGTCCTCATGTGTTTGGCAAGGTGTGTCCTTGCATCGGCCTTGATGGAGCTGCCCCAAGCGACTAATCGGTGGCGGTATGGAGCCATGAATCGTCGGCTGCACCAATCAAGTTGACGGTACATATATGTGTCACCCGGTGTTGTTGCCGCTCTGCTCACCGTAAAGGGAGCCGACTTCAACGACATCTCGATCCTCCAAGGAGCGCAGAGGGGTTCTCGTGGTTGCCTCATCATGACAAGCAAAGTTGCCCCAGCGTGCAGAGCCGGAGACGGCATACATAATTGCCCCCAGCGTGTGGAGCTGGACCTTGACCTTGTCGGCATAGTAGATATGCTCTCAGCTTTGTCCAAGCACAAGCATCCACCTTGGTCCCTGCACAAAGGACACAAAAAGAAAACAAACCGGGTAGAAATAATAACTACCCAGAGAAGATCAAGGCTATCATACGAGGAGTCTCAAACTAGGAGAGACATCCAAAATAGCACCATGTTACCACCACATGTATAATGGAGAAGGCACGAGCATGAGAAGACGACGACCATTATTGCGCAGCAAAGATGGGAGGAGAACCATGTAGGGGGCGTGCCAATTTGTTTCCGCAGAAAAATCACTCAAGAGGGGAGGATCTCTCTATGCGAAATAAAAATAAATGTGCGGGCGTGCCAGTGTACTAAAGTACACAAAAAAAATAAATAGAGGGAACACAGACTTTATTCATATTTAATGAAAATACAAATATAGGTTCCCAATACATGTGCGCTCTATGGGTAGCCTGCTGGCGGCAATCTGACATAGGCGATGTGGTCTTCATGGTTCCTAGGGCCTCGGAAAGCTCCTAGTTAATTACCCCCGTGAGTCATGCTCACAGAGTACCTCCGATTAAGCTGCGTTGGTCGTCGTCGTCGGTCTTCGCTTCACTTCTCCATGCATGTGTGTTGGTGTAGATGGGGTTGGCGTCGGTGTGTCCATGGCCTCGTCGGTCCATGAGCCGGTAGAACGTGGCTAGAGCGTTAGCCACGCCGCCTGTGTCGTTCGCCTCGTCGGTGTCGAACAGCACATGGGTTGTAGTGGTAGGAGCACTTGCATGGTTGATGTAGCTTGGACTGATCTTGACTTCCTCGGCAACGTCGTCGTGGTACGCCGTGGACTTGATCACGTAGAGTCGTTGAAGTTGTAGTAGTTGATGAAGACTTGCGTTCGTGTACGTCGTTCGCCTCGTCGGCGTGGGCTGGCACCAGGTGGTGGTAGTAGCTGGAGTTGTGTGCTCTGGATCAACGCCGTCATCCAGTATCGATGGTGCCTATGATTAACCTCTTCATATATCCTGAATATAAGATAGAATACAAGAGAGACTAAAGAGATTATTAATTAAATATCACATCACCGCCATTAGTCATGGCTGGCACCCTCCATCACGGACATTGGGAAGTCCTTTTCTTGGACACATATCGTGTGCAGGCGTTGCGTATACATGCACATACACATTAAGCAATGCATCACGCTGCTGGCCACTGATGCCTATGGTCCTGCCATGGAGACCTGCTGTGCTCCTTGGCTTGGAGCGACGGCGTCTCCTCCAGATCGGCATGCTCGTTCGGCGTGTCCTCTGGATTGACGGTGCTCATACGGCGCTCGGTGCGCACACTTGGCATGTGCTTGCTTGCGCGAGTAACAGAGCTGTTCTTGACGGCCTCCGGGCTCGCCTTGGCGTCTCCCGATCCGCCAACGTTGTCGATGTAAAGCCACCTTTGACGGCGTCCGAGATCGCCTCCGTGGTGCAGATCGTGATCCTGGTAGACCTCATGGTGTGTCTACTTGACGGAGATCGAGCAGCTGCAGATGAAGGCTTCCAAACGTCGACGGCATGCATGGGCGTACGTGGCAGTGAACGTGCTGCCGCAGGCCCTTCAATTCACATGCATCGTGTAGATGCATAAGCATGGTAGTTGGCCTTTGCGTCATGCTGTCGACGGGTGGCCATGGGCGTGTACATGGCCCCCGGCTGATCATCTCCATGGTGTGATCGAGCTGCTCCGAGCTTCCAAATGAATGGCGCCGTGTCGGCGGCTGGCTGCCGTATCATCTAATCTCCGCCGGGCGTCCTCTTAACATCTTCTGTGGCTGCCTCTCGACCTGGATGGAAGGCGCCATGGCAGCAGCTGCCCTTGCTATGATTCAATCGGCCGAGTGGATCTTGGCTGAAGGCAGCATGCGACTGCCTTGAGAGCGACCCTCTGTGTCGAGAGGCGTGTGGTGTGCACGTCGGCTTCCACGTCGGCTTCCCGGACAGCGACGTGGTACGGATGAAGTTGAACGTGGAAGGTACGGGCTACGTTTTCCGAGCTCCGGCCATCGCACGGGCATATGTGACGGCCGCCTTCTCATCTCCTCTGCGTCAGCCGTCTTGATGATAGCTTGGCCAGCGGCCTGCTCATGGATATGTCGCAGGCGGCCTGCCCTCCTCTTCACGTGAGGATGTCCTGGCCATGGATGGATCCTGGCCGGCAGCTTCATGGTACCGGCCTCCTCCATGGATGGATCATCCATTGGATCCTGGCCGGCAGCGGCGTAGTGGTTGGGCGCATTCGAGGCAAAGAGCGCGTATATGCAGCGCTTCCATCAGCCTGGCCCTCCTCTTGAGGTACGTGACGATCGCATGGCCGTGAATGGATCTTGGCCGGTGGTGACGGGTGGCGTTCCTGCTTGGCAGCACCTCGTCTACTGGATCGATGGCGCTGGTAGATGAGCTGCAATGCATCGCGATATAGATCGGGCTGGACGAAGCCGTCTTGAGGCGAGCACCGTGTGGTGGCGCCGTGCCGGCGGCCGCCTCTGGATCTCCATCGTCATTCCGCACACATCCTCCTCATTCAAGGGTAAGGCTGGACCAAGCCAGCGCCTAGGCGCTCCTCCGGCCGCCGGCGATGGGAGACGATCATACACTCCCTGCTCGGCAGCCTGACGGCGCCTTGATGGAAAGTCTGTCCTCTCTTTCGTGAAGTCCTGGTAGTCATTTATATAGGCAAGGGTTGGGGTATAGGGAGCCTGATGGCAACACGCACGCGCCGCCAGAGTTTGTTAGCGTGCCCGAGATACCCGGCGTCGACTCGTGCATGCACAAGATGATAAGCATGGGCTTCTCTATCCACCTGATCGTTATCTCTTCACATGATAAGCCTTCCAGAAGACTCCACCAAGTTTACGTAACAATCCAAATTAGACCCAAACATTCATTGGGCCGGGCTGGTAGATATGGACGGGATATCGGTCCTGTATACCGTTCCGCATGAAAGTCGTATAATACGTACATGATCCGGATTCGACTCCCCGTACGCTATGGCTGCCTGGTGAGCCTTGCACTGCTAGCTCATGAAAAATATATCAAGCCAACGAGTTGCTAGCTTCTTGTCTTTTCCCTGGCTTTTCAATGTCGCAGCACATATATGAAGATATATGCAAACTAGAGAAATTTTGTACAAAATCTCGTCAAACAAATGCCCCCACCAAGTTGGGTTCGAATGCGGAGCAAATTCGAACTCCGACTTGGTGAATTGTTTTTTTTTTTTATCTTGACTGAGATGGCTCAATGGAAATGCGGCCTTGTAATTTGATGATTTTCTCATATTTTTGAATTTAATTCATGAATTTTATTTAGGGCACCGGCTGTGCTCCCTTCTATTTGCATACAAATACATCATGCTCGAACTGATCATACACGTATATTTTTTATTGCACATGTACGTGTCATTGAGTAATACATGTTTAGCTCATCGTACTGGCGCATATATATGATGCCACCGTGTGAACTGTCGTCGTGATGTAGTTGCGAATGGTTGCCGAGAGACCACCGCACCGAACTTTGCCAGATCGCCTGGAGCTACCGATGGCAGTGATCGAGAGTCATGGCGCTGAGCCTGTCGGGCTGGCATATGATCAGCACAAGAAGCATGATGCATCTTAGATGGAGATGGCTGCTCGATCTGCTGCTGCTTGGCCCTAGCTCTCGTCGTGTCGAGGCTGTTGGTGGAAGCAACATGTCAATGGACAACCGCTGCGAATGGTTGATCCAACTGGCCATCGAATTAACATACGCCTGGGCAGATTGCCGAGCTGCCGAAGTGGTTACGGAGTTGATGCAGCGCCCATCGACGAGGGAGCTGCTGGATTGCTGTTGTGAAGGCATGGTGGACGTCGACGCCCGACGTCATGTTGACGATGGACGAAGAAGTCCATGCCCGCGCCGTGGTTCATAGAGAATGAACACTAGCTTCTGTTGTGGCGCCCACTGAGGCGATGGAGCTTGAGCATCAGTGCCAAAATGTTCACGGCCACCTCGCTCATCATCGAGGCAGCACACATGCTCAGGGTGCTGAAACCATAGTCAAGGTGGAAATGTAGTGGTCATCTGCAGGGCTGCAAGCTCGATTGCCACTGCAGGAGCAGCAGACGCCCTTGGACCCCATCTTACTGTAGGATGGTAGTGCCATTGGGCCGCCGAGGCGCCGTGTTGGCTGCCAATGCATATATGCACACCTTAGTTAATGAGCTAATGTGTAAGTGCACTGTTTAAAACGACAATTGCTAGTTGTTTATATTGCTCATCAAAAGTAGGCATAATACACATGAGTACATATTGTGAGACTCTTGAGTAGGGTCTTGTGGAAGTTTATCATTGATTCATGCATATACAATAGATAGCACAAAGCGGTCACATCCGTTTGCCCCCAGCTCAAGCGTGACTTCACCACAGCTCGGTAAGTAGCACGAATGTGCGCCGATGTCCAGGCCACGTACACACAAGGTCACGCGCGCCTTAATCGCTTAACATTTCTTCATTCCTTTGAGGAACTTCATCATATCCATGCTGTTGTCTACGTTGCCGCACCGAATGTACCCGGCGCCTGCAAGTAAGTCGGGTGGCGCCGAGCTTGCCGAGCCGCCATGTGACTAGCACAAGAAGCAGCATGGATCGGAGATGGAGATCTGCTGCTGGTTGACCTTTGCCCTCTTGTTTGGTGCTGTTGGAGGACGGCCGCCAACGAATGCATAGTTGACGCACTTCACCGTCGAAGTGACATCACCGGGCGAAACACCAAGTTGCCGACGTGGTCGCAGCATTATCGCACCCCGATGTCATCTTGGCATTAGACGGAGAGGTCCACGCTCACATAGTGGTTCATGGAGGATGGACGTCAGCCTCTGTTCCGACGCCCATTGAGGCGCTCGAGCTTGAGCAGCCTCTGAAAGGATCATCAGTGCCGAAGTGTTCACGGCCACCTCGCTCATCATCATGCAGTGCATGTCCCGGCTTCTGAAGCCACTGTCAAGGCTGTTGATGTAGTGGTGATTGAGGCTACAGGCTCTGTTGCTATTGCCAGACAGCAACGTGCGATGCCTTGGATGTCGTCTTGTGCAGGATGATAGTGTCATTAGGCTGCCGAGGCGCTGTGTGAATGTGTTAGCTGCCGATGCATATATGCATGCATGACTTGCATCTCAGGCCAATCATGGTTGTTATTAGCTTCCTTTCTTTTAGCTCAACTTGTACTGGTGCATGCGAAACACATACTACCACTTGAACTAAATGGCGCTGGCCTTCCGATTCTACCGGCTACGCTCGGATGTTGATCGACCGCCGGGGCAGCATGCGACAAGAGAAGCAGCGATGCCACCAAAGTGTTACCGATGTTGATCGGCGGGTCTTTGTTCACACGTATGTGCCGGCTGAGCACCGATACGGCGTCACCTGTGCCTTAGTCGCTTGCCGTTGCCCCGTCGTGTCATGGCAACAGCTCTCTCATCAAAGGGCACTCCCATCAGGATGCTCCGTCTTTTAGCATGGACGAAGCGAGAGAGAGAGAGAAAAAAAAAAAAAAACAAAACAAAAAAGAGAAGAGAAGAAAAGGCAAAAGACAAAAGGAACAAAAGCAAAATAAATAAAAATGAAAATTTACCTTGGATGGCGTTATGTTGACTCCAAGGCGCATTGAGACTTTCGTTGGAGCCATGTATCGGCGTCAACCAACAGAAAGCCATGGAACTCCGTTGGAGCCGCATAGCGGTACCAGCCAACGGGATTAGGAACTCCGTTGGAGCCGCGTGGCGGCGTCGGCCAACGGGATGGTGGACCTCCACCGGAGCCGCATGACGGCATGAGCCAACGGGACGGTGTTGAACTCCGTTGGAGCCGCGTGGCGGCGTCGGCCAACGGGACGGTGTTGAACTCCGTTGGAGCCGCGTGGCGGCGTCGGCCAACGGGACGAGCTTGAACTCCGTTGGAGTCGCGTGATGGCGTCGGCCAACGGGACGAGGTTGAACTCCGTTGGAGCCGCGTGGCGGCGTCAGCCAACGGGACGAGGTTGAACTCCGTTGGAGCCGCGTGGCGGCGTCAGCCAAGCAGACGATTGGGAGTACAATGTGAGAACCGAAAGATAACTAAACACTCTGCAGTAGCAGGCAGGACATCCCCTACATTCTGTGCTCGAACTGTCACTTCCTCTTTGCCATCCGGAAGGACCGGAAGCCAAGAAGGCATAGATCTAAGCAGTTGATGCTTGCGTGTATATAGTCACCAGCTGGCGGCATCCAATTCCCTAATGCTTCCCAACCCCAGTATCATAGGTCTCATGTGTTGTGGCCTCATACGACAACTATTATTAATTTGGCAATATTGATTGACCTATATATACATATGTATCACCCTCTATGTCAAGGGGCTAGCTATTTATATGGCTATATCTTGTTTTACTCAGCAGTAAGCTGTGAGATGGACTGTATATGGACCTATTGGATAATATCTAACTAGATAGGTCGATCTTTGAGTGCTCCTGAGCATGAGTGTTAACGCGTACAAGAGAGCTATAATAGGAGGACAAAAGTCCAAAATAAAATCAGGCCCAAAACGACTCATAGTTTCACCCGACCCTAAAGTTTTGTAGACTAGCATCAGTTTATCCAAAAGCGTGTGGAGGCTCTCGCCGGACCTTGCATACTCTACTGCCTCTGCATATGGTGCGATGTTCTTTGGCTCGTCCCCAATGCTGGGCGCGAAGCTCCTTTGGAAGGTCGCGGCCCCTCCCAGGGTCCGCTTCTTCTTTTGGATCGCCATGCATGGTAAATGTTGGACAGCCGACCGGCGACACCGTCATGGCCTTCAGGAATCGAATCTTTGCATCATCTGTGATCAGGCCCCGGAAACTTTGGACCATCTATTGTTGGGTTGCCCGTACAGCAAGGAGGTATGGTTTACTGTCCTCTCCAGGTTGCACTTGCAGAGGTTGGTGCCGACTTCGGAGCCGGAGGTCATGCTGTGGTGGATTAGCATACGCAAGCGTGTGCGAAAAGCTCCCCGTCGGGGTTTCGATTCAATGTTCTTCTTGGTGGGTTGGCTCCTTTGGAAGGAGCGCAATGCCAGGACCTTTGAGGCCAAGGCGAGGACTACGGTGCAGCTTGCATTGGCTATGCAGGAAGAGGCGTTTGCCTGGACCGCGGCGGGGAACAGGCGACTCGCAGAGCTGGCTGCCTGGGCGGGAGCCTAGAGTGTTTTACTCCTTTTAGTCGCACAATTAGACAAAATGTAACCTCCATTGTTGGATCCAGTAGTAGGTAGGTTGGCAGTGGTAACCGATGGTTACTCTTGTTCCAAACTTTGTTTGACTTTTATCCTGCTTAATGAAAAACGCGCAACGGCGTGGTCTCAAAAAAAAGTTTATCCAAAAGCTAAAAACTTCCGAGTACAGTGATCATGAACTCGTGCTGTAAGTAGCAAAAGAGGGCTAAAACTCGTGAGTGAGATGCAGGTCACACTCCAGCACGTACAGGTTGCTAGGCGCAAGGTCCTCCTACGTGTGGCCGTCCTTGTCAGTATGCTGGGCCCACTTCTCCACCTTGCATCTCACACGTATTGTGCAGAAAAATTTCCAACAAAAAGCCATCAGAGGAACAGCATACAGTCTAATATGAGAAAGCATATATAGATCGACCAAGGTGCTGCTAACTCGTTCATAACATGCATGATGTGTTATGCCAAATATATTTTTTTTTGTCATGTGGTGGTTTATTTGTTTTACAGTTCTGTTGATCACGGACTTCTCATGGATAATGAACTTGATAGGATTTTTACTTCGTGGAGAATGGATTTGTTAGTCTAATTCGTGGATGATGAACTTAATTGGTTAATTTGTGACGAAGTATCGCATGGCCCAAAATGTCACTCCAAAATTGCACTGCCATCTCTGCTTTGCATAGAGCGGCCGCCAACCATACGTAAGGCATGTTTTGGTAGGGCTCCAGATTCTTGGACAAATGTTTTAGTTCCAGATTCTTTAGAGAAACACTTTTTTGTGAAACAGAATCGCTTGTTGGAACCGTTATGCTGTCTGCATGGATTTTGAAAAGAGGATAATGTAGGTGAATAGACCAAATTACCCTTGACACGTCATATATGGGTTTTTCTTGTGTAATTACAAGGAAGTTTTTTTTTTTCATTTTTTAGACTTGATTTCAGCTTCATAATGATTTTATAGCTTTGCTGCTATTCACTCATTCTACGCGACAAAAAAGAGTACGTAACTAAAACGAAAGAAATGTAATTATTTTGCATTGGGGACCCAAAACTCCCTCCCTCTCTTTTTCTCACCTAGGCCGCATATAGCGCGTAGGTCTGTCGATTCGTCGCGGTCGGTCCATTTGCTCAATGCCTAAACGGACATTAATGCAGCTGTGGCACAAACAATAATTTCCACTAGAACTTGACGGGCAAGCAGCCGGAGTGGATCAGTGTGAGACTAGGGTCCTTGGTGTTTCGAGCGTGGCCGAAGAAACACCAAAACGTTTTCGTTCCAGTCTCACTTGTTTGGATCCGATTCTTCAGATTCACGCGAGAAATGGGCCTGTTCACCTGCAAAACACGCACCCTTACACTATCCTCATGATTTTGCACAAACCCGATTAGCATCATATCGTGCCTTGTCCTAGTCCTAAACATTTTGTGGCTCCATGACGAGTCATGTCAGTCTACTCCAATGGATAAGAACTTATCAACAGATGAATTTTGATTGGTATGGACACAAGCATCCCCACATTTATCTAGTTGTCTATATTCATATGGCATCCTGTCAAATATTTACTCCCTCTGTCTCTTTATTCATGTTGTTGTGGCTTCCGACGCGGTGCAGCAGACTCTTGGTGAACATGGACAGAGGCGCAGTCCAGATACACAGCAGGCACGATGTGAATTGGGACACTCAAATACTACTCCAAATCGACAAGTAAACTAGGATAGATGGAGTACATTATATTGGGGAAGAGGAGAACAGTGGGTCACAATTAACAAGCTATACTTGTTTGGTTGATGGTTGAAATGAATAAATGAAATAATACCACACGGCAGGTGAGTTTGCAGAAATTAATGATGTCTCAATGCATTAGTAACCTGTATGCATTTCCCACTTTGGTTGGCATCCTGAGTGAGAAGGCGTATGCTCCTCTTTCTCCGGCCTCTGGTTGTTCTTTTGGAAAAAGGGTAGACGAAAAATATCATCTAGACTCGTCCTCTCAGAAGGAACAATCAGACCTTGGCTATCACAAATTCAATTCAAGACGGTCTCACTGTCAAAACTTAAGAGGCAAACAACGATAAAAACTCAAGTCTAAAAGTGCAGGATTTCATTCAAGGTGCAATATTATGGAATGCTGTTAAACTATTTGTTTGAGAAACTTTTTTTAGAAAAGGGAATAAATTAATATCCCAGCTTCTGCATTGATATTTGTTTGAGAAACTTGTTATCATAAATATAACTTTGTATTTGTAAAATCACTGTGACTAAATTTGTATGTAATAAACATATCTCATATTGTATAGCTCTATTTATATGTCCTACTATTTTAGTGAAGTCCGAGACAGTACACTTGTCCAAGCGATGATGGGGTGGATGTCGACTTGGAGAGCTTTTTAGGATCGGATGTCAGGCGATTCTAGAAGCAACAGAAGAAAACACACTAGGCAGAACTGAGAAAAATCAAGGATCGTGGTCAATTATATTGGCTTTATCCCTTTATTTTCTAATAATTAGGAGAATAATGGATGGAAAAGAAGAAGAAGAAAAAAAATAAAACAGAGCTGGTCAGCTGCATGGGTCACTGCCCAACCGGACTAAGGCACGCACAACCGAGGCATGTACAAACCTATTGACCCTAGCTCCTCGTTTGTGCAAGAAAAGGAAAAAGATGAGACTATACCACCTATTTATGCATGCTGATATCTCTTCTAGAGAGCCAAAAGAGGATGCGTGCAGCAACTTTTCTCCCCCTGTCTCCTCTCCGAAGCTGATTTCTCATCATGGAGCGGCTGGAGCTGCTGCCAACAAGCTGATCACTGTTAGCTCACGCTTTGATGCATGGAGCGGCTGCCGACAAGCCTTACACTATATCCTCACTCTTTCTCTGAAACCTGAATAGCATTTCCCCTAGTGCCTCCCACTCCCAAACATTTTGTGGTTCCATCACAAATCATGTCAATCTACTCCAATGGTATTGAACCTATCAATGGATGAACCTGATTGGTCTTGACACAAGCATCGCCATTTATCTAGGTCTATATTCATGTGGCAACTGCAAATGAAGAAATAACATTTCTCCTTTATATGAATTGAAATATATATGTTCCCTCTGGTTGGCACCCTGATTGACATCCTGTGAAGGTGGTCATAATTAACAAGAAATGCTAGCTTGTGCAATAGTACATTTGTTTGGTTGATGTTTAATGATGAATGAATGAAATGATACTACGTCGGTTGAGGTTGTAGAGATTAATGGTGTCTAAGTGCATTAGTCATGGTGGGATTTTTTCGTACTACCGCCTCTAGCACAATATACTACTTTGTCGTGAATTTTGGATCTTAATAAAAACACGTATTAGTGCCTAAATATACTAGTTACTACATGGTCAATTGGAATAATGCAGTCGTGCTGAGATTGAAATGCAACATCAGTCCATTCAGAATTGTTTTAGGTAGAGTTTAAGTGGTTAACGAATATTTGATCAAGTCATGAACAAAGTTCATATCATTTTCATCCATTGACAAAGTTAAATAATGATCTTCAAACTGTTGTTATCCTGCAGAGATTTATCGTAATTATTCCTCAATGAAATACTTCTGTAGACCCTACTAGTTTGAGTTGTGTGAATTCCACTCTTAGTTAAGTTGTCACAATCTGATTAGGAGATCGTATGGAGACCACAAAGTTTACTGCATGGTGTTGAAGAATCTGTTGTTCCTTCCCACAATTGTCATTGCTGTGGAACAGCTCTTGGAGATGGTCGACGTACAGTTGCCCTTCAAATTGAGCTTCGGTTCCATGATGCTTCCCCGTACACTATAGTTCTTATTTGGAGTACATATAGATCTTCCTTC
This sequence comes from Hyparrhenia diplandra, assembly GCA_015847255.1. Lineage (NCBI taxonomy): Eukaryota > Viridiplantae > Streptophyta > Magnoliopsida > Poales > Poaceae > Hyparrhenia > Hyparrhenia diplandra. The sequence goes on from JADLZK010009072.1 coordinate 208,925, forward strand.
TGAACCATGGCAACACAACGTGAATATTGACTATCCTAAAAAAAAATCATATTCATACTGATTTCTTTTTGCGAGTATATTCATACTGAATATTGATGGAGCTAGTTCCTTCAACACCCATTTTTCAGCAAGTTGTACCAAAGTGATTTTCCTATCTGCATGGCCACCAAAACGTTTAGATTGGTTATTGGTAGTAGATCTTGTATCTATCCATGGGCTTGGACCATGTATATACCATGATGTCCTGTTTTGTCTTACTGTCACCTACATGGTTCTAGCTAGTTGGCGCTGAACACAGAGCCATCGTGGTCATCCACGAGCTCGTGCGGCGGCAAGCACGGCGGCGGAAGAAGGCGAGCGGAGGAGCAGAGCAAGCGGTCCAGGTGGTAAAAATTCAGATGGGGCCTTAGCCAAGACTGGCTAGGAAAGAATGGCCACCCATCTCATTTTTCTAGAGCCATACAATAGGGTCTCTAAAGTGGCTTAATTGGGCCTGGCTTGAGACTGTTTACAGGCAACCAAAACAGCTGGATGGTTGTTTCCTTGAGTCTAGCCGGGGGTTGGCTACCCAACCAAATAGGTCCTATGTACAATAAGAAAACTATTAAACTGCCTTTAATCACAATTAATTAATTTTCCAAACGGCTGCAATAATTCTAAAGAGAGGAACAAAGCTCCCAAGTATATATATAGTAACAAAGCTCGTAAATAAAATGTTCCGTCTTCATGAAAAAAATTTGTCAATTGAAATTTTATCTAGATATACCCAAGTGGAATCTTGCTTTGAAGGATGTACCGTAAGAAACATAATCATTCTAAACTTGGAGTGGATACTGAAGTTTGTAAACTGTAACTTTTAAAATTTGATTCAAATGATGACGTAAGGATGCTGTCTTTTCCAATGCCATGCATGCACTAACAATAATTAGTAGAGAGGGTGACAGAAGCGTGGAGCCGGGACGAAGCACCTGGCTCAAAATCCATAAATTTTAGTCCATGCACGAAGACAATAATACTCGCTTGAAACATCAATTTTGATTGGATCGCCGGATTGCTGCCGACCAATTGGCCGCTATACCCTGCAGTCAACCGTTCAACCATCGTGTTGAGATTGTCTAGCAGGGGCGGAGGTATAATATATCGTCGGCGTCCGCCGACCCCGATGAATTCCGTAGAACCAGCGATATCCCATGTAATCTCACCGTGATTGACCCAGTAAAATGAAATATTGACCTCGGCAATAGCCAACTACACAGCCCGGCCAGTCTAAGGAGAGCAAAGGGCATGCAGCAGCCAGCCGGCCAAGCCCAGTTCGTGGATGTGGGTGAATAAACATTGAACAAAAGCTAACTAGGCAGCTAAGAAGCCTCAAAATCATCTCCAGATCTACTAACTGCATGCTGTCGATCGCTCTTCCTATACACACCGGCTGAGCCATCGTCTTCTTCCTCTTTCTTTGCGCTCGCCCCAGCACATCATTCGCCGGTGCTGCAAGATACAGTATGCAATATTGCTGGCTGGAAGTCACCATCTCTTGCTTCAGTAGGGATGGAAATGTCGAATCTCCTCCCACCCCCATGAAGCAATGTCACCCCACACTCTGCATGGAGCGGCCGCTGCCAACCACACTTGCACAAGACTCATGCTTGTTCAAAAACCTGAATTGGATTTCCTCTAGTGCCTCCCACTCCCAAACACTTTGTGACTTCACACAAGCAAGGCATGCCAGTCTAAATCGAATTATTGGTGGCATGAATCTTGATTGATCTGCAGGACTCGCAATCTTCCCAATTCTCTAGCCTACATTGATGTGGCGAACACCCCCATGAAGAAATGAAACAATTCACCTTTCAATGTATTGACGTCTATATATCTATGTGAAATATGTACATTATTTTTTTTAGAAAGGCGGAACTATGTACATTATATTGCGGAAGAGCAGTACAGTGGCCATAATTAACAAGAAATGCGATCTAGTGCAACAGTACACTTGTTTGGTTGATGGTTGAAGACAAATGAATGAAATACTGATGAGGTTGCAGAAATTGGTGATCTTCCCTCCCCCAACCCAAAAAGTGCTACAGTTTTCTGTCACATCAGATTTTTTAACGCATACATGGAGCATTAAATGTAGATAAATAAAAAACTAATTGCGTAGTTTGGCTGAAAAGTACGAGACGAATCTTTTGAGCCTAATTAGTTTATGGTGGGACAATAATTACCAAATACAAACGAAAGATGCTACAGTACCCGAACCCAAAATATTTCTCCAACTAAACACCCTCCAACGAAAGATGCATTACTCGCCTGATTAATATACGCATTGTACAGGGACAGACTTTCGTACTACCGTCTCCAGCACAACATACTACTTCATCGAAAATTTTGGAGCTTAAGAAACACACGTCTTACATAGTAAACTGTTGCCACATGTTTAAATCGACTGCAGTCGCACAGTGCTTGAATTTCGTGCAAAATTTGAGAAATGCAAATGTGCTCAGATTTGTTTTTGAGTTTAAGTGGTTAATGAATATTTTATCAAGTGGCAGGGGAACAAAGTTCACATCATTTTTCATCCATTGACTTAAAAAGGAAGATATGAGCAGCCAGCTTCAGTTTGTTGTTCATTATCTAAAAACCATCAGTTTGTTGTTATCCTGTAGAAAGCTGCTCCTACTTGTTCATCATGAAAGACATCTGTGCACCCCTGCTGGCTCGAGTTCTGTGAATTCTACTCTTAATTCAGGTGTTGCAGTCTGATTGGGAGATCAAATAAACTCCCAAACTCTTGAAGAATCTGTCTTTCCCAAGGCATGGCGTGGCTACCGCGCCGTTCATCTTCCATGGCACTCAATACTCTGGAAGAGCACTTGGTGATGATTGAAGCACAATTGACTTTCAAATTGAGCTTCCATTCCGTGATGTATCCTAGTCCTCTTACATACTGACCATCCTTCCAACCCATGGCTACACATCTCGAATATTGAGTGTCCAATAAATCCATATTCATATTTGAATTTGTATGCAACTAGTTCTTTCCCTTCTCAGCACACATAAAGTCTTCTAAGGTATTGCATAATGGATTTGGTACTATGGAGCTGAGCAAGTCGAACCAACGCAAAGTAATTTTTTTCCTACCTGGAAGACCACGAAAACATTTGAACCGGTAGCTAGTAGATCTTGTACGTAACAAGCAATGGTAGGATACAAGCTAAATATCTTGTTGTGCATCAAGTTGCATGATTCTCATACTTCAAAGAGACAGTACACTTTAGCAATGTGTTTACATGAAGCTAGAAAGTCAAAGGAACTGCTTTTTGGTAATAGCTAAACTTTGAACATGCTCAACCAGATGGTCGTCACCACCAGCGAATGCCACAAACTCGACTACATTTGTCATCTGGAGCAAACTAAATTGACATTCTCAGTGAGATTGTTGTCAGCGCAACACTACACTTCTTTCTCGTACCTCGCTGATATCCATGCTCAGTATTTGTGTTTGTTGGACTCATCTCGTCTGCCAAACATACGCCCCTTTCAGTGGGAGAAAAGAGTTTGAGCTGAAAGATAACACAAAACTGCACAGTACCAGGTATCCCACACTATTCTCTGATCCTACTATATATAGCCTTCTCATTGCCATCCCAGAAACAGTGAATCGGTGCGAGCGCGGGCAGCAGAATTGGATGGTGGAGGCATAGATCTCACGAGGTGGTTCTTGCGGATATAGTGCTCACAAACTACACTGCCACCAGGCACCAGCTGACATCCAGCTCCCGTGATGTTTGCTCCTGATGTTTCCCATCCCCAATATCGTACAGGTGATGTGGCCTCATACGAGTAATATTTTTTGGCAAAATTGATCGACCTATGGGTACATATGTAGCACCCTATATGTCAAGGAGGCTATATTTATATGGCTCTCTTGTTTTACACAGCAGCAAAGCTGTGAGATAGGCCTTATATTTGGACCATAAATAGTGGAGGATAGCTACCATCTTTGAGTGCCGCTGAACAAGAGCTGATTGCCATCGGTGTTAAGACATAGGAGAGCTAATAAGAGGGCAAAAGCCCCAAATAAAACAAGGCCCAAAATGACTGGGACTTTTTTTTCTGAGTGCCAAGTGAGGCATCAACCACTAGGCTCACCTGACCTTAATGTTTTGTAGACTAGCATCAGTTTACCCAAATGCTTAAACTTCTGAGTACAGGGATGGTCAACTCTCATGTAAGTAGCAAAAGATGGTTAGAATTCCAAGTGAGATGGTGGTCACAATCCAGCACAGATAGAGGTTGCTAGGCGCAAGGTCCTCCTACGTGTGGCTGTCCTTGTCAGCATGCTGCGCCCATTTCTCCATCTTTGCATCTCTCACATATCGTGCAGAAAATTTTGAAAAAGAAGACTATCAGGGACAGCGTACAATCTAACATGAGTGTTGTGGTTGATTTGTTTGACAATTCCATTGATCACGGGCTTGTCATGGATGATGAACTTGATAGTTTTTTTTACTTCGTGGAGAGTGAATTTGTTAGTCTAATTTGTGGATGATGAACTTGGTTAATAATTTATAATGATGGATATGATGTTTTTACGATCAAATATCGCATGCCTCGATCTTGAACCTATTAGTTTTAGCCTTTTCTACAAATGAGCATTTTGCCCTTGGTGAGGTGTAGGATTAATTGATTCTAATTTGTGGATGGTGAACTTGTTACTTTAGTCAAAATGAACATGTTTGTCAGTTTGTGGCCAAAAGTTTGATGTCCTTTACTAGTATGATACAAGCCACTGTGCCTTCGCTTCGCTGCGGGTGAGGATCTGCTTGATAGATCAAACATGTTTATATCAGTGTCAATTTTAGCACCTAGTGAAGTGAAAGAAAAAAATTGGAGTTATAAAATATTTAGAGAAAGAATCACCGTCTGGGTTCTATAAACCAGCTACAAATGGAGGGGGATCTTTTTGAAGAGGCAGGTGCACCTTACCTCCTCTACAACAAAGATGAAAACGTACATGGTTCCTTCACCTCGATATGTTCTTTTGACACGCTCCTGGTACCAAAATAGCGCACCGCAGTACTAACAATTGTGTGCAGGAGGCCCGTATGTAGTAAGATATCTCGTCGTCTATAATAACCATCATCAAGGAAAACATTATTTTTCTTGAGGAGTGGTACCATGCAGGCTAGATTAAACATTAAAGGTGCTCTGTGTGTACCCTCAATTTCTTATAAACTATGCAGGTGTATTTTATATGAAGCCCTTCTTATCTATCAGATTCTCACACACAAATTTTCAATTCTTTTGTCGAGGATGGCTAGTGGCTCTAGCTTTAGCATGAACGACCAATGCCCTTCACACGAACAAACTAGGAGAGCACCAACGCTTGTGCAAGGCATATGATGGCCTACATTCTACATGCATATGTTGGTAGACAGTCTAATGCATGCATGTACCCTTCTAATAGGAAACTACTCTACTGTTTCAGCATGCATATGTTGCTAGCTTCCATATTTGACTAAGCGCTGCACACATGAAAACAACTAACCTTCTTTGTTTGTCCTTGCTTTTGGCCTGTGACGACACTCCTGTCCTCCCTCTGATGCTCTCTTACTCGAACTTGCAACCCTCCCCAAAAGAACGTTACAAAATAAGTTGATCAACCCAGAGACTCTACCCAAGTAACCTAATATATATACTATTAAGGTCCATGGCTAGCAAAGACCACACTAATCTGTCTTCAAGTGATTATAAACACGGCATTGCTGCACTTAATCTGAATTGGGCCAGTGGTGTTCGGTGTTCCTATGTCTTTTGTTCTGAATTTTATGCTTGGGGCCTCAAAAGTTACCGGTTGGAACACTGTCGACATGCCAGATGTTGTTCATCTCTGGGAAATCAAGTGGCTGGCTCACGTTCCCGGACATCTTTTTGCAAGAACAGGAATAGTTTGAACCACTTGCATTAGCTGAGATTACGAATACATATACAAGTTACAGGCAGTGCATGTGCTGATCAATGAGCTACTGACAGGACCGCAGGCTAAGTCATGGCGTGTGGATGCATGCTAACACATTTCTCCACCTTGGTTCTCCTATGCTGCTCGCATCTCTGAGACAATGGAAATGCTGTGGTTTTCAGGAGCGAGCAGCCGAGCCTTGCTCGCCTGATGGTTGCATCCAAGGAAGATTGCGTGCAAGGAGGTGCGCTCTGGCGCCATCGCTTACCAATGGAGCTGCTGTCAACCAGGCTTACACAAACCCTTTTCAGGACAGGAATAGAATTTTCCCTAGTGCCTCCAACTCCCAAACACTTTGTGATTCCAACACGAGGCATACCAGCTACTCTAATCCATAGTAAACATTTAGCATTTTCAGGTATTGACGGTTATATTGTCTCCTGCTTGCCATCCCGTTAAACAAGTATATTATATTGGGGAGGACACTGGCCATAACTAAGAAGTGATCCTATCCTTCATAATACGTAGTACAATTGAACAAAAGGACGGGACCGAGCCTTGGCTAGTTTTGGTCTGAATGTGTTTGCAGGTATATATATAATGGGCTTTGCTAGGGTACATCATCCAAATGCCTGTGAGCCCTATATATATTTATTGTCACGCTCAAATTCGTTTAACAGGCAGCAAGCCCCTTCTTTCAAAAAAACAGGCAGCAAGCCCAGCCTTTAGACTGGGGTAAGAAGGGAAATGTTCCTAATACCAATATACAGTGCACCAGTGTACGTGTATGCACATAGGAATAGGAAACATGAGGAAATCAAACGAAACCTGGTTTCCACGGGGAGATGTGTGCGCCAAAAGTGAGAATAATAGGCCATTGTTCCCTGTGTCGAGGTGCAAGTGGTCCTGGTAGTGTAGATGCCTGTGGCGTCTATGCTCTCAATGCAGACGCGTCTATCTGACGCACTTCGTGAGGTAGAGTGCCCAGGGTAGCAGGCCATGCAGCACCAACCAAAGGTCTTGGCGTGCGGCAAAATTGCACAGCATTGCCTTTGGGGATGGTCCGGTATGCTCCATCACACGGAAGTGGCGTGCAGCACGTGGATCTCCTGGCATGCGGGGATCCTGTGGCTCCTTCGGGTTTGTTCTTGCACTTGCAATCTTGAAGGTGTAGGAAATCGGCTCCATGTGTAGGAAATCTAGCACTGGTATTCTTGGTCGGGCGACGTTGGCGTATGCCATGCTCTCGTTGGAGGCGTCGTTTTGAAAGTTCCCTCCTTGGTTTTAACTGTTGGTGTCGGCCTAGTTTTCTCTTTTGATGTATTGCTGTTGGTGGTCTTTTAGCGGTGTTTTGCCGCAGATGACTTCTTGAGCTCCTAGAGGTTTTAGCTTTTGTTTTTCTGGCCTTTGGCCTCAAGTTTGTAATAATATGCCTGATTCTACCTTTTGGTAGATGAAGCCGGGTATGAAATATTATCCATTATCTAAAAATGTGCAGCACATCTCTGTCGACCTAGAACAGAGGTTACCTCAGTGTACATGCATGCTCCACAGCGAGGACCCCTTTCTCATCAGTCTCCTGTACATCTAATTTTAGTGAATAATAATTAAAACACAGGACAGCATGATGCTAGCTAGTACCGACGTCTGTTGACAGTGATGAGTTAAGATGAATAGAAATGCAATTGGGTATACCTAATAGGCTGTTTTAGATCACTTATTAGAATATTTGCATTTCACTTCCCTACTTTAAATTCTGAATGAGATTAGATGAATGAGTTTTCCTTGCTTTTATTGTTTCTCCATGAGTTGAAGTTCTTGAAAAATGCTCCCAGCCATTGCCTACCGCGAAGCACATGGCCATTGCCTACCATTATTTCCAAACACTGGATAAAATCTATCTAAAAATCAATCTAGCTACCCTAGAACGGGAATTAGTTTAGTTGAAAATGTTTTCTTTTTGGTTTAACTCAATATAACCTAGAAAAATAAAAACTTACTTCCCTAAAGGCAACACTTATTATTTATTAGTTGTGTGTGGAATGTGTGGATTAGTCACCATATTTTTAAGTTCGAAGTAATAACTACATTATCAGATAAATCTGTTGAAGAACGTAGAAATGTTCATTTCCCAGCTAGCTATGGAAGATTAGAAGTTTGATAGCATCAATCGATTACAAGCAAACCTGATCATTCAGCGAGTACATTTATTTGACAGCTAGTCTTTATATTGAGGTACTCCACACAACGCGATAGTTACCAACACTAACCATTTCTCTTCACGCTTCCATCACAGCTAGTCTCTGAATCATATCGAAGCGCACCACAGCTAACCTGGATATGGAAGCAGGACTGACCGTGTTAACCCAGCCATCCAGATCTACAGGAATAATAACTAGAATCAAAAGAGCACCGATCGCCAAATTGGATTATTAGTCTTTAGCAAGCTGTTAGGGCTCATAACTCTCGCACTTTTTCAGCTCCTTCTGCTTTCCTTATGCTTCCTGTTCGTATGTTTTGTACCGTGCATGTGTCCCTTTGGTTGATTACCTCTTATTATCTACCATGCACGTGAAGTACATGACCTTTGCCTACCATTATTTCCATAAAGCAAAATACACACACTCTTGCTACTGTCAATCTTGCTACCGTAGAAAGGGAATTAGTTTAGCTGAAAAAGTTTTTTCTTTGGCTGAACTCAATATAACCTAGAAAAAATAAAAACTTCCCTACAACCAACACTTATTAGTATTGGTTTTGTTTTAGAACAACACTTATAATATTATAGTTGTGTACTAGTCACTCTGTTTTTAAGTTCGGAGCAATACCTACACATTATAAAATACATCTGTTGAAGACCATAGAGATGTTCATTTCTCAGCTATGGAAGACGAGAAGTTTGATAGCATCAATCGATCACAAACAAACCGATCATTCAGCGAGTTACCAAAACAAATAGCCATTTCTCTTCACGTACGCTTCCATCAAAGCTACTCTGTATTGATGCGCATCACAGCTAGCCTGGCTGTGGAAGAGAGACATATGCATGACGCTGCGTACTGAAAATATGTGTGTCTGTCCAACTAGTCCAGCTCTCAGCAAGATTAGCATATACTCCTACTGGTTTTCTGGGACCTTGTTGTGATGCCCTTGAACCCCAGAATAAAACCTTTCCTCATGTCTCCTAATCCCGAACATTTATAGACTTGTCAGTTGTGACTCGTCATGACACATCTCATTCTGCTGCATTGGATAAACACACTTCTCAAGAATTTTGATCTGACGAGAACCATGCGTCATTCCCTTTTACTATATATACTGAAGTATATGTCTTGTGTGGCAACTATATATAGAGCAACTTGATCCTTTGCCTTTACCACAGGCATTATTTATATGCCTCCTCTTGTTGTCATCCTGAAATTTATAGCTGTATGTATAGGACCCACATGACTGGCTAGTCATGTGCCAAGCGCCCATTTGCCCACGGTCACAGAGGTCCCCACCGTCTTCCATTTCGTTCATCATTGATAGTTAAGCATATTGAGAAGGATGGTGGTAAGGGTTACTAAGAGATATGAGACACATTGCTTACGCTGAAGGATTTTTTTTTTTTTTATAATCTTCAAGTAGGCAGAAGGAAACTTGTTTAGTTGATGACTGAAAACTAAAACTAGTGATAGGTGTCTAAGATATGAAATATACTCTTCGATCCTACCGGAGGCAGCACATCTTTTACTATGGTCAAACGTAGATAATACTCTTAGTGCATAGAGAATTTTAGGTGATGAAAATACATTCTTTTATGAGGTGACTGAGGAAACCTGCTAGAGTGCTAGTCCTGGCTGAAGATCGGCAGGGTTTGGATGGAATAAGTCCATGCATGATCAGTTGGAAAATAATTAAAAAATATTTAATTAGTTAGATGGGCTGTTTTGAGATCCATGCAATTTTTAAGAGTATTTGAGCAGTTCTTATTTTGGAATTGCATTCAAAATCCAACTAATAATGCTAATAATAAGATCAGTCGTATATATATTTAGTTGTAGTTGCATTCTGAATCCGAACGTCATGAAATTAATTTTTCTTGTATTTGCTCTGTAATGTAGATCGCTGCCTGTAATTTGTTTTCAACTACCACTGATATCCATTGATGAATGACCACATTGTAGCACGGATGCCTAATTTTTTCTATCTTCTCAATCGATTGATGAACGATGATCATGTCGGCGATTAACGCATATATGTGAATGCAAACCTCAAGCTGTGAGATGCAAAACCTAAAGAGAAATCATTACTCATCGAGCCCCTTGATGCAGCCATGTCAATCGGTGTGTCTCTCGATTCGGAATGACTGCAGAGTTTCGGCCGTCCGTTGAGGATCCAACTGCAGCTCCATCATAAGAGTCATCAGGCAGGCCAGATTGAGAGGCCCATTATCAGTCGGCAATGCTGCATTACGTCATTACACACAGTCCAGCTCCGGAAGTGCCTACTGGTATTACGTTTTATTTTCGAGATTACGCCGAAGCGCGTTTTTCATTAAGCAGAAATAAGTTTTTTTTGTAATACAGTAAACGAGGGGACGGCAACCCGCGGTAACCGACGCCCACCCGACAACCACTCGCACGCGATTGTGATTACATATAAACAATTACAACTAAAACACCAATACTCCGGGACCTAAACCTCGTCCTCCAGCCCCGCCAAGTTTAGATCCAAGGTTGTTACGTCGAAATGTCCCTTCAAAAGAATCTGGAAACACTCCTTCTTTTGTTCGACCAAATCGACGTGTCCCGGAAGAAGGCCTTGAGCTCCCTTTCGGCCACCAACTCATCCTCGACTTCGATGCCCATCTTCCTCAACAGCACAACTTGGGCCTGCCTGGTGGCGTTCGCCGCCCGCGGCGTGGCAGCAATGCGCTCGCTACGCCGCAATGGGCCAGCGGTCACCGGCATCTTGGAGCGGCGCAACTCCGGCCTCTCAAGGATAGGTGTCTCCAAAGGCGCATGAGACCGCCGCCTCTAAGTCCTCCTATACCGAAGCAGCGTAGCCCACAACACCGGTAGGCGGCTCGGCATCTGAAATGCCGACAGTTGGAGAAGTCACAGGTGCAACCACTTTCGGACCGCAACGGCGGAAACAACCACACCAGCAGAAGACGTCACTACAACCCTGGCGCAACCACGAGGCACGGCAGAAGGCCGACCGACCGCCTCCTGAACCACCAAAGGGTCCTCCACCGTGGCTGGTCCTTCTTGCCCAATGTGTCCACGCATGCACAGGGCGACACCTACTGGTATTACGTGATCGTCCTGCCATCCTGTAATGCCCTTGAACCGGGCTTCACTACTTGGCGCGCCGCGCCAGCCGTTAGCAGCGCACATACGCGCCGGCAAGAAGAATAACAGCGCACATGTATGCATGCATGTAGCAATAGTAATGCGCTGATAACAATAGCAACGCACACCCACACCACAAGTGTGTTTCTCGTGTCTAGCCTCCCTGTCAATGGGTCATTTTTTTTTTTTTTTTTTTGCCAAACTTTACACTCCAAATTTTGAAACTTTGTACTCCAACAATAAAAACTTTGTACTCCAACAATAAAAACTTTATACTCTTAAATGTAGAACTTTACACTTCAAATTTTGAAACTTTGTACTCCAACAATAAAAACTTTGAACTCCAACAATAAAAACTTTATACTTTTAGATGTAAAACTTTATACTTTAGATGTAAATTTTTGTCATCATGAAAAATTATCTCAAAACATATCCAACATGGATCTAGTTTTATAGATCTTGTTATAATAAACGCGATGGTGCAAACGGAATTGAAAACAGATGTTTGACGAGAGAGTTATTACATTTTAATGATAAAGGAAAGAAAAAAGTACACAGGACCCACCCTAGACGTCCCCGCTGCCTGCTCCTTGCGCATACATGCGTGTGTGCGCCACAAACAATACTGGTGCACGTGCGCCATATAAGAATTGGGCCTTGAACCCTTGAATCAAACTTTTCCTAATGTCTCCCAATCCCAAATATTTGTAGACTTGTTAGTTGTGACACATCCTATTCTGCTACATTGGACAAACACACCTGTCAAGAGTTTTGATATGATGACCACAACCATTTGCAATATCTATGTGTATTGATGTATGTGGCAACTGTATATATAGCTATAAGATCCTTTGCCTTTGGCACTGACATTATAAATTCTTCCTCTGGCTGGTATCGTGAAGTTTACAGCTGCATAGGACCCACAAGACTTGACCGGCATGTGCTTAGCGTTCATTCACCAAATTGTCGCATTTTATTCAGCGTTGAGAATATATATATAATTGGAGAGGATGGTGGAACGAGTAAATTAGTGGTGGTATTGCTTTCACAGAAAGAGCTTGGTTGATGACTGAAGACCAAAAATTGGTGGTGTCTAAGATATGAAATTATACTTATCCAAAGGCGAGTCACAAGTATTTACATAGGTCAACACACTACTCGATAAAAGAACATCCGTGGCGGGCAAAAACAATTTACCGTGGCGTTTTTTTCCGCTACGAACCAAAGGTCACCGTTACTGAAATATTTACCGTGTCGGTTTTTGGAAGCCGCTAATGCCCGCCACAACAAATGACGAAAAAAAAAAAAAAAAAAAAAGAAAAAGCCTAGATCCTTCTAGGTACTGCCGCCGCTAGATCCGCCGCCGCCTCCAAATCCACCGCGTCGGGAAGAGGGTGGGAGTGGCATGGCCGGATCCAGTACCGCCGCCGCCTCTAGTTCCGCCACCGGATCTGCCGCCGTCGGCCCGTTAGGGTTAGGGGAGGGGCCCGTAGGCCCGTTAGGGTTAGGGAAGGGGCTCGTTGTTTCGGCTGCCGGGCCACCGCACCGACCCGAGCCGCAACGCCACCGAAGCTCGTGAGTCGCCGTCCCACGGGCCGTTTCGTGCTGCTCGTGAGCTCCGCCCCGCACCGCCCCACGCGCGCGGCGCCGTCGCGGGCCGCCGGATTAGAGAGAGTAGGGGATAGGAGGGCCACCTATCTGGAGTGTGGGAGGAGTATGGAGAGCAGGCACTGCTCGATCTGGAGTGTGAGAGAGAGGATGAGCGCGCGTGACGGGAGGAGTGCCGGCGCCGCTTCGGGTCCGGGCCTCTGGGACTGGAGGAGGATTGAGGAGTGGATTGTAACCTTGAAACCCTAAGTTTTTCTTATATACTTCGTTACGGCTCTTGGCCTGATCTAGGTTGTCTGGGCCTCAGCCTTTTAACCGTGGTGGGCGTTTTCAATAAAAACCGGCTACTATGGCGAGGTTTTTTTATATAAATCACCATAGTTAATTGATTTATCGTGGCATTTTGTATAACCGCTACGGTTAATTAAAAATAACCACCATGGTCAAAAACCGTCACGGTTAATAAAATCCAAGTGCCTTGTAAAAGATTTAATGTAGCAGTGATAGTACATACTCTCAGGGCGCATTGATTGAGACTTATGCTTTTATGAGGTTAAGAAACTTTCAATCTTTGTATCCTTGGTCCATGTAGATTGGGTACAGTAGTTTTCTGTGCTGATCCATCATCTTCTCACTGTTCAAATTATTGTTTTGGTTTGAGCAATGGAATCGATTAATCCATCACCAACACATTCTTCACAATGGAATCGATTAATCCTTCGCCGAGGGGGCTCCCCTCTCGGCAAACGACCTGTTTCCCGTAATGCAAGGACACATTAGTAAGGCAGCTGGAGTCATACTACTGAATTATTATGTAAATTATATGTAACAATCTTTATATGTCTTATTATGCTAATAATAAAGTCTGGAGCAGTGCATTGGTATGGACCACTACCACAACGTGCCATTCCAAGACAAAAAAAAAAAGAATGCCATCTTGAACAATATTTACAAGTGTGGACAAAAGATGGAAATTACACAGACTTGTAGAGCACGAGGGAGGTCAGGCGATTCTAGAAGAGGCGACGGAGGAATAAATCTTACTCCTAATTAATATTAGGCAGAGGAATGAGAAGTTTGAGAATCATTATCGATTAGAAATGTGGGCACAACGTTGCTGCGCTTAATCTGAATTGTGCCACTGGTGTTACTATGTCTTTTGTTCTGAATTTGACGCTATATGAGCCTCAAAAGTCTCCGGTTGTTAATAGTTGTAGCTGCAACTGAAGATGTTGCTCATCTCATGACAGACTAAAACATATATGCTTGAATATTGCAAAATGGAAAAGCACACTATTAGTGGAATTATTTGAGCCAACGGAGCCAAAAGGTGCACACATATTACTAACATATATCCGCTGTTTGCCATATAGACTCTGAAATTGGTACCCACTTGCTATGTGACTTCCTCTTGGCGAAGGAATTCTGGAGGGTATGTACTCGGTTGGAACACTGTCGACATGCCAGATGCTGCTCATCTATGGGAAATCAAGCGGCCGGCTCACGACTCACGTTCCCCAACATCTTTTCTCCACCTTGGTCCTCCTATGCTGCTCTCATCTCTGGGAGGACAGATATGCTGTGGTGTTCAGGAGCGAGCAGCCGAGCCTTGTTCGCCTGATGGTTGTGTGCAAGGAAGTGCGCTCTGGCGCCATTGCTTCCTCATGGGGCGGCTGTCAACCAGACTTGCACAAGCCCTTTTCAGGACACGAATAGCATTTTCCCTAGTGCCTCCCACTCCCAAACACTTTGTGATTCCAACGTGAGGCATGCCAGTCTACTCCTTCAATGCATAGCAAACTTATCAATGGCATGGATCTTTATTGATCAGATCACAAGCATCCTCATTGATGTGGCAACTGTCCGTGAAGAAATACGACATTTAGCATTTTCAGGTATTGACGGTTATTGTCTCCTCCTTGGCATCCCGTTAAATAAGTATATTATATTCGGAAGGACACTGGCCATATAATTAACAATTAGTCCTATCTTTCATAAAACGTATTACATTTGTTTGGTTGATGATTGAAGATGAATGAAATACTAGAGCGAGTGAGGTTGTAGAAATTAGTTTAAAAAATAATTGAACAACAACATCGAAAAACCTAAAGTTAGATGGGCCTGTTGGGTCGGATACTATGATGGCCCAGTAGTGGGAACAAGCCCGTTCCACATAGTAACCAGTTTCCCATTACTAGACTGGCCCAACAGGCCCATCTATGCTGGCTCGCTTGCTATGCTGGGTGGCGTCCACGTGGATGTCCTCGCTAGAGCATTTCCATTCAACCAGTCTCACTTTGCTGCCCGACAATCATTTCTGTTCAGCCCAACCAGTCCCACTTTGCTGGCTCTCCCTTGTTCTCTTTATCCGCTTGCTCTTGATGCGCTGCAGGTCGACGCATGTATTCAGATCACCCAGCAGTTTTTGATGCCCGAAATAGTTGGCCTGATGCATCCCATTCCCAGAACTTGGTGATTCCACTACAGGTAGCCAACTCATTCTATCGCATTGTATCAACTCAACAAATCGGGAAAAAAAATCTCAGCTCATATAGACACAACCATCCACATTCTCTAGTCTATATAGGCGTGGCAACCATAGCTGAAGAAATGTGACATTTTGCCTTTGCATGTACCAACATTTATATGCGTGTTGTTGTTGTGATACCATGAGATATGTACTACATTAATTATATTGTGGAGGACACAAAGGTCGGTCCATATAGTTAAGAAAGGATGCCAGCTTGCACAGAAGGGACACTAGCTTTCAAGATGAACGAATGAAATACTATGGTGAGCTGGGTTGCAGAATTCGTGATGTCTAAGTTCAATATTCACTATCTAATATATATAGTGTATGAAGAGGGACAATCTCTCTACTACCTCTACAACATACTACTGAATCAAGAACTTTGGGGCTTAAGAAACACACATACAGTCCACTAAACTCATACTACAAGATTAATTGAGTTGCTGAGTTTGGATTTGATGTAATGGGAAATGCAACTTTGGTGCTCTGTTTGTGTTGGAAGTCAAGTGCTTTAGTTAATAATGATAAAAGCTACTTGAAATATCGTCTGTGAAAGATTGAAGCTTGATTTGACTGGGTCGTGTACGAACAAGGTTTACATTGCTTGCATCCGTCAACTTGAAATAAAACATGGACAACCTGGCTTCAAATTGTTTCTATATCTAGCAGTAATCCTTCTCCTAGTTGTTGCTGCTTAAGGCAGCCGTCCATATACACTGCCGATTTAACTTGTCTTAATTTGATTAGGATATCAGATGAAGACAATGCAATGCATGGCCATTTAAAATCTGTACTTCTACCCAAGGCATGCCGTGGCTACTGACATGTCAATCTTCCGTGTGATTGGATGATGTGGAACCATATCAGGGAAAGATGGAGGCACAATTGATTTTGAAGTTGAGTTTCCATTCCCTGATGCTTCCTGATCCTGTATAGTTGTTATCTGGAGTACATACTGCTCTTCCTTTCAACCCATGGCAACACATACTAAATATATTCACTATCCTCAAAATTGATATTCATATTGAATATATAGATGTAACTAGCTCCAACATTTGGACTGGTAGTAGATGAGCATGGAGTACCAAAATTAAGTGAAATTCCTATATATGCAAGACCACCCAAACATTTGGACTGGTAGTAGCTGTTGTACCTGACAAGGTACGAGCTATATGGAGAGTTGTCATATATGTGATGCCTCATGTTGCACGATTCTAGCACTTAAAGAAACATTTTTTTTGCAGCATGAACAGATGAAGCTAGAAAGATAAAGAGACCAGTTTCCAGGCGTGTAAAAAAAGAATAAGAGCAAGAATGAATGATGGAAAAAAACCAAGGTTACAATTTTATATCTTTTCACTTCCAGCTGTACAACAAATTTGTCATATGTAAATGCTGTACAAATAAAGAGACCAGTTTACAGTCCTGAGGTCGCAGTTTCGATCCCTCGCGGCCATGAAGCTAGCGCGCATTTTCGCACAATATATGTGATTTCTGGACAACAGATTGCAAGGCAGTTGTATTCTTTTTTTTTTTTTTTTGAATTAGGCGGTTGTGGCACCCCAAAACTCGTTCTACCTAAGATGCAACCACACACGAATATTGAACTTGGAGCAATCATCAATATTTTTGACAACATCATCTCCCCTTAAAATAGGAGTAACGTTGAAGCAACAAACATAAAGAAATAATATGAGTAATCTCAATAAGATATATAGCCTCCTAATGAGTAGGTCATCATCAACTAAAGTTACCAAAGACATCTAATTGACAACGACGATCCAAAGATAAGGTTAACCAATTAACAGATGACGCTAAAAAATTTCATACTAAGAGATGACAAGAATGTGTTGTGAGTGCTGCTAGTTTCTAACCCTTCAAGCAAAAAGCCAACGCCTGGAAAGATAGAAAGGGGGTGTGAGATATAAAAAGCTCAAAACTGCTTTAACAAGCTGTTTACACTACAAGTTGATTAAGAATCAATCTAAATATCTTTTGTATGTAAGCTGACAATAAGTGATGAGACATATCCAACAGAAGATACAACCTCATACATGGTAAAGATTAATAACCACTAAGACTTGGAGAAGCATAGCTTCTCACACACTGATAAAATCCCAAGTCCAAGGCTTCCATGTCATAGTCCAATATTGTAACGCATATGCAATGCAAATGCCATGTCTCCTACCTTCATACCCAACAAAAGGTATGAAGCCGCATCGTTACGTCCAATGAACGATGTTGTATCGGTAGAGTCACAGCTAGAAGCAGTGACATAACTCCATATGCTAATAATGCAATGAATGAGATGCACTACAAATGCCATGGAAGGAAAGATATACCACATATAACATCATGGGCGTCTCACCATAGAGACATCAAGCCACATTCCATATCAATATTCACATAGAAAGAATAGAGGACAAATCAAATGAGTAAAACATCGTTTGAAGAAGAATAGTATACTAGTATGGTTCTTAATTTTAAGGTGGAGCTAGAGTAAATAGCAAGTTAGAGCTTGTAGCAAACCACACCTATGTTTCCTTGCTTACTTGCCTCCAACCTAAATATGACCGCTTATGTGTTATCTGATATTGGTTTGGCACACAACTGTATCCAAAGAAATGTGAGGTTTTGCTTTGCTTTATAGTGTATATACATGTATTTATATGCCGGACTCTCTGGTGCAGTGTTTGATGGATTTTTGATAGTTTAAAATGTATGTGCACACATGTATTTGTGTACGCCACCGAGAATGCATGTGTTTGTCACGTGCATTCACGGGATGAAGCTAACAGGCTTTCTTCACATAATGAGGAGATAAGCTTGCCTATGCATATATGCGCCTGCATATAAGCTAACAGGCTTTCTTCACATAATGCCTGCATGTATATGACCAGAACTGGTTGTAGGACGCGTACATGCACCGGTATATGTCGTGTATATTTTTCCCCTTTGTTGACAAATAAAGTGGAATTTTCCCGTTTGTTGATCAATAATTATTCGTCAGGTTTCTCTTTTTGATTGACAGGGACAGCTCTTCGCCTCATGGTTGAAAGCTTGGGAACAAGTAGAGATCGAGAAGCTGTGTTTGAAAAGGGATGGAATCCCCTCTCTCTTCTCCTATGCCGCACGGCATCACACAACCACAACACAAGCTATTGTTACCCCTGTTTTAAATAGCGCGCTATAGCGGACGCTATAGCGCTAAATAGCATTTCGGGCAGGGTAACGCTAAGCTATTGCCATTTTAGCGCTAAACGCTATTTGCCGCTATTAGCTGCTAATAGCGCTTAAAAACGCTAAACTGCAGCTCATTTAGCGCTATAAGATATTAGGCTGATTTCCGTTGGCCCAAATTGATTGGCAGACCCAAATCTCGTCTCAAGGTATTAGAACTCATGTATTTCTCTATGTGATGTGATGATGTTTGATGTATCATGTATGCTTTGATGTAATGTATTAGTAAGACTTTGAACTATCTATGTTTTTATCTTTATTATGTGTAAAATTATATAATATTTGGCATATTTTTGCTTAGCCGCTAAATGGCTTAGCCCGCTATCATAGCTCGCTATAGCGCTAAATAGCTTTTTAGGGAGGCTGCCGCTAAATGGCTTAGCCCGCTATTTCAAACAGGGATTGTTACCTTATACTCTGCATGGAGCGGCTCATTCAGGCTTCCAGAAGTCTCAGGTGCTCATAGAAGCCCGAACAATACTTTTCCTGGTACCTCCCAATCTCAAACACGTGGTGAAAACTCATCAACGGCTGGAGTGGACACAATTCAGTCTTTAGTCAGTATTTATGTGACAACCGTACTAAAGGAAATACAAAGTTTTACCTCTATATGTGTTGATATATTTTTCCTCCCAAGGCTGCCATTGTGAAATCTTGATAATGTATTGTAAAGAACGGTGGATACAGTTTAAAAGTGATGTGAATCTTCGTCTATAATTGATTCATAAAAAAAGAAACGATGATAGCTTGTGTAGAAGCAGGACACTTGTTTGGTTGATTACAAATAAATGAAATATTATGGTGAGGTGGCACATATTACTGATGTATCTGTACAGCAATACATGTAACTCGTCCCTCTTTGGTTGTCAGATCAAACAGTAAGTAACGAATTTATCCAATTGGATCAATCTTAACATTGCTATAAACTGTGCAAACTCATGGTAGCACACAAAGTAGTTGCCTTTAATTTATTAATACATTATTAAACTGTGCACCAGTTATTTCACCAACCACAAAAAAGCACCGCCCTCATATGTCCTCCTCCTTTGAGTCCCTATGGAGCCCACCAAGAGACAGCTCTCTATCACCATTTTCCTCTGTTCCTCTGACATTAACACCTTAATCCCGTCCTCACCCTTGCCTGCCCCCACCGTCAGGGCTGCCCACCGTAATTCTCCACCTCAGGGTCAATATTTGGGTGGCAGCTCAAGCCGCACCCACACCTTTGACCTTTTTTGAATCAGTTGGTTTGACGAGTCCAACATTATTCAAGGCATGAAATTTGTTCGTATTACATGTCTTCCTTGGTTTTTTTTTTTTGTGATAAGTCTTCGTTGGTCTTTGACAAGATACCATCAAGCAGCCTTCCAATAACCTGATAGCACAATTATGGCATCATGTTCTTTCCTAGGCAGAAACACACAGCTGGGAATAATCTATGCTTTTTACAGAACAGAGCCTTGGATGTGGTGCAACCATGCATGTGTAAAAGATGGAAGTAAAAATGCCACATTTCTACCTATAGTCTGATGCTGTCGTGCTAGGAAGGTAAGAAGCATGTGGTGCAAGTCAAAACTTCCCCTAATGCCTCCCATTCCGAAACATTTGTAGACCAGTCAATCTCATGCTGCTGCACTAATTGGATCAGTGAAAGTGAAACCTCAAGAACCTCAATACATCTGCTCATAACCATCTGATGAATTCTATATATTGGTGTTGCACTATACATACAAGAAGAAATGTGACTTAGCCTCATAGATCTTTCCTTTGTATACAAATATTTATATGCCTCCTCTAGTGGCCATCTTGAAATTATGTAACATATTGAGGGTTGATGGTGTAAACAGTTAATTATTTGTGAGAGATATTGATGTATGTAATTTATGGTATCTCATAGTAATTGTTCCCAAAACCGCTACAAAGGCTTGTTAAGAAATAAGCTCAGCTGGTGGAGATAGTTGCTTGGGGGATGACTAAAGAATGGACAATAGTTGTCGTGATATACTGGACAAAGTGATGCCCAAGTACAATTAGTAAAAAAAAATAGTACATGCATCCTACAACATGGGTGATGACAATTTCTAGTACATGGTACATTCTAAAGCACGCAACTTGGGAAATGCAAAATCCATGCTCAAGATTTGACATTCTTTTGCGACTAAGCCTTTGCATAATTGCATTAAGAAGTGGAGAAACAAACAAACCATCCACAATAATTTAGGTGGCAAGGGCACACATAGGCGTGGTAGTTTGAACAAAAAGCATAATAGTAAAAAGAATCTGAACCCTAACATCACAAAGCATGTTATAGACAAAGTAAAGTGTGAAACACTCTTCTAACTGTCACAGCAACATGGTAAATGATGCAAGGTGCCTATTGCTATCCTGAATCCCAAAGATTCCTCCACTGTAATAGCTTGAACCGACATTGCTGACGTGGCCCTAACACCATTGAACTGTGCATACGAGGATTCTTATTTTTGTAGATGAACCGTCTGGTGAGCAACACAAATGAGTCGAAATCCCTTTCAAAGAAACTTATTTACATGAGTTATTAGTAGGTTAGCCGTTCATTTGCACTAGAGGCTATTTCCAGCTAGCTTTTGGCCCAAATCTCGGTAATAAGTTTATCAAGACTATGGTCAAAAGCCACTGACACATTATTCAGATTGGGTTTTTTTTTTTTTTTTTTTTTTTTTTTTTTGTGGATTCCGGCCAAACAATTCATGATCAGGTCTACACCAAAGTACTGAAATTTGAAGCAAATTCTTGGTGTTGGGTGATTTCAGGTCAGATATGGTAGTCGAGGATGAGCACTGTGTATCCTTTTCTTTCATTTTGAAATTGCAGTCAATATGTTCCAGAAAAAAAAAAAAGAATCATGTACAAACAATTGAACAAAGGATGGAACCTAGCCTTGGGTGGTTTTAGTCTGAATGTACTCTATGCAGGTATATATAATGGGCTTTGCTATGGTACATCCAAATGGCTGTGAGCCCTATATATATTGTGGTGCTCCAATTCGTTTAACAGGAAGCAAGCTAAGCCTTTATAGACTGGGGAAAGAAGGGAAATGTTACAAAGACCAATATACAATGCACCAATGTATCACATAGGAATGGGAAACATGAGGAAATCAACCGAAACCACAGGGAGATGAGTGTGCCAAAAGTGGGAACAATAGGCAATTGTTCCATGTGTCGAGGTGCAAGTGATCCTGGTAGTGTAGTTGCCTGTGGCGTCTATACTCTCAAAGCTGGTGTCTATCTCAGTGACGGGGTTCCTCTCCATCGCGTCCATTTGTTGATTGACGACGCTGTCCCTGTGGTGGAGTGGTCATGCAGCTGCTATCAAAGTACTTGGCGTGACATAATATTGCACAGCTTTGGGGATGGTGTGCTCCATCATGCAAATCCCAAGTGGCGTGCAGATTGCGGACGATCTCCTCGCATGCGGGGATCCTGTGACGGTGGCAGTTGGCACCTTCGGGTTCGTCCTTGCATGAACTTGGAATCTTGAAGGTGTTGGGAATCAGCTCCATCTGCATATGGCCACAGATATGTTGAAAACTTGTCATCGTGGCCGTCATCCCTCTGTCCACTACAACAGAGGTTACCTGTGCATGCATGCCCCACACAGCGAGGACCTCTTTCAGCAGTCTCCTGTCTAATTTAGTGAATCAAATATTAAACATATAGGACAGCACGATGTTAGTACCGCGTCTCTCTATCGATCGTTCAACGAGTTCATTTATTTGACAGCTAGTCTTTAGCAAGCTGTGCAAGCGAGTACATTTATTTAACATTTATTTCACAGCTAGTCTGGCTGTGCAAGCGAGACTGACTGTGTTGACTCGGCCATCCCGATCTTAGAATACTGGCTAGCTAGAATCAAAAGTTCGCCAAATGGCATTGTTAGTCTTTAGCAAGCTGTTAGGGCTTGTAACTCTCGCACTTTTGCAGCTCCATCTGCTTTCCTTATGCTTCTATTCGTGTCTTGTACCGTGTCCCTTTGGTTGATAGCCTCTTATTATATATATACGTGCTATTTAACAAGAAATAGTGCTATCAAAGAATAAAATTAAATGGAATGCCATGCTTTGTTGCTATTTAGGTGAAGTTGGCTAGTATACTATATAGAGACATATGGAGAATGCTTCACTCATCTAAGTGATGGTTGGTGGTGCAGTGACAAGAATTGATTCTTGAGAATCTACGAACACATGGTTGATAGAGGTCACATGTGTTCAGTTTTGTGATGGAGTCATTGTCAACAGTCAACATTCTTCCTCTATTTTCTTTTATCTTTTACGCTTCGGCTATGTTCACCGGCATACGTGGAGTGTGTCGAAGATGTATATCTTGGTTCGTGTTGTGCAGGTGTGGAGCTCGAAGATGGTAGCTGACGGCGAGGTGAAGGGGCCAAGGAGGACGTGCCGGGCCGACGGACCGCGGAGGTGAAGGACGGACGTGAGGCTTGGACCGAGGGACCGGATCGCCGGGTGGCTAGCCATGGTGGCTGACATCTGGGACATCGACGGATGCAAGAGGACGTGGCAGGACCGTGTCGATCGGGTCAAGACGGCGAGCATGCATGCAGGCAGAGCGGGGAGCTCGGATGACTTGGCGACTCGGGCGGTCAAGACGGCGATGACACGTGTCGAGGAGGTTTGGTGGTTGCCCTCAAAACCATCGGCGCGGGTTTCGTGGTTTGGGCCTCAAAACCACGGGCGCGGGTTTCGCGGGTTTGGGCCTCAAAACCCGAGGCGTTCCGGCGGACGGAAGGACGGCACGTGGCGGCATCGGGGAGGTTGCGTGGATGCAAGGCTACCGATGAGGAGGCGCGGTGGCCGTCAGATCGATGATTACCCAGAGTCGACCGAAATAGCCTTAGGGTTACAAGACCGACTCATGTATCTTAGGGGTAGTTTAGGCAGAGGGAATATAGGGCTATTTAGCAGAGGCATACCCCTTCATCCTCCCTTGTCTCTCATTTTACAATTCCTAGCTAGGGTTCCAGACAAAGGTGTGAGAGGATGTAACACCCCAAATTTTGCACTTTCAGAAATAAAACTAAATTGATTTAATTATGAAATTTTTATGTTCATGAAACATAAGAAAATAACATGTTTTTTATTAAATTAAAATTTATCATAGGATCTAGATACATGTTGATGCATTCATGCTAGTGCCTCATCTTTATTGTAATGTCTGGTTTTGGTTTGAAATTAAAAAGAAAAAGAAATTTGAAATCCATTTGCAAATGTATTGTGAAAAGTGTTCAAATAAAAGAAAAGGGATTTTTTTTTTTATTCTTTTTCACCTTTCTCCACTTCAGCCGTAGGCCTTTGGCCTGCTATTCTTTTCTCGTCTTCTTTTGCTGGACCGAGCCTTCCCTTGATTTGCTACCAGGCACGGTACAACTCGAGGTAGCACCCACCCCTCTTCACGTTGGGCTCCAGCAGCCACGACCAGCCCAGCTTGAACCGTGAGCACCAGGCCCAGCTTGGCCTCTACCGAACGCACGTGCAGCGCACGTTCCCAGCGCGTCGTCGTCTCCTTCCTCTTTGAAACGCGCTGATGCCGCATACTTGCCATAGCTGCTGCTCCCTTCCTTCTAAGCCGAGCGCGACGCCGACAAATGCTCCCACAGCACCGTGTCGCCTCTCTTTCCGAACACGCTCGCCCTTGCAAACAGCAGCAGCAGTCGCCGGGAAACCCTAGGCGGAGCCGTTCGTCGTCGACTTCGCCTTTCCGTCGCACCAACCCCGCTGTAAGACTCTTGCCGAGCTCCGCGTCATCCACGCGAACCCGCCAGTGCATTTATCCCTATTTTTCTTGCACTGTATCGCTCACACGGCGACGCCGAACTGTGCAGGAAGCCGCCGTCCGCCACTCTCGGCCGTACGCCATCGTCGAGCCGTCCCGGGACTCCCCGTTGCCCTCCGTGAGATGCCCGCGTTCCCCTCTTTCATTTGGACCCGGTCGCGTTCAATTTGGTGGCTGATAGGGTCCGATTTCATTTTTCCGGCGAGCTCCTTGCCGGCGTCCATGGCCAACCACCGTGGTCTGTTTCAACTCCGGCCATGGGCGCCACCAACTTGAATAGGATTTGTCCAGGCCGTCCGATCTGGATCCGGCGGCCCAGATCACAAGATACCCCTTCAGTGTCTTTTTTGATTAAGAGTCCCCGGCGTCTATGTTTATTTCTGTCCAGGTCCTCGGTTCTGTTTTATAAAGAAATTTGGAAAAAGTTTAAATCACACTTTTTTGTCTTTGGGAGGTGGTCATCATTTTTTTTTTTGAAATGGTCTAAATTTTTCGAACTTTTTGAAAACCGATCAATTATTTTTTAAAGCAGTTTTTGAAAAATCATAGAAAATCATAGAAAAATCATAAAATGGAAAATAAAATTGTGCTAGACTCCAAATGAGTAGACCTACGCAATAAACAAATAATATGGTATGCTTTAGTACACATTTTTAGATTTATAAATAGTTGTAAAAAAAATGTACTAAAGTATACCATATTATATGTTCATTGCGTAGATCTACTCATTTGGAGTCTAGCACAATTTTATTTTCCATTTTATGATTTTTCTATGATTTTCTATGATTTTTCAAAACCGCTTTAGGGGTAATTTGACCGGTTTTCAAAAGTTCAGTGGAATGATTTAGACCATTTCAAAGGTCGGTGTGATTTAGACCTCCTCGCAAAGGTGGGGGTGTGATTTAGACTTTTTCCTATTTTTTATAGTTGATGAAATAGTTGGGCCCGCCTCTGGTGCATGCTGCCTCCCTCCCACTCTGCCTCCCGTGCGTGCATGCTCCGACGTGGCTTGGATTCAGATCGGCTCACTTCACCCATGGCTACGTATGGCTGCAGTCACGAAAAATCGACCGCGGCGTTTGCATCCAACGGCCGACTTCTCCACTCGCCATGCGGCTAATCCGCCAATCGAAGCCCACCAGTCCACCACCGAGCACACGCATTCTGTTTCAAAATACAGGACACGATCTCCCCATGGGCGATAAGTTCGACGACTCGCCGATGACGACTCACGAGTCCCGGCGCCTTCCGATGAGGACATCACCACGCTGGACATGCCTACACCACGGTCTTCCCCAAGTTGCAACTCATCTCCAACTCAGCTGCCACATCACCCTCGGATTCAGCAGACACGTCGTCATTGTTTCGGTCGTAACTCCCTCATACGATATCGAAACGGGGCGATCTTGGACTCTATGGAAAGGGGACGACGACGCCGTCGTTTTGGATCTGGTCCCAGCTCCAGATGGTCCGTGGATCATTCTGTGTGACCACGGCAAGGTGCTGCGTCACCTGTTTTTTGGGCCAATTTGGTCATGTATCGTGTCGGGCCTTAAGCCCAAGTTGAGGGCGCCTCCGTGCTGGTCGCCCCCAACCCTAGCTTCCTTCCCCACGTTATAAACTTAGTAGCCGCCGCTGGTTAGAGTCGGGTTTTGTTTAGTTTGAGTTTTCCACCGAGAAACTTGATTGATTCATTGTACTCGTGAAGATTATTCCGTTCTGAAGAATCCGGGGCCCTCGTTCTTGTTCTCCACACCTGTGGCGATTAGTCCTTTTGTGATCCGAACTTGAACACCATCATCTCAATTTCGTCATTCATATTTGCAATATTCGATTGCGTTAAACCCGTTCTTGCTTGTGTTCTCGATTCGCTTGCAGGAAAGCCTTCTCGGCGAGGTCAATCAAGTCGTGCTTGGTTGATAACCATTGGAGCAATGGTGTAGCGGTTGCAGGGTCGAGTTTGTGTTGATTCGAAGCCGGACCGTCAACGCCGAAGTTCTCCACCAATCGATTTATCACGCACTACCTCACGGAAGATCGGGCGGATCCTATCGGTTGGTATCAAATTTCCGTGTTTACCGCGAGGTATTATCTCGTTTGCCTTAGATTCATACATATTTGTTCATTACCTAGAGTCCACAAAAAGCCCAAAAATATTTCGATTCACCGCTGTCCTATCACCCTTTGTGCCTTGCAATTTCGTTTTCCGATTGCGTTGTTGAGTTTGTGTCCGTGGTCGAAGTCTATTTGCCGGATTAGGATTGTGTTCGCGTCGTAGTTCAACCGCCCATCGCTGTGATTTGTGTTTCCGCCGCTATCCCATCCACCGCTCCCATACAACAAGTCGATTCCACCACATTAATCGACTTGCCATCGCTAGCCGCCTTGTGTGATCTCGCCGCCGCCAGCAAGAAACCCTAGTTAGGTTGCGAACCGCCTACTTACTTTTCGCACCGCACCGCAGCCCTCCTTACATCATCCGGCACATACCTATTGCTCTTCTTGACAGGGGAGATTCATCGTGTGTTCGGTGTTGGAGTTTAGGGACGCTTTGCCCTAACTGCCGCCGCCGATTTGTGCTTTTCGGAATTTTCGAACACCATATTTTGAGGTACCTTCAGTAAAACGGCCACAACTTTTGACTCGCTTGTCCAAAAAATCTGAAATTTTTTGTGGAGATTCTTGATTCGATTTCGGCAAAAACAATAGGCCAAAGGCCTATTGGGGTCCGGCAAAATTGCCAAAAAAATCGGGAAAATAAAGAAAAAAATTGTCAAGAGTTTCACACGCTTTTCGAGAGATCTTGTTGATTTTCTATAGGCCGCATATTACCTCTGTTCTGGGTGATCCTTCTTGTGATTTTCCTTATTTGGTGATCCTTGTTCCAGAAAAAATATCAAAAAAATAATAGAAAAATAAAAAAAATTGTGATACCTGGGGACGCCAAAAATCCGAGAAAAGGACGAAATAGTGCTTGCTATTTGCGCTTGTTCTATCTTCCTGTTCTCCATCGTTCGTTTGTTTCCTCTTGTTGCGCTACGTCTAGGCACGTCTTAGCCAGCATTTGTGACTTGTACTTTGGATCCAGATTGAACACTTGCTAATCGATTTCGTTATTTGCTAATCCTCTTTGTCATATTGTGTGTCTTCCTATAGCTCCACATATTTCTTTCCGTCGACACAGGTTCCTCTCGCAACCTTTACACCACAAGCCCCGCCGACTTATTGTACCACCTGCGGTGGCTTTGGTAAGAATACTTGCAAGACGTGGTAAGACGTTTTGATATTGCATTCCACATATACCACCACTTTCACCGCCTTCCAGTCGTGTTAGTTGTTAGGGATAATACTTTGTTGTTGTCTCTTGCTGTTTACTAACCATGTCAGGAGCGCCGGGTGAACCAGCAGCCTCTCCAACCGACTTCAATGAGTGTGTGTCCAAGGCCGAGCTAACCACACTCATAGCTGAACAGCGTACGTTCATGACCGGGCAATTCCAGGCGATGCAACGCAACTTTAACAATCTGATGACTCGGATTGAACATGTTGAGCAACGCCGTGGGCCTGAGCGTCCACATCCTAATGAGGATGATCTTGGTGATCTCGACAATGATGTTGATCTTGATGATGGCGCCGATGTTGATCTTGATGATGGCGCTGCTTTTGATCGTGATGTCGATCGTCTTCATCATAACCGTCGTGGTATGGGAGGTAATCGTAGCCGAGGTAATAATAATAATAATGATCCTTTTAGTAAGGTTAAATTCTCCTTGTCTGAATTTGCTGGTAATGCTGATCCTGAGGTATATTTAAATTGGTAAATTGTTGTTGATCAAAAGTTTTCATCTCATAGAGTTCCTGAGGAGCATAGAGTTAGGCTTGCTACTAGCGAATTTACAGAGTTTGCTTTATTTTGGTGGCATGACCTTTGTAATCCTGTTGATGTTCATAATGCTGCTCCTATACCTCAAACTTGGAATGATTTAAAGCGACGCATGAAATCTCGTTTTGTTCCTCCTTATTACCAACGTGATTTACTTTTGAAACTACAAACTTTAAAACAAGGTGATAAGAGTGTGGAACAATATTATCAAACTTTGCTTATTGGTTTAGCACGTTGTGGTGTCCAAGAAAATAATCAACAGACTTGTGCTAGATTCCTTGGGGGTTTAAATCGTGAAATTCAAGATATTCTTGATTATAAGGATTGGACTACATTTTCTCGATTGTATCATTTTGCTCTTAAGGCAGAACGTGAAGTACAGGGCCGCCGTCAACAACATTCTTTCCGATCCAACGATGGGAGATATTCTCATCAGCAGCGTTCCACACATGAGACACTAAAGTTCCCTGCTGCTACATTGATGCCTCCGCCTGCACCTTCTTCCGAGGTAAACAAATCTATTGTTTTGCAGAACCCACTTCCGAAGAAAGGTGTCATTCAAGGTGCTTCTACTAGCTCGTCCTCCTCTAGCTCCAAAATCACTTGCCACCGCTGCCATGGCATGGGACATATGGCACGGGAATGCCTCAGCAAACGCGCTTTCATTGCTACCGAGGATGGATATGTAAGTACTAGTGATGTTGAAGATGATTTAGCCCTTGCTGCTAACATTCATGCAGATTCGGATGATGCTGAGAAAGACGCCGCCATCGCCATTGACTCCGTCGCTGCCACCGCGGGCTATCCTAACCTCCTTGTGCAGCGTGTCTTGAGTTCTCGTGTGGCACAAGAGGAAGACAAGAAGATCCAGCGCAACAATTTGTTCCACATGTATCTTGTTGTGCAGGGTTGTCGTGTTCTCACCATCATTGATAGCGGGAGTTGCAACAACTTGGTGAGTGAAGATCTGGTCGCGAAGCTTGGCTTGACCACACGACAACATTCTTATCCATACAAACTTCAATGGTTCAACAATAGTGGTAAGACGAAGGTATCCAAATCAGCACGCATTAGCTTTTTCACAGGCTCTTATCATGATACTGCTGATTTTGATGTTGTACCTATGCAAGCTTGTTCTATTTTATTAGGTCGTCCATGGGAATTTGATAATGATGCTTCACACCATGGTAGAACTAATACATACACTTTTATGTATAAGGACAAGAAAATTACATTGCTGCCTTTGTCTCCTACGGATATTGTTAAACATGCTCAAGAGATTAAAAATAAACCTCCAATAGACATTGCTAAAAATAATGGGATTCCGTTAAATGGGGGTGCTTTTCTTGCTACAACTTCTGCTACTGCTGAGTTATGTGATAATCCTAATGCACCATGCTATACTATGTTCTCTCAACCTATTATGTCTTGTGCATTGCCTGTTGTCACTAACCTTTTGCAGGAGTTCGTTCATGATGGGATGGAGTCGAGGACGACTCCAATTCTAGAAGGAGGGGATGATGAGGACATCGCCAAGATGGAGGCGAGGAAGACTCCAATTCAAGAAGGGGAGGATGATGGGGACATCACCACGCTGGACATGCCTACACCACGG
Organism: Hyparrhenia diplandra; assembly: GCA_015847255.1. Taxonomy (NCBI): domain Eukaryota; kingdom Viridiplantae; phylum Streptophyta; class Magnoliopsida; order Poales; family Poaceae; genus Hyparrhenia; species Hyparrhenia diplandra. The sequence continues at coordinate 238,927 of JADLZK010009072.1, forward strand.
TCTTCCCCAAGTTGCAACTCATCTCCAACTCAGCTGCCACGTCACCCTCGGATTCAGCAGACACGTCGTCATTGTTTCGGTCGTAACTCCCTCATACGATATCGAAACGGGGCGATCTTGGACTCTATGGAAAGGGGACGACGACGCCGTCATTTTGGATCTGGTCCCAGCTCCAGATGGTCCGTGGATCATTCTGTGTGACCACGGCAAGGTGCTGCGTCACCTGTTTTGGGCCAATTTGGTCATGTATCGTGTCGGGCCTTAAGCCCAAGTTGAGGGCGCCTCCGTGCTGGTCGCCCCCAACCCTAGCTTCCTTCCCCACGTTATAAACTCAGTAGCCGCCGCTGGTTAGAGTCGGGTTTTGTTTAGTTTGAGTTTTCCACCGAGAAACTTGATTGATTCATTGTACTCGTGAAGATTATTCCGTTTACAGTAATTCAGGGCCCCTGTTCTTGTTCTCCACACCTGTGGCGATTAGTCCTTTTGTGATCCGAACTTGAACACCATCATCTCAATTTCGTCATTCATATTTGCAATAATCAGATTGCGTTAAACCTGTTCTTGCTTGTGTTCTCGATTCGCTTGCAGGAAAGCCTTCTCGGCGAGGTCAATCAAGTCGTGCTTGGTTGATAACCATTGGAGCAGTGGTGTAGCGGTTGCAGGGTCGAGTTTGTGTTGATTCGAAGCCGGACCGTCAACGTCGAGTTCTCCACCAATCGATTTATCACGTACCTCACGGAAGATCGGGCCAGATCCTATCACCTTCCTCGTCGATTGTCACCCTGAGCTGCCGCTTTCTGCGAGGTCGCCTCCTTGCTTCCTCGTCACCTCGGCAATCAGGCAGCGGCGTGTCAGCTCCCTAGGCAGGTGTTTTTGGGAGGATTTCCTTGCTCGTCGACACCACGGCCGCCGGCCGGTCGCCTGCTGCCCATATTATGCTCAGGCCGCATTGCTGTTCCTACGGGCGCCTGAAGCACTGTCGAGGTGGAGGCCCTGATTTGCGAGCTTCAGCAAAATATTCAGCATGTTGCAATCAGAGCAATTTTCAGCACAGGTGTTTGAACTGGGAACATCACGATGCTATGCATGCATGACAGCATGAGGCGGTGCTTGGATGGTTGAAGACGTGTGTTTCCTGATTGTGCTTGCATATGTAGCAACTGTCCAGATAGGAAGCACATGTTATAGCGATTTCTGCAAATTGTAATCGTGCTTGAATGTTATGATGATACTTCAGAGGTTGTATAAAGACTTGATTTGCTGAAGGTGAACTGGCGTCCATGACTGCAACTGCAAGTAACCTAGAGCTAGCGCATCTGGGCCACCTCCACAGTCATGGACAAGAGATGTAGACTGAGGAGGCACTCAGGCACACCGCAGGTGGCCATGCGAGTGGCTGGCAAGCCGGGGAATGTCCCCATGGAGAACGACTGAGTAAGGGGATGCCCCCAAGCTGGGAAATTTTTTTCAGCGAAATATCGCCGAAATTTCCGATATATCGCATTTTTCAGTGAGGTCCGAAAAAAATTTATATCGGTCAAAAAATTTCGGCTAAATTCATATTTCACTCAAAAAATTACACCAAACCATCCTAAAATCTCCATATCCTCTAGTCTTAATAAAGACTTATTTTTTTTCAAATCTATTTCATTTTCTCAGTAACACATTCGATGATACTAGCATGTTTGTGCAAGTTGCCCACCGTGACCCGTTGTATTATCTTTGCACAACTTATGTGATACATTGTGTTGTTTCATTCATGTTATATAAATTTGTAATGGAATATGGATTTGGGAGTTTTTCTAGTGAGATGATGTCAAATTTTTTAAAACACATTTTGAATTTGTTTAAATTTGACCCGATATTTCCAAAATTTCCAAAATATCGCATTTATCGGCGGGTGCCGATATTTTTTTCTACCGGTAGAAAAACCTAGCCCCCAAGGCGCTGGATGCCCTCTCGGAGCCTCGAAGTCACACGACGAGGAATATGCCGAGCCACGAGGAAGTCGTCGGCGGGATCCCGCGGTTGCCGAACAAAAGGATAGCCAGGGGGATTTTTTTTTTCTTACGTGTGACTGCAGCCATACGTCGTGAGGGGTGAAGTCAACCGACCTGAATCCGGCTTGGATGCACTACCGGACTCACGGAGAATTCTCGTGAGTTTCGGAGTTTCCCCGCCGGTTAGTCAAAAACCGCCGGGAATGTCGAAGAACTCCCCGTTGGTCAACAATTCCCGTCGGGAATGGCACAATAATTCTGTCGGTTCCCATAAAACCGTCGGGAATCATCGAAACCGCCAGGAATGCGTGAAACTAATCTCGTGCGTTCATGGGTAACCGACGGGAAACAAAGTTTGCCGCCTCACCCGGCCCCGGAAACGATATTCGCGCGCGTGAGGACCTTCGGGCGCTAAAAAGGCCGCCAAAACTTCACTGCATTTTGGGACCCACACGAGAGGCATATACATATAGAAATCTCCGAACCCTAGCCATTTTCCCCAATTCCCATCCCGCCGCCGCCGCGCGCCGCTCACATGGACAGAGGCAGCGCGCGCCTCCCGTCCGTCGCTCCTCCGGCATAGTTGGCATGTCATGAAAGGAGCCGGACTTGGTGAAGTCTTGCTCAGTAGAACTTAATTAGTTTGCACATACTTTCGGACATGATTACGAAATGTGATGCATTTGGACTTGTGAACCTGTTTTTAAATGTATGTGCAATTTGGATTGAGAATGTGTGCAAATCTGTCCCCGTGATGCCAAATGCATGTGAATTGTTTTATCATTTTTTGAATCAAATTGGATGGCTTTGTATTTTGATTTTATTCCTGTCCCATTTTTCCCGATGGTCGGGCGACAGGAATTTTGTGGGAAACAAGGTATGATTCTGCCGGTTTATAATTCCCGCCGGGAATTCTCGTCGGTTGAGACGACGACAGCGTGAGTCGCCGGATGACCGGGTGCCGTCGAGTTGCCGTCGTGAATGTATTACTTGTCGGCTGGCCGTCGTGAGTAATGGACCTTTCCTGTCGACTCGTTCTCGACGGCGTGTTCTCGTCGGTTGCCCGTCGGGAGTGTGATTCCCTGTCGGTTTTCGGGTTATTCCCGTCGGTTTCAGGCCATCGGGAAAAGTGTGCGATCGGGTAGTGATGTGGCCGGTAGCGAAAGCTTCTAGACGAGCACCATGAATAGCGCAAGAACGCCCGCCACGGTGGATACAGAGATAATTACCGAACCCCTCTGCGCAGCAATATTTTACGCCATCTGGTCCATCGGTTGTACCGTGATTCAATGCCGAACTCGAAAGTGCGGGGTAGGCTGAGCCGTCGCCCGAGAGAGAGAGCTTGAGTCCGATACTCTCCTCGACGACCCTTTTCCTTTTGAGGTGCCGCTGAATCGCTGGCGACGCTTGTAGCCGGCACGGACTGCGAGCCCATCGGACCATGGCTCACGGCAGCTCTGGCGGCTTCGAGGCCACGCTCCGCCTGCTTCGCCCCGCGCCGCGGCGCGTCCCCATCCCCGCCGCGATGGGTGAGACTTCGCGCGCGCCGAGCCCGCCGCGACGGGTGGCCACCGAGCCCGACACCTCCGCCCTCCACTCCGGTCGGTTGCAGCCGCCACGCCAAAGTTGACATCGTCACCTACCTTGGTAATCAAGTAATGTAGCAATCAAAAAAATATATTCCCTCCATTCCAAATTATAAGTCACTTTGGAATGCATTGCATTGCATTCCAAAGTGACTTATAATTTGGGATGGAGGGAGTAATTAAGAAACAAAATCAAAGTAGTGGATGCCTTGTTAGTTGATACTAACCTTAAAGCAAGAAGATCATACCCATGCTTCCAAATCCAAGAGCTTCTAGTAGGGAAGCCATGAACCGACATTTATAAACCCACATCATGTCTTGTAGCGTGAAAACATTATATGTCTTCTTTTTTTCGCGCGCGCGTGTGTGTGTTTGTGGTCACAGCAACTGTGTTCCAGAGTTCGTCAAGGTTGATAGAAGCTCGGTGTGGTCACCGCTAGCTCTAATAGAAGGCTGTATTTCTTGAATTTATCGAGCACACAAAAGTACATAAGGTCATTGTTACAGAGTGCTCTACACTTGCACCAGTGCAAAATAATAAAACAAGGACCAAAATCATTTGTACTTTCAGCTGACCCCCTATACTTCTCTAGACAAGCAGTTTGTCCAGAAGCCTAAGCGCTCTTGAGTAGCTCGAGAATAGTGCTCGTCTAAGTACCAAAAAAGGGGCTCCACAGCTTGGATTGTGAGTTAGACGGAGAACACCCAGAAACACAAATGGGTAGAGAGATCAAAACAGAGGACAAGTCCATGTTCTGTACTGGGCTTACTCTCAGCCACCTTTACATATTTCAAGTATGGGAGAGTTTTCCCTGTATACCCCTATCAAAGTTTCTTCATCCCGTCGCACACTCTTAAAAAATTTTTTTTTTTCCTCTATGTCCAACCTCAAGTTTTTGCCCCACGCACTTGCCTTCTGTTAAGATATGAAGGTAACGGAGGTTAACTCCTGTGACAAAAGACTTAAATGCCCCCTAGGTTCACATGCGGGGTGGCAAATTTGTAATTAACTCGTCTTCTACCTTTTCTCCGTACGACCGTGGCCTCCAAGGCTCCAAGGCTGCTGTTCGCGTTCACGGGAAGGAGGCAGCGACCAAGGAAAAGGAAAAAAAAAAGAAGGCAGCGACCTGGCCGGACGGAGGACGGATCCAGGATGTGGTGGAGCCGGCTGGGGGGCCTGGGACAGGGCCGCACAGGGCATCTCTGCCCGCACGAGGTATCGGCGGTGGTGGCCTGCTGCTTCGCGCCGATGCAGAGCCCATGGCGGAGGCGAGTGCAATTGGTGGCGCTAGCGAGGGAGAGGGAGCACGGGAGGGGCAGCGGAGGTTGCAGCGTGCCGATGCAGAGCCGCCACGTCTAGCGCATGCGCGCGGGCGCCCGGCCGCCGCCGCCGCGTCCAGCCGGTGCCTTCCCCGGCCCCTGAGACTGCGCGCCGTCGCATCGAGGTGGGCCTGCGCGCTGTCACGTCGAGGCCGCGCACGCCGTTGCTCGCCAGGTGGGCCTGCGCGCCGTCGCGTCGATGCTCGCCGTCGCGTAGATGCTCGCCGTCGCGCCGTCGCGTCGATGCTCGCCGTCGCGTCGATGCTCCCCGTCGCTCGCCGTCCCAAGGTGGCTGCGCCGTCGCGCCCGCGCGCGCCGTCCCCAGGTGCGCCCCGCCCGCGTCCATCCACGGGACTGGCGCTGCTCCGCCCCGCCCTTCTTCCCCGCCATCAGCTAGCCGTGGCCGGCAGCCGCGCGTCGCCTCCGCCAGGCCCGCGTCGCCGCGTGGCCCCCGCACGCGAGCCGCGCCCGCAGCGCGCGCAGTCCGCCCGTCCGCCGCGCGCGCCTCGCGCTACCCCGGCCCGTCCGCCGCGCCGCCGCAGCCTCACGCCAGCACCGCCGCGCCTCCTGCGTCGCGCTTCCCCGGCCCGTCCGCCGTGCCGCCGTCGACGGGAAACCCTTGCAGCGCGAGTTTCTGTCCGAGCGCTGTGTGTCGGGGTATCTCAGTCGGGAACGGCAACTGACTTGTCCGATTCATAGAAAGGGCAAGTTAGACATTTTCCCAGCCTGGTCCCACGTGTCAGGGCGTCTAAACGGAGAAACCCAGACGGAAGACAAAAAGAAGAGTGCGTGAGGTAAAAGAAAGTTTAAGTTGGGACCGCGAGAGGAAAAGAATTTTTTTTTGAGGTACATGAGGGCACAAGCAAATTTTCATAAGGGTATACAGGGAAAACTCTCCAAGTATGGGCCGTGAAAAAATTTTCTACCGTAAGTCTGTATGGTCGTAATCAGAAATTGGTTGCGATGGTTGCGACGGTGCGACCCAATAAGATACCTGACACATCATGCACATCTGCGAATACCTGGACCTGGACGATACTAGCAGATGCATCTAGCAGGGTAAGATGGAACCACAACAACAGGTGGTTGTTCATGCACTAGGCGGAAGTGAAATTGATTGTGGATGAACCGATCAGCCGAGTGGTGAAACCAGCTGGGGCAGTGGCATAGTTGAATGAGTTTGCATCTCTTCCTTCCCTGATGTTTCCCAATCCTAATATTGTTGTATTCTTGTTTATGCCACGACATTTTGGCAATATACTCTGATCAAGTCCTTCTTCTTGGCAATATATAGATCATGGATCAAGACGGATAGGTGTGGGATGATCTTTGACATGAATAGAGTATTGAATTGAGTTCATTATTGACATTGTTAATTAGGGCAGGTCAGTTGGCCGGTGAAATAGCAGTACTGCATCCGACCTGATCATCAAGTGCCAGATCGGGTCAGGCCGAAGAAACCAGATAATTTTTCTTTGCCAACCAACGGCGAATATCATCCATGCATCTGCTGTGTGCGCATGGGTCAAAGGTTACCATGACAGGATTTAATGCGATTCAACTGCCACGTGGGTGCCGGTTAGCTGCACCTCCTGAGGTACGATATGCCAGGATTCAATGCAATTGAACAGACGAATGATAAGTGACATAGCAATACTTCACCGGTTTGATCAAGTGTCGTGTTAGGCATCATTTTACCTCCTAATCATTTTTGCATTATTTCTGTTCAAAGATCTCTCTTGTGTCGTAATTGATTGATTGAATTTCAAAGAAAACCTATATTTGTAGGAAATTCTCAATTATTGCTTATTTTATATAAACGCAAATCACACTAGTGAGTAGACTGTTGTCTCCAACAAGAGACGCAGACGCCAAAAATGTGTCGTGCACAGTGTGTTTGGCTCACCAAACCGGCCTCCAACAGAAGACGCAAGCAGGCTACTCGTTTTGCATACTACGCCAACGAGTTGGCAAATAAGGGGCTTCTCTCTCCGCCGATGCAAATTTCACGTTGCTGCTCCGACCGACGCGTGTGGCCGGTGGTTGTGTCACACCATGCAGGGGTCCGACGGTTGGCAGCGGCGCCGGCTGCTGGCGAAGAACAGATGGGTCTCTGTATGCTGTTGGAGATAGCGTTGTTCTAGGTCCCTGATTTTTCAGGGTATATGCCCCAAAGAACAGATGGGTCTCTATATGCTGTTAGAGATAGCCTAAACGAGTTTTTTTTTTTTTTTTTTGAACCACGGAGCTTTGCTCCTCACTCCCAAGCACAGTGCCCGGAAATACAGTGGGCCGTGGGCTTTGAATGTATTGCTTAATATATTGTTCTTTTATTAGAAATCAATTATGGATTAGCCTTCTAAACTTAATTATTGTTGGTCAAAAAAAATCTGAGAAGTTTTCTGCTGAGGCAGACGTCGGGTTCTTTGGACTGTGCCAACCTGGCGGACATGTTTGTTAGTAGGGTCGAATTGTTCGCCTTGTTGGTTGGGGGTTTTTGTTAAAAAAATTACAGCCCACGTCGAACACGATAGTTGTTTGCGGATTGAATGCTATGGTCGAAAACCACCGATAAATATTCAGATTGTTCTTTTTTCGGTGGCCTCCAGCCAGACAGTTAAACCATGATCAGATCTGCACCGAAGCACTGAAATTTGAAGCAAATTCTTGGTGTGGGGGTAATTTCAGGTCAGATGGCAGTTGAGCAATAGCAGTGTGTGCTGACACAAAAAATGTCTCTTATGCCTTGGGTGTCCGTGTGTCTGCGTGTCTGCCTGCCGCCAGTCAATTTAACCTGTAAATTGATAAGGAGATAAACGTGAGATGCGGAACATGTCCGGTGAGATCAAGACAGTTCCACATGTACGGCTTTGAAGCCACTTGCAATGACATATAGCTATAGAAGCTATCGTCCACGAGGTTTATGAAAATGCATTCGGTAAGCATGTACGAGATACAAAGTAAGAGCATCTCCAACAGTTTTGCAAAATATACTTGGCAAAACTTGTGATTTGCCAAGTCACAAAAATATATGCCAAGTGACAAAACTATGGTTCTCCAACAGTTTTGCAAATTTAGCAAAAAAAAAAAAAGGCAACATGTAAGTAGGGAGATTATTTTATTTTCGTGGTCAATACGCAACATGCAAGCAAGAAGAGGATTTGCCAAGTCCCTCCTAGCTTGGCATATTTGCCAAGTTGAGGATGGTTTATGCCAAGTTGACCAAAATGCCAATCCAAATTGCAAAACTGTTGGAGACCACTTTTTCATGTTTTTGGTAAATTTAAAGAATGCAAACGTTGTTTGCAAAACTGTTGGAGATGCTCTAATAATAGTTTGTCGAATGAACATAAAAAGACATGTTTGAACAAGTAAATCGATCATCAAGCTATGGTATCATAAACTTTATTGCATAGATCGAATTAGCTGACAACATGATACATAAAGCAGGTAAATCATAAATATAAATCTAATCTAGATAACACATGCATAGGTTTCACCCAACTAGTCTGCCGCACGTCTAGTTTTCCTAAACCCGTCCAACTTAAACCCTTGCAAGCTAATCTACCGCATGATACGGCCTGCTACAGATCTAAACCACTTCTCACAACTAGATCAATCCACCGCATAATGCAATCTAACCATGACAAGCCAAAAGCATGCATACATCTAAATAGATCTATAACTACTCATTACTCGTTGAAGCGTGTATGCATAAACAGTAAAGTGTACATGTAAGCTCAATCTAAAGGTAAGGACAGGGATCGATTCCTATTAGTCCGCCGCATGACTAACCATCCTAAACTCTTTTTGTCCTAACAGCAATCTACCGCATGATACACTGCAACAAGCTAATCCACCGCATGATACGGCTTACCAGACTAGACGCTAACAGAAGACAAACTTACACATGCAAACTACTCTTAGATGGATAACCGTATTCGACAAGCTTGCCGAATCAGGGTCGATGAAGAAGGAACTAACACGTAAAACCTTATCTTGTCGCACGACTCATGACTAAACGTGTACGAACCTACAACATGTAACAATTTAGATTGATCTAAGCTCGACTATGATAAGCAAAATAGATCTAGTAACACGGTAAGATGAATATCAAAAGCATTGATGACAACTAGATCTAACAAAAGATAAAGCCGAACCCTATAATCTAGATTGGGCAAAAAGTGTGTGCAAACATAAACCAAACAATAAACACTACTCCATGGTTGAAAAGGAAGAGGTTTTGGAAACGGCTTGAGTCAAACATTGGGAACATAAATTATTAATAACTTTTAAGTCGTTGAGTTTAGAAATGTGAAAATCATATCAATAGATTTGTCTTGAAAAATACTTTTATGAAACTATACATATATAATTTTTTTAATAAATATTTTTATAGAAAAAAGAAGTCAAAGTTGCGCTTTGGAGACCGTGTCGCTGTCCTAAACGTCTTCTTTTTCAACTATGGAGGGAGTAAGAAACATACACCACGTGGTAACTTAATGAATTCACTAGATTTGTCAAATCTAATGAAGCCGATAACTAGCTCTAAGCTAGACCTTAGCCTGCCGCACGACTCATGATCAAACAAAGAACCCTCCTGTTCCATAACCTAAATCCGCCGCACGATAACAAGACTATTTACATCACGATCTAAATCCGCCGCACGATACTAGAACATAATGTAAGGTTGCCGGTACTTACGGAGGTCGACGGACCGATGTATCCTCTCGCATTAGATCGACGACACGACTTGGACTCGAAGGTTGGCGCGGAGCCGGGTTTGTTGTTGTATTGATTGCAGTGGCGGAGCCACCTATTTGGCAAGCTCTGGCCTCCGCCATACCTAAATTGTTTTAAAACAAATAGCATGTCTACAGTTATGTATGTGTATATTAGTATATTGTATATTTCTGTATATATATACGTCAATATACTTCTGTTGGGCGTTGGCACTCGTGGGCCTGCATGGCCAGTGGACTGTGCATGGCTGCATGAGCCCATGGTCCATCAAGGAGGAATACTCGTTGGCTTTAGATTGAAATTAGATTATTGCTTCGTGCTAATTAATTTATCTAGACCATACATCATCACACTTGATTTTTCTTTTTTTTTTTGTTTTGTTTTTACTGAAATCTATGATGCAAATTTCTCCAATGATGATCATAACTGTATAAAAATAGACCTTCAATTATTCATCAACCACATGAGAAGGTGTGATGAATTTAGAGTTTGTTATGATCTTGCAAGCCTAGCTAAGAAGATGTTGGAAATGGAAAGAAATATTATGTTGCCTCGAGTCAGTGTGCTATATTGAGCGAGGATTATTCAAGGAACTCGATCTTGCTGAAATTAAGAAAGAATTTCAAAAGAAAAATAGAAGAATGTCTTTGCAAAGGCCTCTACCCAAATAAAGCTTAATTATAGGTATGTATAAAGAATTTTAATTTTGTGAGGTATTTTAAGTATTAATGCTTTATTTTTGGGATTTCCACGTACAAATACATAATGTTCTAGGGTGTGTAAATATACTTGTCTAATTGCCCTTTATAGACGCGTCACACCTAAAAATAATTCCTGCCTCCGCCAGCGATTGATTGGATGTCTCTATCACAGTTGCTATAGATTTTGTATTTATACCACTGGACTTGACACGAGTTCGACCGACACGATTACAATAACGAAAAGATCTAGCTAAGATAAATTATTCTCCAAGTCTTCTCGAGTCGTTGAAGTTGTAGGTGACATGGGCTCTCTCCTGAATAGTTCACCTTGATGTCCTTAAGCTCGCCAAATCACCTTTCGGAACCACGCATTCAAATTCTCCCTGGATTCATGATTCAGCCGAATAACAATGGCCCCCGAATGCTACAGTGTCACCGATTACAAGCTGCTTGTCGAATGGTTCCTTGCCAAATTGCGCATCTTTGGTCCCACGTCATCATCGGGCTTACCAAATTTTGATGTTAACAGTGTGTATCGTTTTCTTCGTTTTGAAATTGTAGTCAATATGTTCTACAAATAAAGAAAAGAATCATCTACAAACAATTGAACAAAAGGATGGAACCTAGCCTTGGCTGGTTTTGGTCTCAATGTGTTTGCAGGAACTAGGGAATCTTCCCAGCGTTCTTCGCGGGAAGTAAGTAGATTTTTGAAGGATTCATTTGTAATCACTAAGGATTCTAATCACAATTAGTTGTTGAGGACAATCATTTTTTGCATGTGAGAAAAACCACAAACTGAATTTTATCCCCCAAACACAAATTAGATTGTTGGTACATGAGCCTAACATAGAGAATACATATACCAGTGATCCACATGGTGCATCGAGTATATGAAGATAAAAATAATGTATAAAATAGAGAATAAATTCATTGAAATATAGATTATTTAAACTTCTGTTAAACTCAAAAGGTGAACTAATAATGTGCAAAAATATTTAGATATGTTGCAGAGATGTGGTAATAAAATAAAAGACATTTAATTATTTATTCGAGGGAGTCCTTGGTAGATGATGTAATCTCTTTTACTTCCTTGTTCATGGCTGATGGTGAGAAGAATTTGCAATGGTACCTGCATTAAGGTGTATATGGTAAGCAAGACAGAAGTAAGAAGGATCTCAATCACAGAAACACAAAGAGGTGCATATCTGATAAGTGGCATTGAGCCATGCAGTATTTACTATTTAGAAACATATGTTTTGGAATAGCTTAGTTATGATGTGGTAGAACATGGCTAAATTTGTCCACCTTGACAGATCTGTGTTGGGTAATGTCATTATAAATTTTCGCGTCTAAACCACTAAATGTGGCTGTTTGGAACACTGAATCTTGATGATATGGAACATGAGTTCTCTTTCAGAAAACCTGTGATGTAGAAAGCCATTTAGCACGTTTGCTTAATGAAACACCGGTTCCAAATATAAAATGGTCAGAGACTTTATAGTAGTCAGAAAACGAAATGGTGAGGTTTAAACACTTTGCTCTTAAACAAAACAGATGTATGTTCCAGTCAAAATAAGGTTAACTGCATTATGATTGTAGGAATCAAGTATATATATTCGATTGTCACCGGCATAAGCAAGATATTCCAACCATAATCTCCAAACAGAAGAGGATGCAAAAGTATCTGACTTAATAATGGGCAGACAGGTTACCATCAGTAAATTAACAGAACATATTTTGTATCAAGAGAGAAGCACGTTAGACAAATTTTCTGGAAATCCAGATCTTCTCCCGCCAGCAATCTTGAACGTCCTGTCTACAAATTTGAATTTTCAGTCAATAAATCAAAAATTCAAAGTATTAACCAAATCAAGTGCAAAAAGATGTGCAGGGGACAAATGAACACATTAAAGGAAGTCATAGGCTGATCATATAAGAAGCAAGCCTGTACAATAAGATCTGGACTGTTTTTTCTATTTCAACTTTCATGGCAATCAGTAGATGATTAATCATGGATTCAAGCTTCCAAATGGGGACTGTTTCAGGCGAAGCAAAGAAAACAAAAGGGAAGACAACCTGGGAGACTGGATGCCATCTTTGGTTGTGGGAGAAGGCTTGCTGGATGATGGGGATCAGCTGCTCCCTAGGCCTACGACGACTGCTCCAGGCCTACGCCGCCTGATCCAGGAGGAGTCAGTGTTGGTGAGGACAGGTGCAAAATCAGCCAGCGCAACTTCAAGATCCACGTCCAGGGGCAGCAAGAAATGATCATCAAAACAAATTAAACAATCACAACGTCTGCACACAAGCAATTCACCAAGAAGGTATATTTTTTTTAAAAAAAAAAAGAACCAAAAAGCACATGGAAAAACCTCCGGTTTCCGTGGATCACAGTCTTAACAGCCAGGGGCGCTCCACCATGGGACTCCGCTTCCATCGGGGCAAAGAATAGAGCAGGCCGCTGGTAGCATGGATGAGCGCAAGGTGCCGAGGAATCCATCTCGTGCTCCGCCGGTGGACCGGATCTGTAGCCAGAACGACACCAACCGCGTCAACCGTGTTGACGGCCTTGGCTGCGCGGGATCCGGCTCCAGCGAGGCCGCTAGCATCGATGAAGGAGGTGGGTTGAGGAGCGGCGGCGGTGGCGGGCGGTACAGAGCAGGCGAGCGACAGGCTGAACCGTGGCCGCTCTTGCTGCGCCGGGCGCACCGGTGGGGAGGCGGCGCGACCGGGTTGGGGCAGCCCCGGAGGAGGCAGCGCAGTGGCGAGCAGGGGCGGGAAGTTGGCGGCGCGGCGCCGCGGCGCCGGCCGGAGGATGGGCGGAGGGGTCGGATTACGGAGAGGTGTTCTTATTGGGAGTAGGCCAGAAGCCCGAGAAGACAATCAAACGACGGTGGGGAAGTCGGAGCGGAGTCGGCGGGGAAGAGGCCGGGACGGGATTGGGAAGGGCACCGGCATAGCGCGGGAGGGAGGAGACGGGGACGAAACGGTTCGGGGACGGAAAACGACCGAGACCACGACGCGCTCGAACGCACCTCGGCTATGTGTTTCGCCAGTCGGTCACGAGGAGCCAATCGAACGAGCAGAACTCCCCTAGTGGGGGGCTCTCTTATAGGAAACTAAGAGAATTCCCCGCGCGTTGCCGCGGGTATGAAGTTGAAATACAAATATACTCTCATTGCAGTCTATCGAGTCATCTATGTATCCGGTCAGTTTTTTTTTTCTTTCTTTTTTTTTTTGAGCAGATGTATCCGGTCAGTTAGCTGATGGTTAATTAACAGGTTGAGAGAAACGTAGCCCGTTTAATTAATTACCTGTTGGTGGCCGGTTTACAGCAGCCGCATTTTTGTAGATGTATATTGCTAGATTATCTGCTGCATGCACCTACCTCTTAACAATACGTGTCCATATACCAATTTTTAAAAGAACATACGCATGTATTCATACTTAGTATATGCACGTACTTTTTTCATATATCCATGTACTTTGGGAGTATATCCATATACTAAGGAATATTAATATATCCATATATACTTTTAGTATATCCATATACTTTGTGAGTATATATCCATATATGTGGGGGATTATTTTAGTATATCCATATACTTTGGGAGTATATATATATCCATATAATTGTATCTTTTGTCCTGAACAAAAATTGATAAACTACGTGTATTACACTACTTGTATATGCGTAGTAGTAGTATATGGACTAATACTTCCAGAGTATGAACAAATGGTACATACGTATGATGTTTTTGATAACACATATATACGTATGAATTGATACTACTGAACAAATCGGTTAAAAACTGGCTCACAGCTTGCCACCCAGGCAAGAAGCCTTCTAAGCCGAACGTGCACTTCATGCGTCCGGCCACCGCCCGCCATGAGATCGATCCGCTTCTTAATTTGTCCATGCACCAAAAGAGTCTGTGATGGTTATTTGCTGCACCTGCACCCAGATTATAGAAGAAAGAAGACCAAAATAAGATCGATCTAAAAGTTATACTCACCATTACTACACCCGGATTAGAAGAAAGAGAATCAAAATGATAGGTGTACTCACCAACACATGCGAGAGCAGGGATGTGGAGGTGCCGACAGTTGAATGGCTTTGCTGCTGAATGACCACAACACAATATCGTAGGCCGGCAGCGGCCCCTGCCGTCGTGCGATGACGAACAAATAGAAGCATGGATCGATGGGATTTGACATATTAGTCTTGGCAGATCGGATTCTCGTTAAATGATTACCTTTACCCACGGGGACATTTGGAGGGTTCGTGCTTCAGCATGAATGGTGGGTGGCCGGCAGCTGCAACTCAGTTTCCATCCTGATCGCAAAGAGCCGCAACGTCGTCCCCGTCGCCTCCTATGGTCCGATCAAAAAGAATGAATCAGAGATTAATCTTGCCTCGTTAAATGATTATCTTTACCCACGGGGAGATTTGGAGGGTCCGTGCTCCAGCATGAATGGAGGGCGGCCGATGGCAGGTCAGTTTCCGGCGGATCGCAAAGAGCCGGATGGGAGCAAATCCGATCGGTGTATATTTATATTATTAGTAGTCAGTTTTTGAAGAGGGAGAGAGAAAGTCACGTCAAAGCAGAGGGACGCGAGGAGTCCACTGTGTGTGGGTCGCTTGGTCGACGGGTGAAGGAGAACGGAGCAGGCAAGGCGAGCGCCGGTAACCCACGCGGCAATTTCAGTTACCAATTCATTAAATCAATCCCGTTCGCAGAAACCCCCTAAACAGTGAGGCCTCTTATAGGAGATTTAGATTTAGATTTAGATTTAGATATATAATAATGGGCTTTTCTATGGTACACCCAAATGGTTGTGAGCCCTATATATATTGCCACGCTCAAATTCGTTTAACAGGCAGCAAGCCCAGCCTTTAGCCTGCGGAAAGAATGGAAATGCCACTAAGCACAATATACAAAATACACCAGTGCACTGATGAGACCATGACGCGAGTCCACCAGATACATGAGCATTTTAACCCGGCCCAGGCCCGGCCCGCCCATGGTGGGCCGCACACGGATCCTGCAGGGCAGGATTTTCTCGGTCTAAAGTCACCAGACTTTTTTTTTTTTTTTTTTTTTTTTCGGCCCGACCCGTTAAATGCTCTGATATATCCACCAGTCTCCAAGCGGTTCCGGCACCGACGAATCCATTAGGTTTTCTCCCCTTATAACCATCCCTTCGCCGCCGCCGCCCCCGCCCCCGCCCCCGCCCCCATCGTCTTTGCCGCCGCGTTCCATCTTCGACGGGCAGGTGCGTACCTGCGATGCCTCCTTTCATCCGTTGCCGTCGATTCATATTTGGATACTTGGTTTTGTTTTTGCTGTAGGAGGATTAAACCTGATTGATTCTTCGTATTCAAATCGCAGAAATCAGATCTACGAGTAATCCAGGAAAAGTGAGTCTGCGCTGCTCCAGCTTCGACTTGTATCGGTGCGTACCTGCGCTCCCCTCCTTGTTGCCGTCGATTCACATTTGGATACTTGGATTTGTGGGATTTTGTTTTGCTGCGGGAGGATTAGGCCTGATTGCTTTCCTTTTGACAATCTTTTCTTCGTATTCAAACCGCAGGAATCACAACTACTAGTAAATCTCAGGAAAAACTGAGTCCAGTTCCCCCCGTTTCATCTTCGACTTGTTTCGGTGCGTACCTGCGATTCCTCCTTGTTGCCGTGGATTAATACTTGGAATTGTGGTTTCAGTTTCGCTGTAGGAGGATTAGGCCTAATTGATTTTTATTTGACAACCGATTCTTCGTATTCAAATTGCAGGAATCACAACTACTAGTAAATCTCAGGAAAAAGTGAGTCTTTGCCCTCTGGTTGGTGAGTTGAGTAGAAGGAGCACGAAACAAGGATGCCGAAGCGATTCAGCAGCAACAGCAGCCAAAGACTCTGGAAGAGGTGCTGCAGTGAACATGAGGGGAACCTTGAGAGGAACCTTTACCTTGTTCTTGATGACTTTATCAATGGATACAACATCCTCAAGATGAACTTGCCATCCAGCTCAGATGGAGGGGATGCTGTGCAGCCCTTGCCTCCAGCTTTATTGTGCATGGTGGCGGAGCGTGGGATTCCTGAGCTCTTCACGGCTGCCTTTGGTGCCAAGATCCTGATGATGCAAACTGCAGATTCTGAAATCTCGTATTGTGTCCCGATCATCGACGTCAACGCGCTGGACGTCATGCTTGGCCCTCGCATGCGCTGTCCGTTTAGTCCAATCTTCATTCCCATCAGCAGTGATAAGCTATTTGTTATAGATGTAAGCCCCTTTGAGGTCTGTCGCTTGCTGCCACAACCTGATGTGATTTACCCTTCCCTGATTCAAGACCATTGGGAGTGGGAAAAGCTCCAAATGCCACCATTCGAATCAAGTCTGAATGTCTCTTCCTATGCTGTGGACAACCAGGAACAAACCTTCTTCGTCAGCACCAAAGGCGACAGTGCTGCAACCTTCATCTTTGACATAGAGAAGTCTATCTGGAAACATCACGGCCGCTGGGTGCTGCCCTTCAATGGGCGTGGATACTATGACCGTGACCTGGATGGTTTTGTTGGGATATCCACAGACCCGGATACCCTTGGGTACCTCTACATCTGTGACATGACCAAAACCAGCACTGGTGAAGGCTTGTGCCCTTGCCCTGATGTGAAGTGTAGCAAGGTGAAGGTGTTCAACAAGAACCCAGCTGAGCACCATGTAGGTGCCACTCTCACGTACATGCACGATTCCAAATTCTGCATTGTGGAATGTGTCTACCTTGGTACCCTCGAGGCTCATCAGGTGCCGCAGGAGCCGGAAGCCTCCCCATGTGGAAGTTCCTATGTGTATCGTGTGATTACTTTCTCCATCAGGTATGACAAGAGGGCAGATGTGGAAGTTAAAAACTATCAGGTTAGTTGCTATGAAGTGCCTCCTGAAGCAACTTATCGATTCATCAATGCCAATCCTGTGGCATTTTGGCTGTGAGTTGTGAAAATCATGCCATGGTAATGAGTTGTATGCTCACTCGGGTGTATAACTCTAGCATGCCAATGTTTTCATTCAGTGTAATCTCAAACTGTGATCCTGTGGATCCTTCGCTACCTTTTTCACTTTTCATTCAGTAATCTCAAAACTGTGATCCTGTGGATCCTTTGCTATCTTTTCACTTTGGCGTCAATGTGATTTAATGTGAAATCTCAACTGTGGTTCAATGCTATGTAAGCTCGGGTATGTAAGCTCGGGTGTAGTGTTGCTTTTCTATGTTTTAATTTAAGGTGTAATCTCACTGTTGATTCAGTGAGTCATGTGATTCGCTCTAGTGTTAGAGCTTTTCTATGTATCAGTTTAATTTGTCTTACTGCGTTTCTGTGAAACCCTTGTTTTCATTGTACAGTTTGCAACAACAGATGAGGGTTGCATGCATCGTCAGTTGAGAGACTTTTGCTTTCAGTCATGCAGACGTCTGCCACCAGACCTTGATCATAGTATGGAAATGCTTCTCAACCTAGTGTAGCATTTTAATTTATTTCGTTAGCGAGATGATATCCTACGTCTTATTTGATCTGCCATGACATTCGTCTTTTTTTTTCTCCTATCTGAATGCGTGGTCTCAGAATGTGGTTCCCGGTGAAAGCAATGTAATCTCAAAAAAAAAAAAAAAAAAAAAAAAGCTTTAGCCTTGAAAAAAAATAAGATGCTAAGGGCTCCTGACATTGCAATTAAACTTGAACATGCACATCCAAGCAGTTGATGTATCTCTTTTAAGTAAGATCGTGACCACCGTATACTCCTAGCACCTGAGAAAAGGGACTGGAAGAGTAATGGTATTCGTTGAACAGGGAAAATGTCTAGTGCAAACTTATGAATAGGTGCAAGCTTGCAAACTTGATTGTGCGCTGTGAGATGATTACGGTACCTTTTGCAGTTTAGTGCCCGCACATCCTTTACACGTTTTACAATTAAGGGTCTGTTTGGTAGGGCTCCTGCGGGCTCCGGCTCCTTCACTTTGTAGCGTCGCGAGGCGGGCGGAGGAGCCCAAAATCGAGCTTCTTCGGCTCCTAGCAACATGACCCGCTATCAGTAAGAGAGGGAGGTACAGTGACGTGCAGGGGGAGCCGGACCCGAAGCTCCTTTTGCCAAAGAGGCCCTAAGTCCTTACAAAATGTGAATACATCGCTTCAGCTAAGGTAAACTGACAGTTCCTCTCTGAAGCGCTTCAACATTTGCATAGATGGGATGGTGGCGTGTCTTCAATGGCTTCTCCTTCACTCTGATAAGATATTAAGATCCTTATCTGTTGTTTCCTCTGCTCTTGGTGCTTTGTTCCCTTCAAGTGCTCGCTGAAATGCCCAAAAGGACTCTGCCCGCGAATTTTGCATGTGCCCGGTGCCTTCCAGTCATCTAGTATTCCTCGATGCCTTCCGACCTACCAGATATCAACGTAGACGATCAAATCGACTTATTGTCTCAATGTCTTCCTTCAGTATGCATTTACATTAGATCCATAGATTTGTTTTGCTATGTGTCATATATCTACATCAGTACACGCAATGACAAATAAGGTGCCTATTTAACAGTTATACTTGGAGAATTAGATGCAGCAGGGTGATACAAATATTTTTGTCCGTGTCACTATATTTCTGGGCACCTGTCTCTATTGGACAAAGTAAGTGCTGACGTTATGGTTATTTCCCCAGTGCTGTTTGGAAAGAACTGATAATCTGTTTGTATTTTTCAGGAGTTTGCAACCATGCATTCCACTTCCACTGTATCAGTCGTTGGCTAAAGACCTGTCTAGTGTCCCTCTTGGTCAGTAGCGCTGGCCGTTCTACCTCTTGATCAATGTGATTGTTATTTGTTAGCCCTGGCCGTTCTACCTCTTCATCAATGTGATTGTTATTTGTTACTCATGCCCGTCCACACCCTCTCACTTTCTCATTTGTAATCTGACATTGCACACAACAGTGAGTGGGAGTTCCAGAAGTATGGTCACTAGAGTGGCTTCGGCGTGGAGGGGCTTCATGTTTCTCGTAGTTTAGCAATAGTGGTTACTAAATACTGATGAACAGTCTATATGGATCGAAGCTCTAATTTTGGTGTATGCCACTGTTCAATAGCTCCTCCTCACTTGAAGCTTTAGACAAGTACTCTGTTTGCAGAAATTAATTAGTACTTATGGGCTATTGCAAATGTTTAGCTCTCCGTTTCCATATATTGGCATATCAATTTGCTTATATCCGGCAAACAGAGGAGTGAGAAGACGAAGATTATGTATGTGAGGAGGAAATCTGTATACAGTTATACACTGAGCTTGACTCAATGACAGATAATTTTGTCTACCAAATTATTTATGATTGGCATTTTCTAGTTTTCGTACAATGGCAATCTGCATAAGAATGTTAATTATAGCCTTGTGATAAGCCTATGGCTCAGGTTCTTTGCATATCTGTGTGGACTCAAACTTTGGATTGAGCTAATGCATGCACTCCTTAAAGTTCTATATTCTTGGTGGCTTTCCTTTTCCCCAGTTGTTATGTATCTACATTGCTTCATAGTCATGATTTTTGTAAGGTTGGGTACATCACAAGATGTTTCTAGCTCAGTTTTCGGCTGCAACATAATGTCCGATTGCTAGCGTGGCTAGAGAAGATATGTTTTTTTTAAGTATCTTTCATTCTTTGTCGGCGTCACCCAACTATGGGATCTAGAGTTGTCAAAAAAAAAACTATGGGATCTACAGAGGCCGCAGCAGATCCCACCAAAACACTTCAACACCTTCACCCTGCTATGCTGTTTGCATCCGTAGTCGAAAATATTGACACATAAAACAGTGTTCGATGGAAAAGGCAGGTCCCTTTTTGTTTTTTTTTTGGCAAATCATGCACTATTATCCAACTCCTTTCTCTGTATGCCTCAGGTCTATCCGTCTATGTCATCTAATCATTGCCTTCAACATCGCTCTTGCTTGCATAGCCTTGTAACCACCGATCTTGAACCCTAGTCCACTTCCTAAAATCCTACTATAGGAGACCTAGCAAATAACAAACTTATACAAATCTCTTGAAGGTCATCACCAGTGAGAATGGTGTTGGCCATGACTAACTGTTCCTTGCTTGGGCTACTTAATTAGGAAGGCAGGATATCAGTATCTTTTTGATAAAATCGTCAAAGTCGTTAAAACATGTCTAAAAAATAAGCATGCATCTCTGCTTTTGTGACATGTGCCATCCACTGCCGGAATGACCGGGAGGGAACGACCCGGATCCGTTCCGTGTCTGTTCCGGGTGGAACGGTGAACGGGGCAAGGATGCTTTAGATGCACCGAGCTCTTTAAAAACAAGTTTAAGTGAGCAGTTTTAGATTCCTTAAACGATTTCACCCAGATGATAGTTTATACCGAGTACTTTCTCTACTTTATTACCAGCCTTCTCCCGCCGCTCACCTTCTTCCACGTCGACCCGGCCGCCGACGCGAGGCGGCTCCTCGGCGCGCTCCTGCCACGGCACCCCGCGCTCCACCACTTCCTGCAGGCTCACGACCGCCTCGTCGTTCTCGGCCTCGCTACCGCGCGCGCGCTCCCGCAGCTAGCTCCTCGCCGTCCTTCCGCGCCTCCCACTCCTACCCGCTCTCCCTGTTCCGTTGCGCCAGCTGCGCCTCCGCCTTCGCGTCGAACCACCTCCTCCCGCACCCGCTGCCGCTCCGCCTCTTCCCGCGCCTCCCACGCCGCAACCCCCACTCCTTCACTTTCCTCCTCGCTTCCCTCTCCAACCACCTGGACACCGACCCTGCCGCTGCAGGCTCCGTCGCCGCCCGCTTCATGGGCACCCACGTGCACGCGCTGGCCGTCAAGGCTGGCGCCGCGGGCGACCTCTACGTGCGTAACGCGCTGGTCCACTTTATGGCGTCTGCGGAGACGTGGTGGCGATGCGGAAGGTGTTCGACGAGCTGCCGCTCGTGCGGGACGTCGTGACGTGGAATGCCGTCCTCGCTGGCTACGTGCGAGCGGGCATGGTGGGCGTTGCGCGGGAGGTGTTCGACGGAATGCCGGTTAGGGATGAGGTTTCTTGGAGTGCGGTGGTAGGAGGTTATGTGAAGGAAGGGGAGCTTGAGATGGCGCTGGGACTGTTTAAGAATATGGTGGCGCAGGGGGTGAAGGCGAATGAAGCGGCAATAGTGACGGCACTGTCGGCAACTGCACAGCTGGGGCTGCTTGAGCAGGGGAAGTTTGTGCATGAAGTGGTCAAGAAAGCAGGAATGGCAGTCAGTGTGAACTTAGGTGCTGCACTTGTCGATATGTATTCCAAGTGTGCAAGTGTGGCAGCGGCGAAGGAAGTTTTTGATGCCATGCCCAGGAGGGATGTGTTTGCTTGGAACTCCATGATCTGCGGTCTTGCTACCCATGGATTGGGGCATGACGCGGTCCAGCTCTTTGAGAAGTTTGTCGGTGAGGGGTTTTACCCTACAAACATCACATTTGTGAGGGTGTTGAATGCCTGCAGCCGTACTGGCCTTGTTGATGAAGGGCGGTGGTATTTCAAACTGATGGCAGAGAAATATGGCATTGAGTCAGAGATGGAGCATTATGGATGCATGGTTGATCTTTTGAGTCGTGCTGGTCTTGTTCAGGAGGCCATTGAATTGATCGAAGGAATGCACATCCCACCTGATCCAGTTCTCTGGGGCACAGTCCTCTCAGCTTGCAAGAGACATGGCCTTGTGGACTTGGGCATAAGTGTTGGTAATAAGCTAATTGAACTGGATCCAGCTCATGATGGACACTATGTCCTCCTTGCAAGTATATACTGTGAAAGCAAAGAAATGGGATGAAGTCAGGAAAGTTAGGAAATTAATGTCTAACCGTGGCACCAGCAAGTCAGCTGGTTGGAGCTTGATGGAGGCGCATGGAATTGTGCATAAGTTTCTAGCAGGGGACATGGATCACAAGGATTCTGTACAGATATATAACATGCTTTGCATGATTGACAGAAGGTTGGCTGAGGCAGGATATGTACCAGATGTGTCAGCAGTCTTGCATGACATCGGGGATGAGGAGAAGGTTCATGCCATTAAGGTGCACAGCGAACGTCTTGCAATTGCTTACGGGTTCATTGTTGTTGAAGCTGGCAGCCCAATCCGTATTGTCAAGAACCTTAGTGTGTGTGGCGATTGTCATGAGTTCAGTAAGATGGTGACAAAGGTTTTTGGCAGGGAAATTATTGTGAGGGATGGTAGTAGGTTTCATCATATGAAAGATGGGAAGTGTTCTTGCCATGATTATTGGTGATTAATCATTCAGACATGTTTCTTCACAACTATGATGTGAAGTTCAGACCATGATTTTGATATACTTGACAAACTGGTGATTGACATGAGTTCTGTTTTGGTGAGATTCCAATATACCATTTCAGATGTCATATAGGGCTTCTGCTCAGGTGTTCACAGCCCAAGGCTATAAGAGGTACTTTAACCTTTCTAAAGTAAAGCTTACAGTCTATTCGTTCTGACGATAAATAGTCTTTTTTTTTTCATTCTCTCTCTTTTTTTTGGCTTAAGCAGAGAATGATCCACACATCTTGATGCATGTTAAGAATTTTTTGGGGGCATCCTCATGAAGCAAGAGGTACCTTCAGCTCCCTCTCTCCAAAATTTAGACAAAGTTGGTGGCATAAGGTGGTATGTATTGGCCAAATGTTTGTACGATGCACAATTACCATCTTATGTTTTTGCCTCTCACAAAGTTGGTGGCTATCAGAACCCTATTTTTATTTTCTATAGGGTAGGCATGTCCTGTTATTTATTATTATTATGTGAACACTTAACACCAGCTGCAAACTCAGTATGAAATGGAGGAAATCAGTATGTGAACAATGTTAGAATCACAAGGAAAAGATAGATATGCTCAAATACGTGGTAAGCACATA
This sequence comes from Hyparrhenia diplandra, assembly GCA_015847255.1. Taxonomy (NCBI): domain Eukaryota; kingdom Viridiplantae; phylum Streptophyta; class Magnoliopsida; order Poales; family Poaceae; genus Hyparrhenia; species Hyparrhenia diplandra. Next base: position 262,206 of record JADLZK010009072.1, read on the forward strand.
TTTAATGGAACAAAAACTTTTACGGTACTTGTCTAACTTGACAGTTTAAGCAACTAAGCAAGCGCTAAAATGCTGTTCAGAATTCTGCATTGAAAGTCTTCATTTCTTCAATAAGAATTTCAGGCAGCTAACAGACTGAGAAGCTGTGCTTTTGTAAGTGACCTTATGATTCAGTAATGTCCCCTTTTTTGGTGATAATTTGCAGTGTGCTTTATCTTTTATGGATACTTAAGACAATGGTTGAAAAGTGCATGATGGAGTTGGATCATTTCTATGGATACATCAAAAGGAACAGATGAAGGATAAGCAAAGGAATATTTGCTAGGATCTGGGAAGTCATGATATTTGAGATAGGAACAGGGGCTGTTATGAGGCATCAACTTGAATCATATGTAAATCAACTCAGTCAACCAAATCGCAGGTTTTTTATTTGAACTGACTTCTAGGACTTGATCCTCCCTGCCGGTAATTAGTAGACCTATTAACTTTCCATGTGCCCATGTTAACATCTCAATCTTCTAATTGATATAACTAACTGTTTGAAATCCACCAGTATCATGTAACATCCTTGCGCAGAGCTGTTTCTTGGAGTTAACTGCACAAGTTATGCAGGAAACTGGGCCATTAAAAGATTATAAATCTTGTTGTCTTTTACCTATTAGCAAAATGTATTTTTTATTTTGAAAGCAAGAGAAGTGCTTTTTGCATATTAATAATGGGGAGGAAGAGTTAAGGCCTTAGGCCAATAGGTTAAAAAAACGACTGCACAGACGTCAGGTGCGCGAAAAACTACAAACACAGGACAATAATTAATTAGAAAACGCTCTGCTCCTGCTATCCAACCAAGATTGGGTTTCTTCTCTGATTTTCACCTCTCCTAAGATAAGATAGCAAATGACTGGCATCTTTGAAACATTCCTGTCCTTCCAAATTTCCCAATGTATTTATTATTTTTATCAGATGCTCATTTTTCAGGTTGGCTGCAGTTGAGCATCTGGTAGTCTCCTTGATTCATCTGCTAGAGCTAGCATTGAGATTATCACTGCTGGCATTGTGCAAAAACTGCCTAGATTATCACTTGTATGGACAGCTTAGATTTTTTTTTCGATAATGGACAGCCTAGATTGTCACTTTTTTTGAAACAGCACAACTGGCTAGATTATCACTTATATGGACAGCCTACATATTAGCCGGAATCTTATTAAGCGCGTGTGCGCTCAACGAGTTATCAACACGCGCTTCCCCTCCAGTCTCCACCCAACCCGCCTCTCGAGGTTTCAGAACCGTCCTCTGGCTAGCTGCGGTGCGGCTGCTGCTATCTCTGTCGCATAGAGGAAGGAGAGTGTAAGGGGGACTAGACAGCGAGGGATGGCTTCCCCTGATCCATCAGCGGCAGGCGCCGGCGCCGGCGCCGGGGGCGAGTCGACGAGCCTGGCAACAACCGTGGAGCCGATCCGGATGCCGACGGTGGAGGAGATCAAGGGGCAGGACATCTGGAACAACTGCGCCGTCCGCAGCGTCGCCAGTGGCGTCATGGGTGAGATCTCTCTCTCTTATTATTTCTCGGACACAAAGTATGGCATTTGTTTGTGATGAGCTATATTTATTGCGAGCTAAATGTTAATCGTTTGGTGTCTTGGAGACTGGATAGTGATAGAGAAATTGAGAGGTCTGGTATCCTGGCAGTTGTTCATTGGTTCCATGGTTATTTACTTAGGGTGTGTTTGGTTCGAGGAATGAGGTGTTCCATTATCTTTTCACTCACTTTTTTGTTTGTTTCTTTGAATGGAATTGGTTCATCCATGAGGAATGGGTTGATTCCACCAAAATGGCCAAATACATAGGATGAACTCATAATGCATCACCTCATATAGCATGAGGTGGTTCCTCAAACCAAACACACCCTTAGCTCTTCCTTGTTTGTCCAAAGAGTTTGGAACATATAAAGCTACTTTTGTAAGTGAAATAGATTTGTGTGCCACATTGTATCAATTCGAAGTTGGTTTTATTATAATAATCATTTTGTTTGTCTCTTCTTGCCTGTTTAGAGATCTTATAAGAAATTATTGGACAAGATCAAAGAAAAGTTTTATTGTCCCTTGAAACAAAATTTAATGTAAAATGTTATAGGGTAATGGAGTGTATTTGTTGTGTACTTGCCTCAGGTAATTGCAGGACAATATTTTGTATACTTTTGTCATGGTAATTGATGGCCATTGAATATACTGCATGAATTCGTTCAACAAAATTTCAAGTAGGTTGCAAAGAATTTGCCCAGAGGTGGAAAGGCTGTATTTAACTTTGTGTACCCTATGCTGTTTTTCTCTTTTACCTTCAGTGTTGCTAGAAGCATGTAGCAATAAACGTAGGGTGTTGTTTTTCTGTACCCAGTAAAAAGCAAGCTCATGTTTTTACTATTTGATATGGTTCATGTCACATTATCATGTTCACTCACTACCAGGAATTAGAGGGAATCTAATGCTTAGTTTATTGAAGGAAGCTTGATTTCAAATGCTTCATTCTATCTCTATCTACAAAGGCCTGTAACACAAATTTGCCCTGGTGTAACCCTGTAACAGTGATTTTTTATGCACAACATCTGTTTTCTTAGAGTGTTTTTTAAGACAGAACTAGTGATATTCATAATGTGTGCTCTATCTATCATCTGCATGACCAAATCTTCAGTTGCTTCTTTATAGTTTGGTGTTTAGTACCGTAGACTGAAAATCATGTCTTGTCTTACCTTACGCTAAATAACCCACCAATGATACTCAATAGAGTCTAGTGCTCTTGTTACAAGTCTAGCAGTGCCCATAATTTTTTTTTCTATGGGAAACTTTTATTAACTCTCTATCCTTTCTATTCATTAGGAGGCAGTCTTGGTGCACTTATGGGACTATTCTTTGGAGCTTTGGACAGCCCAATAATGGCAGAGGACATGACAGCAAGGCAGCAAATAGTATACACAGCAAAGCAGATGGGTAGGAGAAGTATAAGTAATGCCAAAACCTTTGCAGTCAAGGGTCTGATTTTCTCAGCAGCTGAATGTACCATTGAGAAGGTAGATAATTGTAACTTTTTTTTTTCATTTATAGTTGTTTCGGCATGTTCTCTTCCAATTTAAACTTTGTATTTCCATACTTTGGCACTGGAGGAGCTTTAGCTGTAAAAGGTAATTTGTTTGTCATGCCATCTGTGAATTCCTGAGACAATTTGCCTAACTTTTAATTATCAAAATTTCCTTTCAAGCAGCTTTATTCCAACTATTTGTGTCACTGGTCAGATCTCCGCCTGGCACGGAGAGACGGCGCCTCGCCTCGAGCTCCGCCACACCTGAGCCTGTGGCCGCCTCCAGCAGCCAGCACGGCGACCCCTAGGTGGTAACCAAGATTCTGTGCAGGGGTCCTAATTTTCGACGACGAATGAAGCCATTTGTGTCACTGGTCTCCTGCCTATATCTCAATATGTAAATCTGCAGTTCTGATCATAGTCTGAAGTTGAAAGGTGTTACTGTTCTTTGTATGTATGACATACACGTTTTCTCTTCCTGCTTAGGAACTAGCTAAGAACGAGGAGACATTACCTATATTGCCATCCTGATGTATTGACATTTCCTATATCCAAGCTACATGCATTGGATGTGCGGGGTTTGCTGCGTTCTCAGTGGCACTTGAGAAGTTCTTTGATCGGCATACCTGAAATGGGTGTTGTCAATTTGAGGCCAGCTGAGTATGAGTATGAGCAGCGTTGGCAGCATCATATCTACGTCTCATGAAAGATCTTTTAACCTTTTTTTTTTTTTTTATTACTATTCCCAATACCTTGCCTGGCTTCATAGTTACTCCCTTCGTCCTTGCGGAGTATAACCCTAGTTTTTTGAACCGGACCGGACGGGCGGTCGGACCGCTAAAAGACCGAACCAGGACCTTCACCGGCTCGGGTCACTTAAAAAGATCGTTTGTGCATTCGAACCGGAAAAAACCGGTCAAACCGGCCGGTTTTTGAAAAACCGATGAACCGGGCGGTTCAAATTGAACCGGGGCGGTTTTTAAAGTTATCCAAGAATGCACTCCGTGGACTCAGGGAAAGGCTATCCGTTCAGGGGCATTATTGGAAAAATATGTCAAAGCTGCCCTTTTCGTTCCAGCCTTCTACGGCGGCGGCGGCGCATAGGTTGCAGCAGCACGGCGGCGCTCGAGCAACGGCCGGCGAGCGCGGGACTGCGGGCATGCGCAGCGTGCGCGGGCCGCGGGTGTGCTGCTGACTGGCGGCGGGCCGGCGGCTGCTCTGCTGCGGCCGTGGGTTCTGCTGCGGCCGGCGGCTGCTCTGCTGACTGGCGGCGGCCCGGGGAAGCGGAAGGCAGCGCAGCTGGCAGCGCCGGCGGAAGGGCCATAGGTGACGGAGACCATGGCTGCTAGTGTGAATCGTGAGTATGCTTGAGCAACTCCTCCAGTTCGATTGCTCAGTTGCTTGTCGGCATCATGTCCATCTTGCAAAGTCTGACAGAATCCTTTTTTTTTTTTTTTTAAAGAAATTCGGTAGAATCCTTTGAGTAGAGGATCTGGTAGATTATTTTAGCAATGTCCAGATCTGGTAGACCATGGCTGCACAGCAAGAAATGAAACTTTGACATCTTACAAACTCATGTAGCAGCTATCTAGGTAGTTTGTTTATGAACTTCTGAAAGGAGATATGATCAGGTACTAGGTCCAAAGTTATTACTGTCACGAAATGCAGACAAGAAGCAATCAACTGAGCTTACCCTTAATTTATGGTTTAAAAATTCTGATAGAATGGATTCAGCGATGCAAATGTCCTGAAAATGCATGCATTAAATGCTCTTTGCTTGTATGTTTAACTGTTAGTGCTAGTCTGCTAGATATTCCTTCTCCCACTTCTGCTTGTATGTTTAATTGTCACAGCTCATGTGAAAAATAGATATCTTTCTTACTGTTTTTTGTTTTGTTTAATGGGATTTCATTCACAGTGGGTTCTTCAGATAATCCCACTTCTACTCCAGTTCCAATTGACCCATCTCAAGAGCCTGCCACAGAAGGAACCTATATGGCTATATTTTCATGTGTGATTGTGTTTACTATGAGTGTGAGCCGTAGTAGAATTAAATTATGTTGTTGCATTTGTCAATTATATAATTATATATATATATTGCTTGATTGTCAATTTAAATCATATATATATATATATAACGGTTCAAAAAATTTGTGGCCGGTTCGATAAAACGGTCCATTATTATTGGACCCGGCGGTTCAAACGGTTCTAAACGGTTGGACCAATGAACCATTGAACCGACGGCCTCGCCCGGTTCGATCACCGGTCGGTTCAAAAAACTACTAGGAGTATAACTAGACAACTGGAGCGCCGAAGTGATCCACCCTGATCAATATCGATACTGATGACAGACATTGACCGAGTTGTTTACTTGTTCTCAAATGTGTTTTATGTTATTTCTCGACATCTGCAGCCAACGGGTGTCTATTTATTGTTTCAATCTGTTGGCGGTACTAACAGAAGTCTGAAGTCACGGACGTTTGTTGATCTTCCCTTCGCTGCTCCATCACTGCTGATGCAATCAAGTGATCCACACAGAACTCTTTTTTTCAGCCTTCCGTATTTATCCGCCAATGCCATTATTATTGCATAATATTTGTGATCTCTTTCTGTCAGCATAAATATATCAAAGATTTTTTTTAAAAATAAAAAATGCCAGAGCAATACTGTAGCATTTTAATGAAAATGGAAAAAAGAATGAAAAAAAAAATACAAGAGTCCAAAGCCCAAGCCCATACTCGGTTGGGCCTTCGGGTGCTCTCGCGTGCACAGGTGACATCCGTTAGATACTCACTCGATCCTCCCCTCCCACCCTCCTTTGCCCTAGCTCGCCCGCCGCCGTTCTCCACGAGATCCCCTCCTGTCAGCCCTAGCTCGCCCGCCGCCCTCCTCCACGAGATCTCCGGGCGCTGCCGCCGTCCTTATCGCAGCATGGCCAAGCGGAAGCGCGGCAGCGGCAATGGCGGCGGCAATGGCGGCCAGATGGATCCACTTGCCCGTTTTCCGGTGAGTTTTCTATAGATCTTTGATATGGCCAGTCTATAGTTTTTGAGGCGTCGCCTAGTCTTCGCCAAGCTCTGCTTGTGGCTTGGCTGCTCCTCTGCTCGAGTCCCCAGCCGCCCGCTCCTGCTGCGGCCTAGTTTTGGTTTTATGTCAGGAAGGGTGTCAGCATCTTGTATAATTCCTTTCTTTCTATGTTGCAGCCTAAAGTGCTACTGCTGTTTTTCGACAAAACAGCCTTTGGGTGGAGGGAGTCCATGTCAGAGTATGTTGAGAAATCCTCATCCATGGATCTGATATCAGTACCTGGAGATGACTCCCAGAAATCCACCAAGTCCTCAGATCGTGCAAGAGATACTGTTTGTGCTGGCACGTGGTGGTTCACTGCCCTTCATGATGCAGGATATACCCTCCGTGGTGATGTTAGAATGGTGGATTTTGGAGTTGATCAGTTAGGTTTTCTAAAGGGAACCTTTGCTCTTCTGTGCAAGGTCAGGCTTATAGCTGGGAAGGGTAGGAAACAAGACATGGGCGCTTGGGCAGACATCATAGAGCATGGAATTCACGGAGGGCGAGGGAATTTGTCGCTTCCTGTAGATTTGAGGTCATTCCTGTCTCTGTTAAGAAACTACAGCAGAAATCATGCTGCGCTTGTGCGAAAGCATATATGCCATGAGAGTGAGGTAGAGAAATCAGCTTTGGTTATGAAAATCCATGACAGAGTTCAGGTCCTCAGGGTGACTAACAACAACCGGTACACCCAGGTTGTCCAAAAGATTGCGAATGGGAGGAACTGGCGCGCTGCAGCTTTGCTAAACATCCATATTCAGAATGTGATGAGGTTTAGCAGTCGCAGAGACAATCCGCCTGACGTAACCCAGTTTGTTATCATGTTCCTTACCACCCCCATTGGCAAAAGGTATGTTGATACCGAGGAAGGGTTGATTGGATGCCGGAGGAACAGCCAAGCGCATCTGGAAGCCGACTGCTCTACTGACAGCAATGGCTACGAGGAGGCTGCTCTTTTTGGAGCATGCGCTGCTCTGGCAGTATACTATCAAAGGCCAAACGTGAAGGTTGGGCAGAAGATGCCGCCTACTCTGGCCAGAAATGTTGGCTTGGCTATCAGCCAGGCTATTGAGAACAAGGGCTATCTGCTAGAGCAAGCAAAGGCAGCAGCTATACTTGCAGCAAAGTCTACGGTTAACCTACCATTGTCAATTCCACAAACTGATTTGCAGCAAGTACAAACAGCTGCAAGCAATGCAGCAGCTTCTGTGGTTAGCCAACCGTTGTCAATTCCACCTGCCTATCCTTCAGAAATGTTCTTACCCAGTGATGTCGAGAAGATGTTTCAGCTCATCGCGCCCACCCTTGGTACTGATCTTCAAGGTGCAATGTTTTCAGAAAGTGAAACCTATTCTATTGATGGAGCACAAAAAGTGGTTCTTCTTCTGTAGAAGAGGTTTGTCTCCACTCCCTCCATCATTTGCATATATTTAAGTCCCTGGTTCATTATACTGTGTGTCTATCTGAATACAGCCTGCAGATTTTTGTTTCCCCTTGGAAGCATTGTTGTAGTTGCTAGGACCAGCCCCCATGTTCTGATTCAGACTATTATCATGTTCCATTTTCTGTTTCTTAGGAGAAGGGATTCCATCATTGGGTCTATCATTGCCATTTCTGATCCACTGTGTTCCAGCAGGATTAGTGTGTCCTCATGAACAATCTTGTTAACAGAGTTGTCCGCTTCCACTGGAACCACTTGCTGATTTAGGATGTTCCCTCCCTGAGCAACCTGCTCATTCTGGGGAGAATGAATTTTGGGCGCTTTAGCATCATTTCCCCGCCCACCATCCTGAACACGACCTCTATCTTCCCCACGCAGAACCCAACTTCTGTTCCTTGGACCTTGCCACCCCTTACGAGCACCACCACCCTTGTTCTCACCGTATCCCTGATTGGATCTGCCTCCACCCTGTTTATCACCGTATCCCTGATTGAATCTGCCTCCACCCTGGTTCTCACCATACCCCTGATTGAATTTGCCTGCGAAATTAGTACGGCGGTCCATATTTTTCCTAGGCTGCCAAGGAGCCTGAAGGACCTGCAAGAATGACCGAGTATCACCACCCAAAGTAGACCATTGAGGCCAATTATATATGTTTATCTATGCTGGTTGCTGAATTTAATATCTGTGCAGTTGTACATTTTATTGCTTGAGTTTCTTGGCATTATCATAATCCTCCATTTTGATTGATTGCTACAGGGTTATTTTTATCTATGCACTTTCAGGATCAGGGACATTTTGTAACTCTGATTCTGTTTATTTTTCAGATGTGGAATGCAGAACTGTCAACCAAGATGACATACACAGTACTGATTGTAGGTAGTTGGTACTTGCAGCAGTAGCTGAATTTTTTGTATGGGTACTTCGGTACTTATGATTCTGGATAGTATGATGAACAACAGAGCAGTAGTAAGAGTAAGAATAATGCCCCTGTGGATCCGCCTTTGCTGCTAATTCTCTGTCGAAAGTTGTCATCTGATTGTGCACTTTGTTAGTAGTTTCTCCCAGCTTTAATAAAATAGAACCACTTGTAGCAAGCAGTTCAGCTCTTGCTGATGAGCCATTAGCGATTAGATTCTGTATTGCAGTTGGAGCACTTGGTAAAAAAAATTCAGCATGAAATTCTATTGCAGTATACATATGTTTCTTCAAACAGTCTGCTGATCATGTTTTTGAAGTAGCAATTGTGCACCTGTTTGGTGAGGTGGTTTCATGTGAGATCAAGAATAGTCGTCTTTGCAACTAACTAGAGATTTTTGGTAGCAAGATTATGGTTGTAATTGTAATAATGCTGAGTTGTTTTTGACTCTGAATTGCTCGATGCTGGAGCCTGGAGTTACTCACCAAATTTTCCATCTGATATTGGTATCATCTGAGAGGCAGTGACGGCAGATGATTTTAGGTGGTGTTTGGTTTGTGGAATATAATAAGTTGATTCATCACCACCTCATTCCTCATATGCTCATAACTAGTTCTAGTATGACTGTATGAGGATTGACGAATGAGCTCATTTCACCAAAATTGAGGAATGTATCCATGATACATCACCCATCTAGAATGGTTTGATTTCTCAAACCAAATACTCGCATCAGTATGTTTGGTTGTACTTGTGTAGCAGGTTTAATCATGTACTATGTGCATGATTGTGTTGCGATTAAGGGTCACCAGTTTATTCAATCAAGCTTTCCTTTTGTTATTGTTATTATCCCCTTGTCTGCATCTGGGCGCTTGGTTTAAATTTTCTTTGGTTTTTTTTTTTTTGGTTTAAATTTTCTTTGGTGATGCCTGTCAGTCAATCACTAATCCACTCAAAGAACACATCCAGAGTTTGTTTTGCCCGCACCATGACAGGACATATTCTTAGGTTCCATACAACATGTTCAATAATTGCATCCTCAGGGGCCATAGAGCGCGCATCCAATCAAACTATTGGGCACATGTTGGTCTGGATTTCCTTATCAACTTTGTATCCACTGTCTTTTTAATTTTTATCACATCTTTTGCTTTCCGAAGATGCTCAGCTTGCTTGTCAAACTAGCTGAACTTGAGTCTCTTAACCTTGCCTGAATCCCTTTCATTTGGGTGATTGGAGGATTTTTGAACAAAAAGTTGATTGAATGATTATATTTTCTTTCTGGGTAAAAAGTAGCTAGGCATTCTGGTTCTCCAAATATTAGTCTTTTTTTTTTTTTTGTTAAAAGTAACTGCTGACTAGGCTTTCTGATGCTCCAAAGTCTAGTTCAACCCCTTTGGATTGTTTATTTTCCCCCCTTTGAGGATTATTTTTGTGCATTCTTTTTCCTGGAAGATGAGCTATTGTTTAGTTCACCCTAGTCTGGTGGTGCTGTGGTAACACAATTTTGATAAGTTTAAGCTATAATTTTTTTTTCCAGTCCCTGATTGGCGCCTGCTCCTTTGAAACTCTGGATGTCTTCCCCCTGAATTACACCGGAATTGTGCAACAATTCCATTCGTTGATTTTTCCTGGAATTGTTGCAAAATTCCTTTGTTCCAACATGTGGCCTGATGCCCTCCCTGACAGTGGCGGTCCGCGAAGCCTGCCTTTAAAAAGAAAAGACAAGGAGCAGAGGCGGAGGACGGAGCACCCCGAAGCAACAAAAACGAATCAGCAAATCAGAAGAGACCGAAGCAACACCCCATTCAAAGTTCGCTCGCCGACACAACGGCATGCATACACGGCAACAAGTGCAAGATGCACCAACCAAATAAAAAGAACAGCAGAGCACTGCAGTAGCAGTACTCGCTGCAAGTAGAGGTCAAATTGCTGAAATTCTTGTAATTATTATTGCCAAACACAGTTACCATTACGCATACACAGAGTTACAGACTGTCATGGCTTCTTGTTAATCGATTGGTAGAAGTCTGCATCAAATTAAACTCTTTTTATTCAATTCCATGGGTCTATGGCTGATCAATTCAATGGAGCAAAGGATTGACGACTTGACCTGCGAAGACGACTAGGCCACTGTCCTCCTCCATGATGAAGAAGAGGAAAGGGTGATCGGCAACAAAGTCGACGATGAGATCATCCGGCATGGCGAAGCCCATCATGTTCCCAACGGTGCCCGCAGCAGCCACGGTCCCTTTCTCGTTGACATTGACGAAGCAGTGGTGTAGCATGGCCGACACGGCCACCTGCTGCTGAGACTGAGCATCCGGCAGCATCAGCATCGCCGAGAAGTCGGCCATGGCAGGGTGGAACGGCAGGTGGAGCCCGAGGTCACACAGGACACGCGAGGCCTCCACCTTGAGCGACACGTTGAACCTGGGGATCCTGAGCTTGCCCACCGTGACGCGCTTCTCCGGCACGACCGTCTTGCGCAGGAACGCCGCCGGGTCGGAGCCGATCCGGCGCACCAGGCCTGGCAGGCCGTCGAGCTCGTCGGGGAGGTAGAAGTACATGGCGAAACTGCGATCGGTGTAGGCCATGCGCAGGACGTTGAAGCCGGGATGGCAGCCGATGCGCATTTTGGTGTGCAGGTGGTTCCCCGTCATGAAAGGCACGACGACGGCGTGGTCCGGCGAGACATGGAAGGTGCCCTCTTCGGTGTCGCGCGGGTAGAAGGGGTCGTTCCAGTTGCAGTTGAAGTAGAGCGCGCTGGCGATGACGACGGCCGTGCCGGCGTCGATGGAGCCCTCCGCGAGAATGTTCTCGAACAGGCTCTTCTTGTCCATGTCCAATTGAACAAGCTCCTCCTCATCGCTATCATCCACACTCTTGATCTCATCGGATTTCATTTCTACCAAGCCGTCGTCGCCGGCGGTCTCTCTCCTAAACCAGTCGTTGATCTCCTCTCTCGCTGCCTCGGGGTTGTCACTGAAGGTGACCTTCCTCGCGGCGGCTCTAAACTTGGAAGCGGCGACGTCGGCGAAGGCGGGGTTGAGGCGGAGCGCGGCGTCGACCCAGTCGCCCATGGCGCTGCGGACCACGGGAGCCCTGCTGCCGTCGTCACGGCCACGGCTGGCGGCGAGGACGTCCGAGGCCACCTTGGAGGCGAGCGCGGCGTGGGCGTCGGCGCCGGCGGGGCCGAGGAAGGCGACGATCTGGTCGCGGGTGGTGCCCGAGGCGCCGGAGGCGAGCAGGGAGAGGACGGCTTGGATGGAGAGCGGCGAGAAGGCCAGGTTGGTGGGCTGCTGCGCCTCTTCCCCGTCGGGGTCGTGGCTGCCGAGGTGGCGGAGGAGGCGCATGGAGAGCTCTACCTGGTCTCTCACGGCGCCCTCCATGGCCATGCTCACTCAATCAGTCCACTCCTACTGCGACTGCGAGCGAGAAATTCGGCTGGGATTTGGAGAAATGACCATGTCAAGGACATTCCTTCGGGTCGAAGGGAATTCCCTTTTTATTTTTTTTTTTAGAAATGATTTTATTTTTTTTTTTGAGGCAATTTTATTTAGGGTTTCGAAAAAAGGTCATCTCGACGATTCTTTGCGTCTTCAAAGGGAAACGATGCAAACCTGCAGTGGTGGGCCATAGGAGTCCGGCTCGACTCGTCGAGTTGGCAAGGCGGATACACGGCCGGTGGGTTTAGTTTTTGGCGAGGGGGCCATAAGAACAATTCGGGGTGCAATAATAAACCATCTCCTATCAGATTCCCTAAGCCAAGCCAATTCTGCCGCTGCTGCAAATTTTCACCTAGATGAAAGAGTATCCTAAGCCAAGACAACTCAATAAAATTTTAACTTTGAACCTGTTCAACCCAAACCAGAACGAATGTGGGAATGGATTTGCGCCCCACAGGCTACGTGGGAACTTAAATAGTACTCCTTCTATTCCATAAAAGCATATAGTTCTCACACCCTAAAAAGTCAAACATTGTAAACTTTGACTACAATTTTATAAAAAATACTAACATTCATGAAACAAAATATGTACAATTAGATTAGTTATGAAATATATTTTATATAAAAAATATATGACACAAATGCTAGTATATTTTTTCCTATAAACTTGGTATAAAAGTTGACATATTTTGACCGACACACTTTCCATAATTGCATGTTTTTGGGAACGGACGGAGTATGTCCTTTGTTATTTGATCCTTTCTTGTTTTTGTATTTTTTTATAAATAAATTTGTCTGCATGGGCCATGACCCCATTAGTTTATTTTAAAAAATTAAAGGTGGTGCTAAGAGATAAATTTGTATGCTTTGGAGCCCCTCTGCATGAAATTTTTTATATTTATTTTTGTGTTGAGGTACCTGAGTCAAGTTTACTTCGAAATCATAAACATAAATGAAGAATCTAGAGTTTCCTCTTCGACCCGTAAAAATTGGGATACCTTGACTTGCCGCCCCAAGTCGATCCGAAAGAGTTCTTAGCGATATAGATGAACACGGCGCGGCCAAGGGGACTTATGTCCCCTCTGCCCCCCTATTGTAGCTGATGCTCTGAAGCGGTCGTGGCGACCTCTATTCGTAGTGGTCGGGCCTGCTGCTTAGTTTAGTGTGCGACTGTGTGTTGTGTGCAATAGTGTTCTATGTTTCCAATTCATTCATTTAGTGTTGGAGTTGTGGGTTTAGCCTTGTCTTTGACAATCTAGTCTCTGGGAGAAAAATATGGTCCCCAAAACAAGAGAATATTAAAGTGTAAGAAAGAAATTAAGTGTGCCTTAGTTTTCTTACACTAAGATTTAATTCTATTGCACAAGAAACTTTCCGTGCACTAAATTTAATATAACTTTGCACTGCTGCACAATAGCAGCCATCAGCACTAGTTCGGTGCTACTTTTCAGCCGCTTGAAGTCGGCGATGGTGGCAGTGTGATTCTTGAGCTCCCTTGTCGCACTCACCCTCGTGGTCCGTGTAAGGCTAGTCGCCCGATGCCGCTGTTCCTAACAATCCATTGGAGGCCCTCCCGGGCGAGCGTTTCTCCCTCTAGCGAATGCGCAGTCATCGGGCAGCTGCTCCAATAGAGAGATGAGCTTCGCCGTCTTTATGTAGTGGAGGCTCTAGACCGTAGGCACGATGACGAATGCCTAGCAAGCTCCCATGTCACCCTTGTTCACAGGGTAACCCTCCGCTCCCTTCGAACTCCCACTCATGCTAGCTAGTTAGACACTAGCTACCAATGTCACAGTTGGTTTTGCCCTCAAGGGCATATGCCCCCATGTACCTGCTGGATTAAATATAACATGAAAATTAAATGCCTAAATTTCTAACACATCCAACGGTGTGTGCACATGGGGCAATATGCTCTTGAGGGCAGATTTTGTGTGTCCAGCTACGACACATATCAATTTCCCTCTTCTTCCTCTTGTGTGCTTGCGTGTGTAAAAGGAGTTCCATCATTTTCTTTGTTATTATTGCATTGTACTAATTAATAACTTATCTTCTTGCCACAGTATATATGGACTTGATCATCAGTTTAGAAATGCTAATCTTTCCGGCCAATCGGTGGTCATGTGGATGGAGGAAGCGGTCAGGAGGTGGAGGAGGAAGCAAGTGATGAAAGGGAGCAACCACTTGAGGGTAAACTAACTAAATATTTTATTTGCAGCACCTGGGTCTCGCGACAAAATAATGGGTCGATATGACATAAAACACTGTTCACGGGCAAGTAAATCTGTAGTACTAGTCTAGTTGGTTCCATGCAGATTAAGAAAGGAAACTTATCGTGTGCAAACCAAGACTCTGTGCAACCGTGCAAGCTTTCCATCTCGTCCGTAGATCCTAAATCTGATGGTTAGCTGCCGCTACTTGCGAATTTTACAAAATAACGCCCGCATGCCCTATGTTCCCAGAAAGAAAATGTTGAAAATATGAGAATAAGGTAAAATGCTATTCACATGTAAAACAAGAGCATCTTCACGATCAAGGGCTGTTTTTATCTGACAAATAAATTGAAAGGCTCCACTACGGGGCAGAGAAGAGACACGAAGGAGATAGACCTGATTCATGGGCCCCACATATCAAGCTTACATGTAACTAGATGACCGTTGCATAAGTTTGGGAATCGGGATGAAGCACGACTAGTTTAGACTGGCAATGGACTTTTTTTTTATGAAGACTGGCAATTGACTTTACTCATTAAGCAACAACAAATGGGTGATGTAATCCATCATCAAAGCTCTACTACATGCTTAGCTTTGCTCTGAATTCAACTAATCGTGGTGCCTTTTCATGTCTTATCACAAACATTGATGTTAAAAGATAATGATACCTCAGAAGGGCCACTGCAAATTGGAATGCAGTGTTCTTTCTGTCGAGATAGTGCATATATAATAGTAATAGCATAATCTAAATATTCCGTGAAAGGCCCGTAGACACGACATCCATAATGTCGTCCACAGCCATGGATACTAGCAAAGCTCGAAGGTTGTCCTTGCGATCGAAGAGAACGGTGCATCGTCGTCAGGACCCAACAGCGTCGGCAGCCCTGCACCTGTCCGGGACCGTGTATAACAAGAGAAAGACCAACAGGAGCCAGAGGAGCGCTATGATCACGACCGGCAGCCACAGCAGCGCTTCAATCCACGTGAGGTCACTGCCGATTTCGTACACGTAGAGACCCACGACCACAGCAGCCAACGTGCCAGACCAAACCGTCGCAAATACCCTGATGTAACATTCGGCGAGGAAGTCGTCGTCGTCGGTGTGGCCATCTGCAGACTCGCCGTCGATGTCCACGGCCACGTGATGCTAAGCATGATGAGCCTCGACGCCGCCGGGGTTGCTGCGGGTGAGCCGCCGGCGCGTCATGACGGGGATCCACATCGGCATGGTAGAAGCAGCGGCCATTTAATCTGTAGCAAGATTTGTTTTTGTTGCTTCGGTGGTGCTCCGGCCGTCCTCTGCGTCTCGGCTTCTGTTCCTTCTCCTTTCTTATAAAGGATGCACGGATCGACTCTGAAACGAAATTAGATCCAAACAAAGGAATCAAAGCAGGAACCGGATTAGATCAGAACAGGAACAGAAAAGGAATCAGAGCAGAAACAGGATACGAAATCAGATGCAAGCATAAGAAAGATTCTTAGTAACTTGTACTCTATGTGACTGATCAGTACCCTTTCGGAAGTTACTAAGAATCTTTCTTATGCAAACAAGACCTTAGTACAAGGGTAACTCCTATAGTTCCTAAGCTGCAAACATGTCGAAACTGGCACTATTCTGGCAGTCTCTATTGTCCACAGGAACATTTCCCTCCCCTGAAAATGTGGAACCCAGACGAGTCCCTGTCTCCCTGATCGAGATCACTTTACCGGTGGCAGCAGAGGCATGGGACAAGGATGAAGCACAACAAGTTTACAGACGGGCAATGGACTTTACCGATTCAGCAACAACAAATGGGTGACCTAAGCCATCATCAAAGCTCTACATGCTTAGTTTTGCTCTGAATTCAAAGTCCAAAACGCAAGAATGGAAAGATGGGGCCAAACTTCCCACTGCCTATCTTGCTCATCCTGCCGGACTTGAGTTCAACGCTGAAAATGCCATCGTTCACCCTGACGAAAATGTAACCAGTGCCTTCTGTGCCTTCTGCAAAGCCGACCACATAAAACTTACTAGTCAAGGGGTCTCCAAAGCCGGTGGGGATCATGGAATCAAGCTCCATCACCCTGCATTGTGCCCATCTCCAGACGCCATTGTTTGGGTCACTTTGGCCGGACAACAGGCGCAGGCTGCTGCCCTCCATGGCAGCGACTCCCAGCCCACCATCCTCCGCATTGCAGAGGATCATGTTTGGCGCATGATAGAGCGGCAGGTTGATGATGGACAGGACGCCCCTGGTCAAGTCATACTTGAAGATACCTTTCCCACGTGCAAGGGGGAAAAAGATTGCGTCTCCGGCGAGTAGGCTCGGCGCAGTCTCTATGGAGAAGGAGGAATGGAGATCAATGGTGGCCGACACAGTCCACTTCCCAGTCTCTGATGAGTAGAGCCAAGCCCGTGCCGTCGTCACGGCAGGAGGGTGATAATGATAATACCATGGCCTCGGGTCCGGGGGATCTGGGTGGGTTTTGGCCACGACAACCACGTGGAAGAACCCACCGCTGCAGTCCAGATGGTCGCAGCAGCTCGCTCGTGCTCGTGCTCGAGGCGCAGAGCACCGCCGCCGTGAATTGGACTTGCCTGCAGCCGCACTGGGTCGCGGAGAAGCACCGCTGCTTGCCGGTGATAGGGTCCCAGACGGTGAAGCTTGACGGGTACGCGGGGTGGTAGAGGAGGACGCGGCCGTGGCGGCAGTCGAGGGTTCGCGGCAGTAGGTCGGGGTGGAGATGGATAGCGCCGCCGCCTGCGGGAACGGGGATGGCGACGTGGTGCGGAGGAAGAGGGGACCGGATGATCCCACTCCGACGGAGAAGTTGTTGTAGAGGAAGCCCAGAAAGGGAGCCGATCCGTGGATGTCGCGGTACCGGCGGAGGAAGACGCGGTCGGCGAGGAGACGGCGCCAGGACTTGCAGACCAAGGAGGCGCGGGCGAGGCACGCGGTGTCGTCTGGAGGAGACGGAGGAGGATCTCGATGATGATGTCGTCCATTATCGCCGGCGGCGAACGCGGTGCCATCTCGCTGCTCGCCTCTCTAGTGGATCGGGACGGGATGGTCAGGTCTCGGACTCTTCTGCTACGCGGCTCGGCTGTCACAAATTAGCCCCAGGCAGAAACACCCCGAGTCTGAAACGAAATCAGATCCAAACAAAGGAATCAGGACAGGAATCGGATTAGAACAGAAAAAAGGAACCAGAGGAGGCGTGCTGTAAAAAAAAAAGAACTAGAGGAGGCGATCGATCTCACCTCCTCTGATTCTGATCTGACCCATGGCCACATTCACTTTCCATTCAGCTTTCAGACAGGCTAAGTAGCATTCAGTTATCAGGAAACATAACACAAACTGGTTCCATTCAACACCTATAACTATTTAGTTAATAATGTAAATGCAGTTTAATAGGCCAAAACATCCAAGATTATACATATATTCAGGTATGAATGAAGAAAGATCCTTAGTACGTAACTTGTACTCTTTGCCATAAGCATTGGACCTTTTGGACTTATAGGCCACGCCGTGCCCCACAGTGGCCACGTTAGTAAAAAGATGCTGGCCGTTGTGATTTGGATCTAGCGCTGTGAAGAGCTGACCTTCGGCGAATGAACAGGAGTTCGGGTGGTAGTACTATGGTGACTAAAATATCTGCCTCACGGAGTCAGCGCATGGGCGTACCGCGTGGGTGCCGCTGTCGTATGTCCATTGGCCGGCTCGTTTCGGTGTCGTTTGATCATTGGATGGGGTTAGTTGGGCCCATTTGTCAGTTGCTACGGTTAACGCTGAGCAGCCGGCGACTTCTCGGGTGCTGTTGGGCCGTGCTCGAGGCGCGTGCGGAGCTCAGCCATGTGACGCTGTGTATGGGCCCATGATATTTGCACTGCATGCGGGGTCCTCTGACCAGCGCTCCTGCCTGTGGTGCGCGGCTGGTGGAGCCAGAGGGGCCTTGGAGGAACTTCGCGATGCCTGAATCGGGGAGCTGCGTCTCATCCTCGTCCGCAGCAAAATCAAATTGCAGTTCGTGTATGCCAACATTTGCACCGGACTCTGAATCATGAATGGAATGTTCTGAATTGTTTTAGAAGAAAAACAAATAAGGTCTGCAACAGTTATCTATCCTGTCCTGATCCAGAGGGAATCGCATTGGTCGTTCCATAGACACTGCTGACATTTTGGTTTTGTTTTTTTTAGAAGAATGTCAGGACTCAGTAGAGATTGCATGCTAAGTGCTCACCTTGGCATGTGTAACAATTCTATCTGTGCCGTTTCTCCATTAGGCATTCCATGGTTCAGAAGGGAGTGTAGGAAGTGGAAATTGCAACTTGCAAACCTAAGAGAGGAAACTCAGTATCATTCTGGACAGACATTTGGGTCGACCAACAGATGATTAGACGTGGGAATGGATTGACATCCATTATCCTATTAATGATTATCCACTAAAGTCCAATATAATATTGACTCTCATCCTATCCAAACCTATTAGAAGCTAGATAGCAGGCGCATGTTAATGAGTCCATACACGCATACATAGCAGCAGCCAGTGTCATAGCTGTTAAAGACACATACATATCTCAGATAGCGCACTGACTTTAAAAGGTTCATGCATTATTGCACAGATGAGGAATTTGCTTGTGCTAAAGATTGCACAAATATTAAAACATCTAGCCAATGCACAAACCTACACTCCTCATATGAGGTCATAGTGATGCTGGAAATCCAATTGGCCATCAGGAGATGGAAATACATTAGCAAACATGAAATTGCAGTTTATTTACATGCCATTCAGACTGCACGGGAACGTTCATGAACTGTAAAATTGCAGTTGCTGCAGTAAACATCGTGTGCAGATTACAGGTATAGTAGGTTCCAACTTGACTATGGGTCTGGTTTGCCCATTATCTCTTCATCGCCCAAGTCATTTTCATCTTCACTCAGCTCTTCGTCACTGGACTTGTCTTCTGGGATGACACCAGCATCCTCTGGTTTGGCATTTTTTTTTCGCAGTACTCTGGCTACAGAAAAATGTGAAGGGAAAACTGAGCTTTCAAGTACTGAGGAAGCCAATGTGATTCAATATCAATAAACATAAAAAGGAAACCAAGGAAGCGAGTGCAATTCAATAAATACCAAAAATGGTTATGTTTCATTTGACCAGCGATTCGCTGGAATAATATTCTAGTAAAGGAATCACTGGAAACAATTAAGCTCTTTATAGCTAAACACATCGTGCGAAGTGGCAGCCTGGCAGGTTGATTATTTCTCTACTTAAATTCCTTATGTATTCTTATTTTAAATGAGGCCTTCGATAACTGAAATCAAATAAACCCATTGGATTGTCCCCTGATCCCATCAAGAATAAAACAGTCCCAAGTCCTAACCAGATACAGGGACCTGCTCATCTAGGCAACTAAACAATTTTATGGACCACCAGATCTGAAACTCAGTCAGACCACACGGTAGCTTAGAATGTGTTTGGTACATAGTGGGTACATAGTGCAGTCTGTATTGAAGCAGGCAAACAACTTCTGAAATGACACAAACAGTCTGAATGGCACCTCTGAAATTCAGAACAGAAGTTGGAAAAGAACCTCTCTCTGTTCAGAAGGTGTGATTCAGACTGTACATGCCAATTCAGGCACCTCTGAATGCAGTTTTCAACTACTGAAAGTATGAGCTAAATTTCCTAAAATCTTATTATATTTCTGTCAGTTATAGAAAAGACTACCAATACTCTGTTTTGTCATTCTATTGCTACATTTCCCTACTTTTCTGAAAAAAAAAGGTTTATGCAATCTTTTTAAAACAGAAAAAGCAAAGAAGCCTATTGCTATCTCACACATTAAGGCATATCAATCTCAATAACAAACTGGTTGAATCAAGAAAGCCAAACAAGTGGACGCACATTAGCACTAATTCCTCACTTGATCGATTACAACTCCTGCGTCACCAATTTTTATAGTTTAGAATAGAAAGGTACATCTGCTCGATACTGTAATAAATCTCATACATTAGCACTACCAATAAATCTCACACATTAGCAGGGTTTCAAATAACAGTCAGGACAGCTAGCCACATAATGTTCAGAGAAACCTCTTGAATAAATTTGATGCACACTTTTCATTTTTCCTGAGGCAATCAAACACTATCTATAACTCAGTCTGAGTTGTCCATCAGTGTCTATATATTCTATCAAACACACTTTTCACATATCAGAAAATAATAGATCAGAATAACTGACAAGCACACAAGAAATTATGTTACCATCGTCGTTGTCGTCATCTGAGTGGTACGCTTTGAGCCAATCTTTTCCTTCATTTGTCAATTCTTCAAAATACTGCCACACTACAGATCTTTTTCCTGCTGCGATTGGAATGCGGTGCAACTTCACCAGCACTTTCAGCAAGTAGCGGTGCACTCTCTCTATTAGACATCTCAGATGATCTGTTCAAATCAGACAATGTAGAGAGTTCTATTATTTAACTGTTTAAGCACAGATCGCACTCAAACTTTTCAATAAATCAAATAGTGAAGGGAACTGATTCAGATTTGACAATAGTGAAGATATATACTTACAACACTGATGTTGGGGGATTTCCAGATGTAGGATAGGATGGTAGAGATGATCACTGATGCCAGGGGAGCAACTGCTGATACCCAGAAAAGCTTTGGATTCCTCTGGCTCTGAAAAAAAATAAAGCCAACAAAATAAGCAGTTTGTATTTTTATGTACTGTAAATTGCTAGTAGATACTAGAGACAAGGTGATAGACAAGCAGCTATACATTTCCTGACAAGTGAAACAACTCAATTTTCTGAATTGCTTAGTCTGCTTCTGCTTATCTAAGCATGTTTCAGACTACTCATTGACAAAAGCTACCATTTCCTAAAAAAACTTTAGTAGCAGTGTCAGTTCTACATGCATGCAGCAACTATTTCACACATCTCTTAGAAAGAACAACAACTCCAAAACTATAGAGATACTCTGAACTGAACATATGAGCAATTTTAGACGGAATGCAGGATTTAGTGTCTACTATCATCAGTTTGACATTGTGATCTGGTGAGCATGTGTCATGCACCAACTTTTAGCAAATCAGTGAGAACCCAAACTGAATTCCATTTGTAATAGCAGATCGACTTGCAACACATTGCAGGTTCTCACAGCCCAACAAGTTGATAGACAAGCAGCCCAACAACTTTTATCACAGCAGACCATTGAGTCCACCTCTAACTCCCATTACCACTGCTGCAGCAAATGCTTAGCTGAGCCAAGAATCCCTGCGGACATTGTGGAAAACTGAGTGACTGAAAGTACTGATGCTGCAAGATGTTTTGAGTATTGATATTCTCAAATCAATACTCAAGCAACTCTTAAAAAGACATGCATGTCCATTCGAAAGAAAGTATTGTTAAAAATGGTCAACCGATCTGCTTGTGCTAAGAGAGATTGCAGAGCTATAATTGATCAAACGAAAGTAACAGAATCAGACAGAAAGAGGTCCCATTCTATCAGGCTATTATACTACCATGATTTTACTAAATGTGTGTGGTTGCTATTGCTACCGGGTCCAACAAAGTATCCCGTGGCAAGCAGGCATAAGCACAACATACATCACGTTATTGATCAGTTTCTAACAGTTTAGCCATTCAGGAACAAGTACACACCTGGCAGTTCTGACTAGCCTTAGCAGCCTCAGCAATGTCTACACTTTGGTTATCTGTCTGCCAGCTGCCCTGATCCAACGGCCTAGACCTGTGGACCTGGAGGCCTGCAGAAATGCCTACCCTATTGCCACTTGCCTGATGGCCTTGGTAAGACAAGCCCCTGAGGAAGTGCGAAACGGCAAACAGGAACCTTGCAAAGCGATGTCATAAAAGTAAAATAGTAAAAGGAAGATAACGGAAATTAAAGTAACCAGGGTGTTGGAACTTTGCACTCTGAGAAATATTTACGTGTGAATGCATTAGGCACCTGAAGAATATTATAGTGATGTACAAGACCTTAGTACAAGGGTAACTCCTATAGTTCCTAAGCTGCAAACATGTCAAAACTGGCACTATTCTGGCAGTCTCTATTGTCTACAGGAACATTTCCCTCCCCTGAAAATGTGGAACCCAGACGAGTCCCTGACCGAGATCACTTTACCAGTGGCAGCAGAGGCATGCTCCAAGAAAGAGTGGCAATCCCCGCACATGCGGATGTTCTTCACCACACGGATGATCTGTCCAGGGCCTGCCATAAGAAGGCCATACATTGACGCTAGCTTCACGCTGTGGTACATCAGAAAGTGCCTCTTCTGGTACTCCTCGACATCATGCAGGACGAAGGTGGTGTCCGGCTCATACCCAGCCTTTACGCACTCAAGGATCAGCACATCCAGGCCGGCGTATATGTCCCTGGACTGTGGGTGTACTCTATCCCGTGCGAAAAATGAGTGGACCATGTTGCCGTGAAACGTCCAGCTCCTGGCTGGGATCTTGCGCATTCCCTTTTCACGCATCTCCAGCCTTGTGTTCTCAGAGGAGTGCCACCTTGCTGATTCAGATAGCAGGTTTGAAGCCAGTACATACGTGGATGGGTCTTGTGGCTCCAATGCCAGCAGATGCTTCATGGCTCGCCTCCGCACAGCCATGTTGGAGTGCTTGCTGCAGCTGTCTAGCAAAGACCGCCAAACTAATGCACCAGGCTTCAATGGCATACCACCTATAAGCTGCTCTGCCTCGTCAAAATGGCCCCAGCAGCCAAGGACATAAACAAAAGCTGCATAGTGCTCCATGGCTGGTTCAATGCCATATGTGCTTGGCATAGAAAGAAAGAGTTCCCTGCATTTCTCTGTGGAGTCTGAGCTTGTGTGACTGCAAGCAGACATGACCAGAAGAAAGGTAATGGAATCAGGCCTGACCATTAATCTCTCCATCTCAGACCATATCTTCAATATCTCATCCCCCTGATGATGAAGAAGATGGGCAGTGAACATTGCATTCCATGACACCAAGTCTCGACAAGTCATCCGCTCAAAGAAACTGACCGCATCTTTCAACTCCCCGCACTTGCCGTACATACCGATGATCGCGTTACCAACTCCACGGGCAGACAGAAGCCCAGATTTTGCAGCGAAGGAATGCATTTGCTTTCCAAGTTCTGCAAAACCTAGACTGCCACATACTCCAAGGACAGCAGTCAACATGAAGTCATCAATGAATTCTACACCATTGCTTCTAAACATCTGAAGGAAGGTCGAAAGTGCTTTCTCATACTCACCATCTCTGACACTAGCCAGCAGTAGAGAATTCCAGGCAATGTGAAAGCTCTCCTCATGCTGCCATTGCTCAAATAACAGATGTGCGTCTCCAGATCGGCCACATTTGATGCACATATCAATCAATGCAGCATCAATCCACGGACTAGACACACATCCACACTTGATCACAAAAGCATGAACCTGCTCACTCGCCTTCCTATCCGCAGCAATAGCACAGGCATTCAGCACGCCCGTCACCGTGACATCTGAGATCTCCAGCCCATCCTCCACCATTTTCCTAAACAATCCAAGCCCTCGGAGGCCCGCCTTCTTGGCAAACGTGACTCGGACGCCTTCCTTGTTATGACAAAACCCAGTGAGAACCGCATTGTAAGTAACAAAGTTCCTCTGTGGCATCCGTTCAAACACGTCCAGTGCCATCTCAACGAGACCAAACTCCATGTACCCATTCAGCAGACCAGTCCACGAAATCACGTCCTTCACCGGCATCCTCCGGAACACGCTCACCACATCCTCAACAGAGGCCCCATGCTCCGCGTAGAACCCGATAAGCGCATTGCCCACACTCAGGTCCGTCTCCAGCCCCGTCTTGAGCGACAGAGCATGCACCACCTCGCCCTGGAGCTGATCAAACCCCTCGCCAGCCGCGGTGAGGAGCGCCGACAGAGTGAACCTGTCAGCACGGACGTCCCCACCCGACCGCATCTCGCGGAACAGCTCGAACGCCTCCTCGTGCCGCCCCAGCTCGACGAGCCCGGCCAGGACGGCGTTCCACGACGAGACGTCGCGGCTGTCCATGCCGTCGAACGCCCTCAGCGCGTCCCCGAAGCGGCCGCACTTGACGTACATGCCGAGGAGCGCGTTGGCCACGAGCAGCGACGACGCGTGGCCGGACTTGGCGGCGAGGGCGTGCACCTGCGTCCCGAGGCGGGAGTTGCCCTCCTGCGGGCGCAGGCGGTGAGGAGGCCCACGAAGGTGTACTCGGTGGGGAGCAGCCCGTCCGCGAGGCGCATGCGGCCGAGCAGCTCCGCGGCGACGGCGGTGGCAGAGCCGGAGCCGCCGCCGATGGCGAGGCGCGCGTGGCCCGAGATGAGCGCGCTGTAGGAGGCGGCGTCGCGGGCGGGCATCCGGTCGAACACGTCCCGCGCGTCGGGCAGGCGGCCCGCGCGGAGGTACGCGCACATGACGGCGTTGGCGGCGCGGGCGTCCGGGAAGGCGCCGAGCGCGCCGGACTTGACCGCCGCCGCGTGCGCGGCGCGGGGGGTCGGCGGCGGCGGCTGCAGCGGCGGCAGCGCGGAGGGGCAGGCGGGGAGGGAGCCCATGGGGAGGCGGAGGAGCGGACGGCGCGGGCGGGAAGGAGAGGAAGGTAGCGGGCGGGGAGGTGAGGTGGAGCGGGGCAGGGGGAGGAGGAGGAGGGGGATGAGGTGGAGATGGCCATTCATTTCAGGTTCACGCCGCTGGAGCTAAGGCACATGGTGCTCCATTGACGGCGGGGGAAAGGATCGGAGTTGAGCCCCGGCCTGGTGGGCTTAGTAGTTGGACTGGACCCATGAAACTAGCCTTGCTCAGCTCCAGTGTCATATTGGGCCAAATTGTTTTTCCTCTTATTATTTTCGTACTGATTTTTTTCTTGTTGCTGAAAAAAAATAATATTTTCTATTTTCTTTTTTTTTACATTTTGCGAAAAACATTCTCTAAAAAAATGTTGCTAAAAGAGCTACTAATTTTACTTTTTGCTCAAAACAAAAGTTACTAATTTTATTTAAAATCATTTTATTTATGTACAAGCTGTAGATGCACTCTCATGCACGCATGCAAATTTGTGATAATATTGTAGAACTCTAAGAATGTTACAAAGTCCAAGATTAGTAACCCCATATGTGCTAATTACAATGCAAGGCCAAGGCCATCATCATGTAGGCCAGCTGCGCGGCGGCGGGGTTCGTCGCCGTAGGCTGCCTCTGCGCTTACTATCTCCAACAATAGGAACTCATATACACCACTCATTTCATACTTTGCATTGTGCACAGTAAAAAGATTCCTCCTCCAAAACTTGCCCTCTCCAACAGATAACCAATCGGCAGACCAAAAGGGCCACACGAACAAGCCGCCCGCCTCTCGCCAAGCCGCTACGCTTCTCCCACCTCGCAGAGCCAGCCGTCTTCCTACTCCTCCCCTCCGCCTTGCCGTCCTCCTCGCTCAGACAAGACACGCCGCAGGGTAGGGCGCCTCCATCCTCCGCCCCCTGTCGGCCTCCCCACCACATCCAAGCGGGCGGGCGCTGCACTCACCACTAGGGCAGACGGCGCCGGGCGCCACCACCACGCGCTAGGCGGCGCCCGCCCCCGCCCCGTCAAGCGTGGTCGGGGCGGCGGCCCCCCATCCCGCCCATGGCGCCGGGGCTGCCCCGCCCCATCCGCCTTGGCCTCTTTCCCTTCGCGGTCAGAGATGGCTTCAGCGGGCCCACCACCGCCGCTTTCCCTCGAAAAAGCAAACGGCGACCCGATATATCCGCTCCCCTCTCTCCTCCTCTCCCAAAATCGGGTCCTCTTTTACCTACATTTGGAAAAGGATTTTAACACCTAAAATGTAATCGTGTCAAAGCTATTTTAGGTTTGGGTTGGCCTTTGGGTAAGTCAGTCTTACTTGGCGTGGCGGTGCCGCACCACGACCTAGCTAGGTTACTGCACAGGACGCACACGGTTTTTTGCTAGCTGCGCTGCGCGTTTCACGTTTTACGCACCCTTGCGCGTACCCGGCACTGTACGACGACGCCACGGCTGTCATATACGAACCGACGTCGTCCTCGTCAACGCCGAGGCTCTGCCAGCTCGAGCTCGTCGGCGTGTGTCCTTCTGGCCGCCGTCGTCCCTCTGTGTCGGAGTCGCTCCACGAGAGGAGCCTCACCTCATGTCCAAGGTCGGCATTATTTTTCAGCTCAAACCTTTGAAAGGGATGTCGGAGAGGCTAACTGATAACGTGCGTGCCTGCTAGCTAATGTGTACTGCTGCTTAGCTAGGCTCTGTCTGGCAGATCGGCTGTAAGTAGGAGTACTACAGCTTGTGCACGCAGTCAACTAGAAATGATTTTTTTTTCTTTTGCGACAAGTCAACTAGAAATGTTTGAATGTCTAAAACTCAAAATTTAAACTTTTCAACGACCTGGATGGAAAAACTTTCTAAATAAGAGTTGTAGAGATATATAAAAGTTATGAAAAATTCTAGTTGACAACTTTTTTTTATTTAAAATCATCTTGTCATGCAGTAAACTATGTTCAAATCTCTCAAATTTGAAGTTCAAATTTCAGAATAACCACGGATGGAGGAACTCTCTAAATGAAAATTGTAGATCTTGAAAAGTTATGAACTTTATAGTTGACAAATATTTTTATTTGAATTCATTTAGTGCCACAAACGGGCCACTATTTTTTTTAGGATTTGTATAATATTTAGGGAACCGAATGGGTTATACACACAAAGTGAGTGTGTAGTGCATGCAGGGGAGGCTCAGCGCGAAGCACTTGGGGAGGTTCCAAGGGAAATGCCATAATAAACGAGCAAATCCCGAATAACAAAAGAGCATGGGGAAGACCAAAGCCGCTGGGTGAAGTAATCTCTAACACGGCAACCTCATCTGCGCGGCGTGCATTGGGTACTCCTCCCCTCCGATGGCCTTTCACAAGGCCACCGCTGGTCGGCACCCAAATGATGACTAGCTCGTTGATTGACTCTAGCCGACAGGGTCCCCTCCTCGCCCATCTGCGTGGAGGCCGTGTCGGCCGGAGTGGTGGGACGCAGCAACGGCTGGGTTCTATGGTCTGATGGCGGCCTCGTAAGGCGCTTGGCGATGACTTTTGTCCTTTTCGCCATGGCGCCTCCCGGAGGCAGCAAGCTAAACCCTAAATCTGAAACCCAACGATGGCGGATCGTGCAATCACCAAATCCATGAGCCCTAAGATCAAAAGGCGAGGTATTTCGAAAGCAAATGTGACCCAACCAAACTGAGATTTAACCGCTAGATACCTCAATTGATTGATCGGCGACTCGATTCGTGGTTGTGCCAACGGTGGCTCCCCGCAGTTGTTCGGCTCTTTGGTGGTTGTTGCGCTCTCCGCGCGGATGTTGCGGGTAGTTGTTTTTGAAGAGCGAGGAGGCGAGGAGGCAAGAAGGCACAAGGCGACGACTGCAAAGGGAGTAGAAAGCGGAGGAGACAAAGCGGACTGACGGTCGGATATTTATATCCCCACCTGATACCAAATGTGATGAAAAAAGGAAACAAAAATACTCTGCGGAATTTTCTTAATACGTGCCTTGAAAAAAAAATAAGTGTTTCTTTACGCTACCAGCAACAAATGGAAAGAAAGGTGTGGTGGGTTTTTTTTTTTTTTTGTTGGGGAGGGATATACGTAACTAATGTGTTGGTTTACAAAGGCCATATCAAGTGGATAAAAAAAGGTAGTTAGTATATATGAACTGATTTGGGAAGATGTTTTTTGACCAAATCAGATTTTTTTTTTTTTGCTTTTCAAATTAAATGAAAGAATGAGCAGTACAAAGAATTACAAGACTACTAGGCCGAGAGAGGAAAAATGGAAAAAGATTACATAAACAAACTATCTCACCATAATTCAAGTTTGTAGCGCCTTGATGGCTTATCCTTGATACATACAAGGCCAAATTCTTCTTTGAACCTTCTGTCCAAGCCCCCAAAGCTTGCTTGCTCGTTGTAAAAAAAAAAAAAATGATGCCATTTCTAGTGAGCCAAATAGCCCAACAAGTTGTGATGAAGATTTCTACAGATGGAATTACCAAATGTTTGTCGTGCTTCAATTACCATGTCTAAGGGTTGCAACTAAAATTCCAGCATATAGGAATTAAGCTCCAGCATTGTTGACTAAAAGGGTAGTGGAAGAAAAGATGCATGCTTGTTTCTTCTGAAAAGCAATGGGCAAAACATGATTGCCTATCTTGACTGATCACGGGTCCATGTTAATGTATATATAGGGGTACAAACTTGGATTACAAGGAAGATGGTTGCATCTAGATATGGTCAAACAAACTAACCCTATCTCAACCATACTGAATGTGACGTGCACACAACCACGCACAATCTGCATGTTATACTTGTATGTCACGTTTACAAGATTAGTTACATACCATGCACACTGATCCACACCAATAGGGCAACTCACGGTACCATCAAAAGGCGAGCTGCCCATCAACAGGCTCCTCACCCATGCCAACACTGCGACATGCATCGGATAGGTACCTCCAGGATTTCCCCTCCACATTGCAGGGTGTACGATGCTACTCTGACGCTTCCATCTCGCCGTATGTGCCTGCTGCTGGTCCAAGACGAGCAAGTATTGGAATTTTATTGTTGACACAGGTACCTCCCCTCCTCTTAGTGTGTTCATCAAGGCGGCAATGAATGAGGTTTCTTCAGTTCTCATGGCAGAATCCGCGGCTCTGGCTCTCGCTGCTTTGGTACTCAATAGGTCCAACATCACTGAGGCCGACCTGTTCGCTGATAACCAGCTCCTAGTAAACTTTATCAGTGGCTCTGACTCCTCCCATCCACCGGATTGGAGAATCAAGCCTTACACTCAAGTGCTCCAATCCATTCTCACAGGTAACTCTATCAAGGTGCACAGGATTCGAAGACAAAACAATCACATGGCTGATTCCCTAGCTAGACAAAAGTTTCACCCTCTTGCCGGGATAATCAATTTGATGGTTCAGGAATATGTATCAATCCTAGCCATGCTCATGGGTGCCCGTTTCTTGAGGCCCTCCGGTTTGTAACCATTAACAATGTATTGGTTCTAAGGAATGAAGTGTTTGTTGTCAAAAAAACTCTTGCATTACACAAGACACACATGTGTAATCATCAAGGAACAAATGTTTTCTTCCTCGAGGAGATTTTTTTAGTCAGCCTATCCTTGATGCATGCTTGCTAAGATTGCTTGAGCTCTCCACAACCAACTAAAAGGAGGAGATGCCTCATTGTGTTCCTCCCGCATAATGTTATGAAAAACATGCTCCCGAAGTTTGCAAGATTCACTAGAGCATACCCACAAAACTCAATAGCAAAAATGTGAACATAGACAAAATCCTTTTTAATGAAAATATATATGCCCTCCTTTTGGAATTAATTATCAAATATGTTGAGAAAAATAATGTACTAATAGATTTTTTTGTCCACAACTAAAATATATGTTGATTTGCAAAGCTAATACCAAATGCAAAACAAAAATCCCAAGTCAGTCATTGTGTTTAAGGTTGTGGTGAAGTGGAAATAGCAAAAAAAGAAAAGAGCTTCTTTTGTAAATTGGAAATTATATGTGATGAAAATGTAAAAAGGGCAAGTGTTGTATTGCACTACCAATATCAAATGTGGAAATTTTCTTTTATTAAAAACATATCGCTTTTGTTGCATACCTTCAATATGTTTTTTTTTTCAAAGGTAACATCAAATGTAGTGGAAAACTCAAAGTAATCTTTAGAAAGTAATTGGGTACGTAGACACTATTTTTGGTCATATGACACCAAATTTCGATTCAAAGAAAATGCCCTTAGTTTTGTGGCATTAGCTAAATCATACCACAAAACTTAGGGGGAGCGAAATGTGGATGTAGAAAAAAAAAGCTTTTTATAGAAGACATGTCTTTCCTTAGGTTTCCAAAGTGAATAAAATATGCTTGAAAACACATAGCTAAAATCTCGGAGTTGAATGTCAAATATATTAAAAAGAAATAATGTACTAATAAAATTTTGCACATAGCTTAAATATATGTTCATTTGGGCAAAAAGCCAATAACAAATGCAAACCAAAGTTCCATCGAATTTTGCATAATAGCAAAAAAAATGTTTCCTTTGCAAATTGAATATCAAATGTGATGAAAAATGGAAAAAAAAAAAAGTACTTTGACTATATTTTAATATATAGCTAAAACAAGTGTTTAGGCCGCACTACCAATATCAAAAGTGCAAAAATATTTTTAAAAAAAAACTCTAATTGGTTTTGTTGCATTCCTATAATATGTGTTGTTTTGCAAAGGTAACATCCATATACAAAAGAGACTCTAATAACTTTTAGAAAGTAATTAGGTAGGCATTGTTTTGCTAAGATGATATCAAATGTCGATGCAAAAGAAACGATCCACGGTTTTGCTTAATTAGATAAATTGTACCACAAACTTAAGGAGCAAGAATATGGATACAAGAAACAAAACTTTTATGGGAGATATGCCTTTCTCTCCTTTCCAAAGTGAATATCAAATATGTTGCAAAAAAATATTGATATTAACATGTTTTTGCATATAACTATAATTTGTGTTGCGATACAAAGCAAGTATCAAATGCAAAACAAAGCACCTTCAGAGTTTTAGATAATAGATTAAATATGCCTTCGATGGATATCGAATATGATGGTTCCGACGGTTTTTACAAAGATAGCTAAAATCTGTATTGCTTTATATAACCAACATAAAATGCGTAAAAAAACTTTGATGGTTTTGTTTTGGCATGCGTACTATGTGTTGTTTTGCAAAGTAAACACCAAATGGAAATAAAAATCTTGACTTATCTTTTAGACAATTGTTAAAGTATGCATTGTTTTGTAAAAGATGATATCAAATGTCTATATAAAAACGCTCCCAAGTCCTGCGTATTAGCTAAAGCATTCCTCGTATGAGGTTATATTACAAAGACAATACTAAATAAGCCATAAAATTACATTCGTGATTCAATCTTAGCTATAATTACATGCCACGCTCCAATATAAATATGTAGGTTCGAGCGCAGGAGAAGACATGCCATCAAAATCACCACAAAGGCAATAATTTCCACATATAGAAAGGTTGGTTGCCCGAGCGCGGGTTTTCATTTTAGGGCGTTATGCTCTTCACAAAAATTAATTAAAAAAACTTGGAAAAAGAATGATAAAAAGAAAGGCTGATTCACAAAACCATTAAAAAACACAACAAAATCCCACATTGTTTTCTATCAAGACTTTTCTTATTCCCTTCCATCGAATGAAAATGGTGATGTCGCTTACTCCACCGGTCATTATCCGTTGATTGATTTGTTTGGTTTCCTGAGCTAAGTACCTCAATTCATCATTTTGATGAGGAGCTCTTCCCACTATGAGAGCAATTGTGCTCCTCCCATGTCTTTGTTTCCCCGCCTCCCCAAATCCAAAGATGGTAGTGACCCAGAAGTTCGAAGTCTTGAGCCCCGCACCGCCAATACTAAGAACAAGCCACCAGGATCCGTAAGATCGAGGACTATCTTTATTCGGCGAGGCGATGACCTACGTTTTATCGATGGCGTCAATGACGGGTGACAAGTGCTATAGGGAGGTGGTGGTGGCTCCCTATGTGTTGCTTCCAGGTGCCTCCCCAAATCAAAGATGATGTAGGCAGTGACTGGGTCCTCGCGTCTTTGAGCCTTGTCACCGCCACCGAGGGACAAGCCGCATGTGGTCCGTAAGATCGAGGAATATGTCCGTTGTGGCTAAGGCGACACCAACGACATTCATGGCGCCGGCGACGGCGACAAGTGTTGTAGGGAGGTGGTAGTGGTCCGGCAGCTCCCGCCTCCCCAAATCCAAAGACGTTGTGGCGGGGACCCAAGTCTAAGTCTCTCGAGCCCGCCGCTATCGCGTAGACAAGTCACCTGCGGGTCCGGAAGATTGAGGGAACATGTTGTTCGGGAGGTGGACCTGGGCTACATCGATGGCGTTGATGAGAGCAATAAGTGCTATAGGGAGGTGGTGGTGGCTCCCAAGAGATACTTCCCCTACCTCCCTAAATCTGAAGATGATGTAGGCAGTGACCTGAAGTCTGAGTCTCTGAGCCCTACCGCTATCACTGAGGACAAGTCGCCTGTGGTCCAAAAGATTAAGGAATATGCTATTACGATGGAGACGGTGACTAGCGGCGTCAATGGAATCGGTGATGACGACAAATGCTATAGGGAGGTGGTGGTGGCTCCTAAGAGCTGCTTGAAGAGGGCTAATTGTGAGGACAACAACAAAATTGTGGAGAAAGGCAATGTGAAGTGGAGGGATTTGCTAGGGAAGGATCTCACATTGTGTCAAAAGAATTCGAGCCAAGGTATCCGCCATGTTCTTGCCATGTTTCCCCTCACTAGTACTACTCATACTATCTAGTTGAGACTGTAGAATCGAATTTATGGAATGCTTGGCATGCCATGTGATGAGTGTTGTTCACCATTTTGGTTAGGCATCAAATTGGTTAGTGGGCATGTGGCTTGCCCCTAAATTCTATAGGAGTGTTCTCGTCATTTGTGGCTAGTGGACATGTGGCTTGCCCCTGATCTCTAAAGGAATGTTCTTGTTTTCAGTTGTGATGCGCATTTGATTTTATTTTTAAGTCATGGATGGTCACTTGTTGTTGTGCTGACATTAGGAAAACACTACCTAATGGTAAAGTCAATGGTTTTTCATGAGCCTCATGCCCCAGTTCCTTGGTAATGATGGTCATATTTTTGTTATTCCTACCTAGGTGGTGGTGGGTTATTAATTAGATAAGGTTGGTCCAAGTCATTGTGTAGTGGTTCTACTATATTTGGCCTTGGTTGGAGTGTTCAAGCACGGCTGAGGATGCATTTTGCTTACTTCCATATGGTCAACATCTGATCATTAATCAGAATAAGTTGGTTGTTGCCAAGCCAATTTCTTGTGTCTGGGCGAATCTCAAGAACAAACCATCCATACCTTTTCCGGTTAGATGGCCGCCCAAGTATCCTACCTGGACCCACTTCTTTCTCAGTGCTTCCCTGACAATGTTTGCTTCTATAGTTTTTGGTAGTAGAAGTTTTTGTCTTCTTTTCCTTCTTTGCACATGGTTATAGTGGTGATGTACAGTGGTGGTTGTTTTCTTGTTTTGTACTCCTTTTTCTTTATATAGTATAATAAAAATAGCAGTAAAGCTTTTGTCGTTTTAAAAAAAAAATCTAATTAGCAATTCATGTTTGTATTTTAAGTTTATGTTCTTTTTTTGTTTTCCTTTTACTATTTCCATTTTAACACTGGAAGGGAATTAGGGAGATTTCATTGATGT